>AP027112.1:38378635-38978635 GCA_028142955.1 Pinctada fucata | reverse complement strand
ACATTGTGGTAAAATATAACTTACCATACATGGGAGGTGGTGGACCCCTTGTACCTGGAGGAGGGGGTCCTCTCCATCCAGGAGGTGGGGGCCTCATCCCTGGGGGAGGGGGCATGCCTGGAGGGGGCGGCATACCAGGAGGGGGAGGGCCTGGCATTGGTGCACCTGCAAAAGAAATGTGATTTCAGAATATGCACATGTACTAGTTTCTTGTCAGTGTCAATTCAGCTATAAGTGTTAGATTTGTGTGTGAATTTGGTTTTAAGAGATAAAATAAATGAGTATAAATATATCAAGAAACTTCTTAAGTAGACATATTAAGTTAAATTTATCTATTTTAAATATGCTGTTAAATATTTTCCATCGATATGAAAATAAAGGACAGTTAATATGTCTAAAGTGCATAAACCCTGTCCTCTCACCTTGTGATGTGTTTTGAGGTGCTGACGTTGATGAAGGGGGAGGAGGGGGTCCTCCAGAGTTGGGTGGACCCTGTGAGGACTGAGGCATGCCTGGAGGAGGTGGCTTGTTCATGGGAGGAGGTGGCATGAAGCCTGAAAATAGAACAATAGGAGGATAATAAAGATAGATGTAGAAATGCATGTACTCTAAAATCTGTATGTAACATCAATATACTTCCACTCTGAAGATCAAGAAAACAAGAATTTGATTTCTTAAAAATTTGCATCAAAATATTGAGAAATTGGTAGCTCGAAAATAGAAGAACACTTCAGCCAATTACATGCTTCAACAATATGTGTTTTATAAACAACTGATGCTCTGAACACATACTCCAGAAGTGTGAAATTTTCATTATCTATGAAAAATCTGATTACATGGTTACCCTATCAATATCAATATACTGCTATTTCATTTATAAAGTAGTTAAACAGCAAAAACATACCATGCGGGGGCGGACCTTGTGGATGGAAGGGGGGCATGCCCATAGGTGGCATAGGGGGAGGGGGCATAGGCTGTGACATCCCTCCTGGTGGGGGCATCCCATGAGGCATTCCTCCCATTGGGGGCATCCCTGAAAAATACAGAAAATGTGTATCAATAATGTGTTCATCGTGGAGGTTTAAATCAATGTGTTTGAAATACAAAACATTTTATAAAATGATTTATACATAACATGAAGAATAGGATAATATGCTGTGCTGGTAGCGTAGTGGTTAGCGCGGTGGACTGCGAATCCATAGGTCGTGGGTTCGAGTCTCACCGTCGCCGATCAATGCAAACCATTGTAACCTTGGGCAAGTTACTTTACACTACGTTGCACTCTCTCCACCCAGGAGTAAACCGGGTACCTGGCACATGAGACGAGCTTGTAATGTGAATGAAAAGCATTAGCGCCTAAACGGCAGCTCTGCTTGTATACTCCCAAGGGAGTTGAGAATGCACTAGATTGTACAGGTCTCGCCAGGGAGGTGATTGTAGAAGTCGCATGAGGCTCAGGCGAACGAGACTATAAACCCTACCTTTACCTTTTTTTTTTTATATGAAAGAATGAAGTAAAGTCCTCCGTAGGGAAGTCTTTTTAATAAATAACAATAAACACTCAATATCTACAAATTTTCAGCCACTCGGCCTTTATCAAGTGGGAAACACAAATATAAAAGATCTCTACATAATATCCATAACTGCTGGTAAACAAAGCCCAGCTTTAAATGAACCAAATGCATTCGTGTTGGCGCCTGTCAATTCAATAACATTTTTCAATTTACAATTAGAAGCAGAGATTTCAATAAAAGGCAGCACCTATTGAAAATCTCCAAATTGAATGTCCTCCGAGTGATTATGTGCCCATATAAAGTGCTCAAAAGCTCTGCGTGAAATTTCTAAATTGCCACCTTAAATCAATCTTAGTGAAAATCCTGTTATACTAGTACATTTTTGTATAAAGATCAACATGTTCATATGTAGTATACTTACCAGGTTGGGGAATGTTGCTTGGGAGTACTCCTGATGGAGGTGGAGGGGGCGGGGCCAGTGATGTGGGAGGGACAGGTCCAGATGGCTGCTGTGGAGGGGGCGGGGCATCTGCAAACAGCTGATGTGGACGATCTGTCAGTGACAGGGGGTTCTTCTTTGCTATAAACCTCTCTGAAACACAAATATCATAATAGTCAACTAGTATTTTATGTAAGGTCTAGCAATTACTGTTTTTTTTTTTGTTTATTCTGCTCAAGTTTGAAACAAAGAACATTTACAATCTTGAATCTTTGTTTTTCTTCGATTTCATGGTATACATGCATACATGTAAGTGAATGAGAGAAAAAAATCTTTCAAACAATACTGCATATTTTCAAGTCTAGTTTGTGAGAAAATATCCTTGACTTTTGGAGAAGTGGAAAATACTGAATCATACCTGCGGCTGAACCATGCCGTTCTCCTTTGGAGTCCTTCTTGAAGGCATATGAGATTGAGATTGCACGATTACACAGAAACTGTCCATTCATGGCTTCTAGCGAGGCATCAGCCGCTTCAAAACTAGCGAAGTTTATAAACGCAAATCCCTTGGAATTACCGGTGTCAGGATCTCTCATGATCTATAAATAGAGAAAATCTTGGTAATTTATTTAGATATAATACTTTTTCACTTTTTTCGTAAAAAATATTTACATCTAGATACAGACAAGCCCCCATTTACATCTATGTAATGTAAATCTTTATGAGCATACATACATGTATTTGACTAATCATTCCAAGGAATGCATGTGTCACCTGCGAAATATAGCGACACTCAGGAATCACTTTTATAGGGTGTGACATCCAAATGTGACAACCCAAACAGACAAAGTGATCCGTAAGTGTTGCTATGCTTCGCAGGCGACACAAAAATACAGGTACCTTAAATAACATGATATAGATACTAGTGCATTTAAAATTGACAATAAGGTCACTTTATTTTGAGATGTACATGTATATTGCCATTTTCAGTTAAATGTCGTAATTATGTTTGGTCTTATAAACTCTGTCTAATGAAAATCTGCAGCAATTTTGTCATAGCAGCTGCAGTCCATAACAGCCAAAATTATATAAATACGAAAATCATTTCCTTTACCTTAGGAGTCTGTAAAATGACACCAAAAGCACTGAATGTGTCGTATAACAATTTCTCATCCACCTCCGGGTCCAGGTTACCGATGAAAATGTTGGCTCCCACATCAAGATTCTTCTGATGTGCTGAGGCCTGAATAAAAAAAACATACAGGATTTTAAAAGCAATATAATAAATACTATACTGTATGTGTACTTATTTTAGCGCAACCAAATTTTAGTGGAAGCAGAGCTAAATTGAGCAAATGGACATAATGCCATAGTCATGAATTTGCACACTTGACTCATTCTCCATTATAATATATGGCAGATTAAATATTTAGAGTAATCTTGAATTAACGCACACTAAACAGCACTAACTCCACTAAAATATGAATCCAGCTAAAATAAGTACATGTACACTTTTTGTAATTTTTTTTTCTGCATCATCCTCAAAATTGCAATTTTGTACTTGTTTCTAAAAGCCTTCAGTAAATCAATTCTACATCTGCTTACCCTGTACATTTTAGCCTATTTGTCAACCTATACATCTAAGATACCATAAGTTTCATGATGTGTTTACAGTGATTTTTTTGGCCCCATTTACCACCAAATAAGGGTGGTTTCCCCTTTCAAAATTTGGCTTTATTTTCCCAAAATATTAGGTATAAATTTCCAAATTGAAAGTCCTAAAATTTTCGTTTTCAGGTATACATTATTTGCAATACCAATCTCCGTCAGAAATTGAATTTAATGATAGTTTGAGTGCTTTACATTACCCATATCTTTTTATTGAATGATTTTCATATGTTTTGAGTGTTAAATACAAGAAGCAGCTTTGGTCTGAGATTTCCAAATTTATCCAAAAATATCACATATTTTCCCAACAAAAGGGTAGAATGGTTTTTAAAAATGTCGAAAAAATAACTGGTTAAAGAACCATTCTCCATCAGAAGCAATCTTTAACATGCATATTCAGTTCAAAAAGTCATCATGGTCATGGTCACAGACCTATCTACCTGTTTCTCATCATAAGTGTAATGTTTTGTTCACGAAAGTGAAATTCGGGGACTAACGCGTAAAACAACAAATGCAATTTTGAGAAAAAAAATTGTCTCTTCTGTGTGACAATTTTAACAGATTTTTAAGAATTTATGTGCTTGCCTTTACGATATGGAAGACATTTGTTAAATCAAGCGATCAAATTATCAAGAACGTCAATTTGCTCAATAGTAATTTTAAGTGTAGAATGGAATAGCAAAAGCGTATCGCGTAATTAAAGGTAAAAAATCGTAAAAATTACGCCAAAATCGTTAAAGAAGGCAGGTATGTGGTCACAAATGTTGGAATCAAAAAGACAATCTCTTTGAAAGGAATACTCATTAGAAATATTGAAGCATCATCCTCTTCCTGTCGTGTCTAAGCAGATATTTTTTCAAAAGTTCAAAGGTAAAATGCAAAAGGTCAAGGTAACTAAGTGAAAAATTTTGTTAGATAACATTTTTGAAAACTTTGACAACAGATACCTTATTAACTCTGACAGGCTTGCCGTATAGTTTGATCATGTTCATAATTTTGATGGCGTAGTCTGCGTCTTCCTCTCCCATAAACTCCACAAAGCCGTAACCCTGATGTGACTGCGTCACCCGGTCCTTTGGCATGTGTACGTTCACTGTAGAGACGATGATGTAAGTATAATGCTTATGACATATGTAAATGAACATGATTATAATCTATAACCAAAAATATAACACAATTAAAGTTAGTACATTTTGCAAGTTCATAAGTAAGATATAAAGAAAAAACAACTTTTTAAAAATAATTTTTCCGTCTAATGAATGCAGATATTGCGAAGGTTTTTATAACTTACGAGACATTTTTGTACATTTGCGTAGAAATTAAAACATGTTTATTATGAAAAAGTTGAAATATTTCACCAGACAGATGAAAATTTCACCAGACAGATGAAAATATCACCAGACAGATGAAAATATCACCAGTTTCATCTTGTGAGTCTTGTAACTTTCTGATTGTCTGGGAATGAGGACAATAACAAATGCACTAGAGCTGTAACTATGTATTATAATGTAATTCACTTAGCAATAACAAATACAATGTATATTTCACAACATCTGAACATAGAACACTAACATATTTTGATTACAGTTTCAAAACTGCCGATATAATATGAACAGGCCTGATTGGCTCTGAATATTTAATGTTGGTAACATCCTATATCAGAGAAATTTTCTTTCCAGCAGTATATAAAATTCCTCTCTATATGTTTGAAAACATGTAAAAAAAAATAATCAGACACAAAATGCCCACAATCTTTGACATTTTACTTAAGCTATACGATTGGTAATAAGCAGTAATTGGGGTACCCATTTATGCAATACTCAGACTTAAAATCACTGCATAAATATAATGTAAAAATAAATTTAAAAATTTTGACCAATTTGGATATCGAAAAAATTGTTTACTTCAAGAGTTATGGGCCCTTACATTTTACATTGAACTCTATGGGAAAAGGTTATTTTTTTTCTAAAAATTTTCAACAGAATGATGGGGCTTCAAATATCGATTGGTCAACATTTCTAAAAAATATATCTCATCAATTCTGCTGAAAAATCCAAAGTTGACCAATTAGTTTTTCTGCAATTAATTTTTTCTTTATTTTTCATCAAGGGGAGATAACTATTAAACATTCATTACCCATCGAATACCTTAAAAGATTTACTGATAGATGATGCATCTCCACACATATATAATTCCCTATGTAACCACACACCAACTATGTACACATAGTTTGATGATGATCCTTCTCTTTTCTAATACTCCAAGGTCATGACCCATATTAACTTACCAACAGGACCGGCTTGTAAGAAAAGTTCCCATAGTATTGCCTCTGTCACCTTGTCATCAAGGCCGCCTACATACACTGTAGCATCTGTAATATAAAGAAGTCTATGAAGTTTTTCTTCAAACTTTTTCCCCATTCTCTCCATTTTTTGTTTCTTCACCCTTTCCCATTTTTGTTATCATGTACAATCAAACAGAGTTCTTGAATGAAACTACTGAAATTGCTGAAAATTTTATGAGTTTGAACATACAGTCTATTCTCGATAACTGGAACTTCAAGGGACCATCAGAAATAGTTCGACTTATCAGGAGTTGGACTTATTGAGTACATGATCAGCAATCTATTTTTTGAAAGACTTATTTCCCTTTCTCTATCACCATTCACAAACTTTTGTGTTGTCCACTTTTTGCGACCAATCTAGACTTAATGTTTGTATTACCAACTCCATATGAAGAAATCCATCCTCTGATTTCTTCTTATGAATTGGTTTTTGTTTAAGAACTAAAATTAATTTGTGGATCGAGTTATTGAGGTAAATTTTCAATGTAAAATGACTTATGGGACTTAAATATTAGTTCGACTTAACGAAAAGTTTGAGTTATCAGAATTCGAGTTATCAGGAGTAAAACTGCATACCAATGGAAGAGAATTGGGACTTTTAAAAACAATTCGAGTTAAGTGGAAATTTGAGTTAAGCGGAAATTCGAGTTAAGTGAGTTTGAGTAAACAAGAGTAAACTGTACATGTATTACATATTCAGGTATCAAGTGAAACCAACATACTCCCCTGTTCCAGAAAACAAGATATCCAAGGGGTCATAACCCTCACCTGAGAACCTAATACCCATGTGCTCTCTAAGCATTTCGACGTCACAAAGTACATGTACCTAAAGGCATACTGAATATGATGTTTGAAATTTCTTAACAGCTTTAAATAAATCAGCTAGCGAAAATGAGGCACAACAGATATTTGTTGTATTGTGGAAAAAAAATGTCTTGTAAAAGTGACAAATTATAGTGCCAGGCGGTGTCTATGAAACAAAGAATTAATTTTATTTGGCCTCATTTTTAATTTAAAATCTAGCATTCAAACAATGAAAAAAAACCTAGGGCGATTCTCGCATTCAAATAATGTTCTGTCCGATGTTCATGAAAATAAAGGGAAACTGAAACTTGAATATATTGCATTTTTTTTTTTGGAACTTATACATTCAAGATCTCATTGAAATCGAAAAAAAAAAATCCTTTTGTTTTTTAGCAAATGAGATTTTTATCTCATTACTCTGCAGTAGGGCTGGGACGATACTGTACCCAGCCGATCCGATACGTATCACGATACCTGATATCCGATACGATACATATCGTGATTCTAAGTTAAGTAATAAAACTTCTCAAAAAGCTATTTGATAGTATTTATTTTCGTCATATTAGTAGCTTTTTTTATTCCAAATGTTATATTTATCCAACACTAGATTTCTGTCTAGAATAAAGTTGAAAACAATTAATAAACGGTTTGTTATTTGACTAGAAGAACTGAAAAACAAAAAATCATTTCAAATAACAATAAGAAGTCATGGAAATTACGTATTAAAAATCAATGGTTCTTATCATTTTGTTATTTTATATCTACATACTTGCCATAATTTTGTCATGTTGCAAAGAGGGACAAAAAGAGTGACAAATCATCAAAAAGAGGGACAAATATAACACCAATGAGGGACACTTTTTCATCTCTATAATAAGGCCTTTTAATTATAATTACAAGTTGGGGATTTTTTTTTGGGGGGGGGGGGGGGTTCCTTCACTTTTGAAGGAGCAACACAGTCAAATCAATGTGAAGTGTAAAATTTTCAAAACAAAGGACCATGTGGTATTAATTTGTTTCACATATTTCCTCTTCAATATGTCTGATTTTTTTTTCTGAAAATACTGAAATTTATCTCACTAAGTATCAGCATCTGAGTGCGTCGCACACAATACATCATGAGCTAATTTTCATAATTATGTTTAAGGTAACTTTCCATTAGGAGGTTGAACTTCAGATATTGCAATCCAAAATTTCACTAGATCATACCTCTCTGCAAACACAAGAATGTCAGAGAATAAATAAATCTTATTAAAGCGCGCCGTATACGTACACGGGCGTCGGCTCCTGGTCGGACGCATTTCTAAAATTTCTTCAGCGAACTTGTCCACCCTTTTATTCACAAGTATTAAACACCTGTGCCGTTACTTGAGTTGACGTTGGCGAACAATAACAAGGGAGTTTAAATCAAAAACACAATCGATACCTTAACGTCTCGGGTATTGAAAAAGACAGTAAGCTGACGTACGTTGATTAGTATTGAGGTTTTTTTACGTGATAATAATAAAGAGAGTATTATAATAAACCTAAGAGCGTTCCGTGGTTGCCGTATTTTCTTCTTTTTTTTTTTTCTCTCTTACTTACATTTTTACTTCACGTTGTTTCTTCTCATAAAAATTTTGTATCTTGGATTACACAAACGGTATCACTCGAACATCTTATAATTATTACTTTCAATGATCGAATTATTTTTCTAGCAAATAAAAAAAAAACAACAACAACAACAAGTGAAGGCTTACTTGCATTAATTTAGCGACGTTAATTGACAATTGTATGTGGTACAGCCGACAGATTACCGGCTGATTACTGTACATGGGTCTATGGCGTGCGTTAGATAAATATTATAAAACGGTTTAAGTTTATGAAAAGACAGAGTGACTAATAATCAATATTACGCTGATATTTTTTAATGGAACGTCCAAAAATCGGGATTTCCCGACCGGGACAGATTTTTTCGGTCGAAAATGTGGGATAATGGCAAGTATTTATCTATTTGTAAACTGAAGAAAGTTGGATTTAAACTTGAGTACTTGAAAATACGGAAAGTTTAAGCACAGTTTCTTTGTAAATATTAACTTAGGTATCGTCGGGGTGTATCGATACTTGGATCGCGAATAAAAATATCGCGATGCACCGATGAATCGGAGTATCGTCCCAGCCCTACTCTGCAGTGCAGGGCTACAGTGATCCCTGAAAGTGCACCTTGATTTCCTTACTCCTCGACCCAAGACAACTTTACATAAATTATGACAATATGCAAAGTTTGGTCCTTGTTTTAAAGGATAAAGAAGTGCCGATGATAAATTAATTAGTCCATTAATTAGTACAGGCATATTAATGTGCTACTAAATTTATCCAATTTTAATTATCAGCAGATTGAGCTTAATGATATAATTTTTCTATGTCCATAACTATTCACATTAGATAGTGTGATCTTTTTTGTGTCCTCTTTATTGCATAATTGTTGTGTGGATAGGGGTAGTAGGGCTTATTAACTGGTTAACCATGCTAGTTTTGTGGCTGTTGTCATTCAAACTGACCATGTATCCCTTGTAGTTCTGCAGTCTTTATGTCATCAAAATAAACTTTATTGTGGCATCTTTAAGTTTCTTTTCCCGCTGTCTAATCCACATGTTTCACAAGTAAGATTTTTAGGAATGGAATTTCTTCGTAAATACATGTACCTAAAATTCAAAGCTAAAATTTTCACTTAATTTCAAACTTGTTTTGTCGTAACTAGTAATTCTAAACGAATCAATCAGTACTTTTCATGTTTCTAGTTACCACAAAACAAGTTTGAAATTATACAAAAATTTCAGCCTTACATTTAACATGATAAAGGACGTACTAGTTATGGATGGATTCCCAAAAATTGGACCCTCTTCTCAAATAAACAAACATTCTGTAAGTATTAGTGTTGGGCAATCGGAAACTAAATCATAATCGATAATCGGAAGGGCATAATCAATTATAATGGAAAAATTCGAAATATTCCTATCTTTTAAATTTTCAATCCATATTTAATTGAAATAAGGACCAAATAATTAAATTTGAGCAGTCTTCATGAAAACTTTTTTGACCACTAGCCAGCCGGGCTAGTTGAGTGCCAAACTCAACTAGCCACCCAAAATTTTCTCTAGCCATTGAAAAAAAAATAAAAACGTTATAAAGACCCATCGTTTCTTCAGCTAGGTCCGTTGAGTAGGCAAAAATTCACACAAATATAGAGTATACATAAAATCGAACAAAGTTAAACCACCACCCGATCATTTCTCTGGCGGATGTCAGCTACGTCATTATCAATAGACTCAATTTTACAATGAATGCATGATATTGTTTGTATAAATATAATTTCAAATACGCTTTTGTCTGCAGAAAATGGACGGAGAAAAAAAAAGAACTAATATTTGAATCATACTCGCTAAAAGGCCGGCCGTTGCTTGCGGCGCTTGGCGTTATAGTTATAAAATTTTCGTAAGAATTTCTTCATCTCAGCAGGGACGTATATATATATATTATATACGTCCCTGATCTCAGTGTTCAGTCGAGATTTTTGAAATTGTTAGATATTTAATTGAACATGTTATACTCAGTACCGTAGAATAACCCGTCACGCCAAGCTGAAATCAATGCACCGTTGTTACGGGAATATTTATCTTGTATCTTAGGACAATATTTTAATAAACATATTTTACAGGAAAACCTTATTATATTTCATTTGAAACATGTTCATTAACATATACATTTCATACTTAACCAGCGAGAAAAGTTGAGACGCAACGTGTACTTTTATGGAAAGAAGGCGGCGATATTACCCCAAGTATAAGATGAGAAATCGCCAGCCGTCGGCCCTTAATCAGAACACTGCATTTCATTAAAAGTCACTAGCCAGTCGGGCTAGTTCAGCATCAAATTTTGGTAGCCCGAGGAAATATTTGGTAGCCAGGGCGGTCGGGCTAGTGAGTTTTCACGAAGACTGTTGAGTGTTTTACTTTGTGTATATCAACTTAAAGAGTTTATTTTACAACTTTACATTGCCTCTACAAGGTTATGAACATCACTGGTGAGACAAATGAACTTCCACCCCCCCCCCCCCCCCCCCCCCCCCCCCCCCCCCCCCCCCCCCCCCCCCCCCCCCGATGACATATATTTATAAATGTTTGATATAAATGTTAAAGTAAATTAGATTGATAGCATATGAAAAATTACTTGATGCAATAAAGTTAGAACGTAGTCCATGAAACGCCTAGGTTAAATAGGGTTCAGGACAGAGGAAATTAGGAAATTTGGTGTTTGAACCACAATATCAATTCAATTATCTTAGTAATCCAAGGAGGAATTTAAGTTTTTGAAGGTGCATTGTTATTTATGTCCTCGGGAGGGTTATGTAACCTGCACTTGCATCCGTCAATTGCGCAATTTCTAAGACCAAAATACCTAAACGGACAGAAAATACGAAAAATTCGGAAATCGGCGATGTTGGCGACAATCGAGTTTGATTTTCAACATCAATTAGTAACATCGCTGGCCATTCAGCGACCGACAATCGATTGTCGGCGATAATCGTTACAACACTAGTAAGTATTGCTGAAGCAATAAAAGTCCCAGTTAAAACTTTGCCTATTTGGTTACCTTGAAATAAGAGGTACATGTACAATGTATGAAGTTTCGAAGACACTATTTTTATCAATTAGGGATTGTTCTTCTCTGTAGATGCTAAATATAGCATCTCTGAAACTAACTATCGACTGACATATTTCTTGAGCTTGGCTCTGATTGGTCCTCTTTATCTGTATGGTTACGTTGCGGTATCCGGTGCGGGCTTTGATCAATTGATGCAACAGACTTGACGTCTCCACACACTTGCACATTTGACACAAGCAGGGGGGGGGGGGGGGGGGGGACGGTGTTGTAGGAGTCAATTTGAAATAGCAATAATGTCAGTTCTACAGCATGTTACAAGAAAAGGAAAGAAGTTGTCAGTCAATAAAATGTCAAATTTAAGTTAGGCAGATCAATTTCAATGAATTTATGTCTAAACGCCCTGGGTAAACTTGCCCGAAAATCAGTCCATCTCAGACACAAAATATGCAGGAATCAGCTGCAACGAAGACAGGAAATAAAAGAATAAGAAAATAGCATCTTCGTTGCACTGTATTGCCAGAGCCACTGCCTATTTTGTATTTTTTCCACAGGAAAAAAAAAACACATGTCAACAATTTCAGGTTCAATTTATTGCATGCAATTTCTGTGAAGTACCTTCTTCTTTTTTCCCTGAACAACTAAAGCTTTTAGTAAAGTGGTTTTTATTTTTTGAGAGAATGCCGCAGTAGTGGTCCTTCACTTTTTTGGGGCGTCGGGATCTTTCGTACAGAGTTTTTTCGTACTTTTTGTTCCTAAAATTGGGATCATCCGTACCGGTACGAAAGATAAGTATTTTGATACGTATGACAATATTTGTGTTTGGAATCTTCTTTATCGAAGTGCACAATGTATGATAGGTGGTCGTATACTAAATTTCAAAGGGTTTGGATTCATTTTAGTTAGTTGAAATATGCATGTTTTAACTGAAATATTGGTTAAAAGGTGCCTGTTCGCTAAAAAGCCAAGCTTATAATGAAAACAATAGTTTAATGCTGTATATTAAAAATTTTGAAGTATTTCTTTATTCCATCTAACAAGTACAAACAATCCCACTATCACAAATTGAAGTTAATCAGTTCTTTATAGCAACCAGTACGAAAAATCTCGGTACGAAAGACCCTGGAACTTTTTTTTGGAAGAAGAAGAATAGATAAACATCGGTAGCCTGTGATTTTTTCTCATTCAAATGAACCAAATCGAAATTAACGGAACAGAGGCCTTGTGTTCGAAACCGAACCGAATCGAAGGATACCTGAATCGTCCCAGCTCTACTGAGAAGGTCTCCTTTCAAGAAGAAATGATGTTGAAATAAAGTATCTCGAGTTTCCTCTGTTCCCATTCTGAATGTGACGTAAAACTACCTGTAAACATTTAAAAATAATTGAAAACCTTGATTTCTCTCTGCAATTGGTCCTGCAGCCATCTTACAATCCTTTCTTATCAATTCATACTGCAGATCTTCAGAAAACCGATAAAAAAAAAAGTCAAACGAATGTTCTCCGTCGGCGACTTCGATTGTGATTCCTATCCCGAAAGAAATCAGATTCGGTCGCAATTCAGTTCGCTCGCAAAAACGTCACTAGAATACTACTAACAGTTCATAGTCGGAAACCCACGGCATCTTCTCCGTTCTACTACCTATAATCGTACGGCAATAGGCTGTGGGTTTCCGACGATGACTACAGTCAATCGGACGAGAATATCCTACAATCACGACTTACCCCCTCTTCCCTAGAGACCAGTATTTATAAGCACCCACAGATCAAGAAGAACCTCAGTTCGGATTGCATGTCTGGGTTTTTTTTTTTGGTTCTTTTTTCTTCCAAAGGTGGAGGAAAAACTTTCAGGGCTGCTGTTTGGGCATGTCTTGCCTTACATTATCCTCTTTTTTTCTGCTTTGTGAATGAAATGGGGGTAGAATTTCTACTCCTATTTCATTCGCAAAGCAGAAATAGAGGTTCTGAATTGCTTGTAAAAATAAGGTAAATAATTATTCACAACTCTTGTCGGTGTGACTATAATTTCATTTAATTCCTTTAGAAAAGAGGAAATTTATCGCAGTAAAAGATGTCACTGCTGTGTTTAATTATTTTATTCGACCAAGAATACAGGAGTTACTAAAATCATCTACGAATCAGAATACTTCACTAAAAAATATAGGGGATCACCACTCTTAGTCTAGATAGCAGCAATACTCAAACGGATTTTGACCACACTTAAAATTTATTTTATTACGCCTCAGAACAGACCCTACACAAATTTAGGTCGCTCACTTTTGACAAAAAGATATACCTCTGAGCGTGTGGGGAAACATGTATGTATTTCTAAAAGAAAGATATACAATAGATTTATACAAATCAGTTGAGTCCTTGGTGATCTCCCTACAGACAATCTGAAGGAATTCCCATGGGTACCAATTGTGCGCCTTTATTAATGCACCTATGAAAAATAATTTATAAAAAGAAATAATTATTTCGAACTGAAAAGTGTCAACGCCACCTCAGGGTATCTCGATGATATTTTGAATATTCATTATACCCGATTTCCATTTCAATCATCACATAAATCAAATTTATCCATAATAGTTAACATTACATAAAACTACCATAGATGTCTTGCCTGAATAATTTTTCACATTGATACCAGAATCGTAAACGGAGAAATTCACACAAAGGTGTTTGGCAAAAGAGATGATGTGAGCTTCAATTTGTTTGACTACAATGTTCGCAGATTGCAATTTTGATTTCTTTAATCATCAGATACGCTAGAGCTTGCTCTCAGTTAAACTTAAAGGACTTTTATGATTAAAATGAAACAATTGTCATTTAGGTCAAGGGAATTCTATAGAAATTAACATACAAAGCAATTACAGCAACGTGCACGTTAGGGAAACATGCAAGAAAATTATGTTAAACATGCAAAATGCTTTTGCCATTTGTAGCGTGTTGAGAAAAATATCCGCATGTTGTCAGAATAAATAACAATTAACATACTATCGACTATGTGAAAGTTAACTTTATGTATGATGCATGCATACTGTTCCAACTGCTTTTTCTTTTCAATTTTTTTCCATCCGCCATTTGAATTATGTCATTCTACTCAATTCAAGCTTCACGTGCTTGCGTTGGTCAATGACAAATATGGATAATGACCATATCCCTGTATACAGCAATGCCTTGTAGATCCTACACAAATGGGACCGCCCATGTTTGACGAAAAAGGGTAACTGAAACTTTAGATCGTGAGGGAAACTGATAATCAAAGAGATTCTTCTTCGTTGTAGAATAGATTTATAAAGAATTATTGAGTCGTTCTGAATAGCGCAAGTCCTTGTTCTTTTTAAACTTTTAAACAATAATTTAGGTGATCTCTCTACAGTCAATCTGTTGGAACGGCAATGGGTACTAATTGTGCGACTTCTATATATACACATAAAAATCGAATTTATAGAAAGAACTAAGTCGACTTGAAAGGTTTCAACGGCAACTCACATCTCGATGATATTTTGAATATTGATAACTCAATTTCCATTTCAACCATAACAAAAATAAATCAGATTTATCCACCAGAGTTTACATGTACACTACATAAAACTACCACAAACGACTTGGCTGAACCATTATTGGACATTGATATCAGAATCATGAATGGAGGTATATGACAAAAGAGATTATTTAAGCTTACCATGATAGATTTTAGCCCACCTGAGCGAAGCTCAAGTGAGCTATTGTCATAGCGCGGCGTCCGTCGTCTGTCGTCCGTCCGACGTCTGTCGTTAACTTTTTAACATTTTCGACTTCTCCTCTGAAAACGCTGCAAAGAATTTCACGAAACTTCACAGGAGGCAAGTACTCGATGCCCTCTACCAGGTTTGTGTATTTCGAGCCGATCCGAAATCAAAGATGGCCGCCACAGGCTATGATTGGCTGACACATTTTCGACTTCTCCTCTGAAACCGCAGCACAGAATTTCATGAAACTTCACAAGAAGCAAGTACTCAATGCCCTCTACCAAGTTTGTGGTTTTTGAGCCGATCGGAAATCCAAGATGGCCGCTACAGGCTCTGATTGGCTGACACATTTTCGACTTCTCATCTGAAACCGCTGCACAGAATTTCACGAAACTTCACAGGAAGCAAGTACTCAAAGCCCTCTATCAAGTTTGTGGTTTTTGAGCCGATCGGAAATCCAAGATGGCCGCTACAGGCTCTGATTTGCTGACACATTTTCGACTTCTCCTCTAAAACCGCTCAACAGAATTTCTTGAAACTTCACAGGAAGCAAGTACTCATTGCCCTCTACTAAGTTTGTGTATTTCGAGCCGATCGGAAATCCAAGATGTCCTCCATAGGCTCTATTTGGATGACACATTTTTGACTTATCCTCTTAAACTACTGCACAGAATGTCACCAAACTTTTACACTAAGTAAGTACACATTGTCCTTCTCAAAGCTTCACTTAAAGCGATTTCCTTAAGGTCTTATACTGACTTTGATTGAAAAGATACATACAATCTCCTCTGGTGAGCGATGTGCCCCCCCCCCCCTTGGACCTCTTGTTCTTTGATTGACGACAATGAACGCGAGTTGCCATCATACGGAATTTACATTTCTCTAATCAGATTCGTTAGAGCTTGCTCTCAATTTAAAAACTTTCATTATTAAAATGAAAAATAAACTTTTTAGGCCATGAAAATTTTATAGGAATTTTTTGGCATTCCCCTCGAAATTTGGCCCAATTCAAGCACCGGAGAATATGACATTTAGTATTTCTTTCCCTTCATTTTACGTGACTTGGATCATAGGTAGACATAATTACCATCAAAATTGCGTCAGAATCATCAAACGCCTTTCATACAGCAGACACTTGGATTGGTACTTGATCAATCTACAGTCTTGTATCAACACATTCTTAAGAATACCACTCTGACTGACTGTGACGACAGGACTCCATGACGGGCCCGGTCTAAATCTCTTTAGAGAAAACAGGGCCCGACCACCTGTCCTCTCTGAATGTTGGTCGGACTCCTCGGGTGATAACATGCACGAGCTCGCTACAGCCGACAGAGAACGGACTGTATTTCGCACACCCTCTAGTTTTATATCCATTTACATGACAAATATTGATAATGACCATATCCTTATATACAGCACAAAATCGATAATTCAGAAAATCATAAACCGAGGGCATACAAAATCATGATCAAACAGGAACCAAAGCAAACAAACAAAAACCTCCACCACATGGGTGTCGAGCTGTACATCTTCTTTCTTTGCCCAACGTCTTGCATATTCCTCACAAGAGTCCATGATAATTTTGAAAGTTAGGTTCCATGTAAAGGAGTTACTTTCTCTGTTTTTGGTACCTTTTTTTAACAATTCTCTCAACTTGTCGTTCTTAATTATTCTAAGGTCACCAGTAATAACGTGTCCACAAGTAGAGTAGTTGAAATCCGATGAAGAACATTCTCAAGGAAGTGGATGTAGTGAGGGATTGCTTAAATCAATACACTGCAGGAATCGATTGTAACTGTGAATTTTAGATGCAACTGTTGGTGTCTAGCTATAAGAAAAACAAGGAGTTTCTTTTCTTTCGAAATATGGTGGGATTTTTTTTCCGTGACAGTTTTGTGATTCAAAATTTGTCCAAGATTCAATTTATTAATACCTTTGTTTGCAAATTTTACTGTAATGAAAGGGCGGTTTGTTTTCTCTTCTGATTTATCTGATCTAACTGATCAAAATAAACGAAAAGTAGAAAGGTCCATGATGACTCTAATGTAGTCTGTATTCTGGGGAACGTGTATCGGTAAATGTGAGGTCCTTAGTATATTCGTAGATTTCGTGTAAATCCCCATTTCCGTAAAGGAACAGAGTATAATTTGATACGGATATGATGCAGGCCTAGAGGCTCATTCAAAAATGGAACCAAGTCATCGAAGGAGAACTTTGTATCTCAGGCCTATTTTTGTTTTACGAATGTCATCACTTCGAGGTCTTCTTTCCGTTGAATAAGCTAGTCACATTCACCGATTAACAACCAGGACTTGTTAAGTTTCCTATGCTACTGATGTTGTCGTTGCACCCATATGACGCTTCAGTGTTAAGATTTTTTATCCAGAACTCTTCTCTGTTGTGACGGAAAGGTGTGCTCAAATTGGGATTGTATGTGGGGTGGTATATTTTTTTCAGGATTCTGACTCTCATAGATAAAACAGAATAATCATCTTGGTCAAAATGACGATAAAGAAGTTGATTTCCTTTATCATTGATTTTTGACCGATGTCCTGAAACTCTGTTTCGGAAATGACCTTTTGTTTCACCCACATAAATCAATCCACAAAGTGAGCACTCTATTCCGTAGACAACAATAGATGTCTTACAGTTTAGGTTTTTAACAATATGCGTGTTAATTTGATTACTTGAGAATGAAGTGTCTGTTATGAGGATATAACAAGTTTTGCAGTTCTGCGTGCCGCACTTAGAAATTAAGCAATCGCTTGGTGAAAATTGATGTTCTTTTAGTATATCGACGACTTCAATCTTACATGGCTTGATTTTAACATACCCATCTGTGCAGGCATGTTTATTGTGCAGGCATGTTTATACAAAAACTCACGGTTACTACTTACTACGAATGTTTCATCTCTTATATCATGTAAATTAATTCTAGGGACACCTAAATTACCTGTTGCGTATGTGTCCGTAGATTCAACAGGTCGGGGCCTTTTTATAGTGGGCGACGGAGTACTATCCATCTAAGCAAAAGACTGCCCGGCAAGTGCCCTCGGGGACGACTTGTCTACCAGCAGTGACACATGAACAGTGGTAAAAATGACAAATATGGATGATGACCATATCCCTATATACAGCACACAATCGATAATTCAGAAAATCACAAACCGAATGCATGCAAAATTAGAATAAAACAGGAACCAAAGCAAACAAACAAAAACCTCCACAACAGAAGCGAACTCCCGATATGGGAATGAGACCACATACCCATCTATGTGTTGCTCGGGCCCCTACATCATGCTGTCTTGTTTGTATGGTCATCTTAAAATGAGGAGGTTATTTTACACCAATATTGTGCGTTCATCTAGTCCTCTTGGTAACCGGAAAAGTATGAGGGTTGTGAGCATGTAATCTGGATAATCACACCATTTGCTACTGGCGTAGCAGATGACCGTCCCAAGTCGGCACCGGTTGCATTTTCCCTTTTCTTGTCTCATGTGTATGTGTGTTCCGCCGTGATAACAACAACGTCGTCAGGTTGGGGATCTTCCCGTAATTTCATATCCTTCACCAGGCGTTTTCAGGACAAAATTATTCAGATTATTGTCGT
The DNA here is from genome assembly GCA_028142955.1 of Pinctada fucata. Taxonomy (NCBI): domain Eukaryota; kingdom Metazoa; phylum Mollusca; class Bivalvia; order Pterioida; family Pteriidae; genus Pinctada; species Pinctada fucata. The sequence continues at coordinate 38,959,879 of AP027112.1, read as the reverse complement.
TTTCTGGACGTCGGAGTTCATGTCCGCGTACATATCTCTTCAACTGAAGGTGCTGTGCATGGTGTATTCATTTCGTAACTGATACGCTATTCTGAAGCAAACTCAAACTCTTAGGGCAAGGAGACTAACCGTAAAATCTACTGAACCAATGGTGCATTTGTGAGCGACTGACTTTGTCATTGGAAAATTGTTTTGGACGATACAAAGAAAATATCACAAAAATTATAGCAACTCGTTTACGTAGACATGTAAAGATGATTATCGTAAAAGCATAATAAACGAATTCGAAATTATTCAGCATGGGGGGAATCCTATGTACACGCCCACTAATCTTTCAATGTTTAACGTCTTCAAATTCAATAGCATCATTTTTGCTGCATGGACCAGACATGCACGTTACGGGTACTAAACCTCGTTCTTAATCTTAATATGTAATATGGCCAAAGAGTGCGAAAGTTATTATGTCCAAAAATGTACCGAAAGACGTAGCAGAATGAGAGGGATATGATACTACAGGACCCACATTTTAGAAATTTCAAGAAATTGTGATAACAGAAAATTTCGAATGAGTTGAAGAAAGGTTATTAGATTATAATGAAAATAAAAAATCGTCCATCTCCAACTTTAAAAGTAGACTTAGAATAGCCCTACCTATACTGCATTCCGAAGGTATGGACATCGTTTGTAGTTCGATCGCTGAAATACTCCACTAAATCCGTAATCATCATTTTATAAACTAAAACTTGTCCAGACATTTAAACCAGCTTTCAAAAGTACTGTAAAACGCTTGAATCAATGAGTGAAAGTCAAACCAAAACCCCCCAGAACAATGATATACAATGGTATGCAAAACCATGAAAATAATGAACTTTATAAAACTAGCGGAAATTACTAATGGATTTCAGCTATATCAAACAAACGTGGATGATACAAAATTTAAAAGAACCGAATGAAAACTTGAATTCTGCAGGTAATTTTTTAGTGTTTTCCGTAGCCAATCATTTTGATTATTCGACTCTTTGATACAATGATTTCTCATTGAAAATTGGGAGAATTTTCAAAATAATTTAAAATATAGTAGTAATATGTTAAGATTTATACGATGTGACACCAGGAAAAATAATTTTGAATATATCTATATAAAGTACAAGAGGGAAAAACAACAAAGTTCACTATTCAAAACATGTTGGATCGATTCAATCGAGGGCAATATACATGTGTGTGTATATATATTTGTGATTCCAATATGACTTGATTCTTTTTCCCTATTAAGACAACAGACCCAAGCCGGGCTCTACTCTCCAATATAGGCCCTATAACGATAAGCCATGCCTACCCATTTTCTGAAAGCAGATAAACCGACAGGAACTGGTTTTTACCAAGAATCGAAAGGTCTAATTTTGGTCATCGCGGCTCGGTAATAAATGTGATTGGCTGAGGAAGCTCGGGCATTATGAGACAATAGAGCCCGACTTGTCATTTTTTATTTCTTAATTTAATTTCGTAAAAAGTTCCCCGCGAGGGGTTTGACAGTAAGTGTTTTGAATATACTTCCCTGACATTGTCGCCATAGCACTTTCTATATAGACATAACGTCAGACAGTGCTTGTATTCTATATATTTCCATTTCCATGCTTCGTAAGCATCGACGGCGGGTGCGGCTAGCCAACAGGGGATGCTTACTCCTCCCGGGCACCTGGTCCCACCTCTAGCTTGCTAGGGGTTCGTCGATGTTTAATTTTGTTCTCTATTGTGAGTGCTGTTGAGATTATCGTCAGGATCTTCTTTAACTTGATTAAACACATGAAACCGCAGGATCGCCATCAATGGAGTAAAAGGGACTGATTTTTTATGAACAAATTTGCAGTACGATTTGTACATGTATCAAGTAGAGTGAAGCAGGTTAGCAGGCTGTTTTTTAATTCATGGTCAATTATCGACCACCTGCTATACATTGCAACCTTGCAAAGCATACGAAATGAGTGTAAATTTCTAAAAACACGATACATACTGGTAATTTTTATAAGCATAACCATGTATCTACAGTATTGCACAAATGATTCGATACTTGATTTCGATGATATTTTCATTTAAAAATATCATCGAAATTAGAGGAAGTTACCATCTTAGCATCATCCTTCCAATGCTAGTTTTGAACATAGATTTTATTTGGATATGCTACTGAATCGACCCTGCAGAAATAAAACCAGACGGCGCTACTGAAATGAATTTTGGCGGCATTTGAAAAACACCTTGGCTGAAAGCATCACTGATGAGGATTTAATATCCCAAACATGTGTCTGGTGTATAATAAATTGGTTTGAAATTTTCTTCAAGAAGGTATAGAGTTGGAACACTTCCGTATTATTGACATGAAAATAATAGCTATTTGAATTTGATTGCACTTGGGCTCACCCGAGGCAGCGGACCCTGTCCTTTATTGACCAGCGGACTCCCAAATAGGTGCAGATGTTATATATAATGTCGGTAAACTCCGTATGCTAGGCGAAGCCGCCGTACGAAGTTTACCGACATTATGTATGAAAATAATAGCATTTTCAATATCACGAAAAAGATTTTAGTTGAACTTTTGAGCAACTTTCTATGAAAACTTTGTAACATCCGTGTCCTTTAAATTCAGAGCATCGAGGACTGCTCCTATAGGCGTGACAACAGTGGTACCGTAACTGGTTATCCCTATGGCTATACCAATACACGTCAATGTTCCGTCATTTTCCTTTGCAAACACTGCTGATCCAGAGTCACCAGGAATGAAGAATGGTTTGTTAAGACTTCCAGGCTCTTTACTCCCAGATTCTACTTCGTATTGTCCTTTCATAGTTATAGGTAATTGTTCATCCATGCCAAGCCATGCTCCTTCCTCGATTATACGTACTTGAGCTCCATTAAGTCTGAACAGACTACGAGTTAAGCCAGACGACGTCCCAGATTTTAACAATGGCTTTTCCAGGTCATGTTTGCTTATTTTTCTGCGAACTCTTCCGGTGTCAAAGACGGGCAGAGCATCCAAATCATAACCTGTAATAAAAATTGCTTTATCCATTTATACAAAGAAAGAAATTGGGTAACCTTTAGGAAACATAAAAAGTGAGAGGGTATTTCGAATGTAATCCATATAAGCACACCATTCGCTACTTGCGTGGTAGATGACCGTCCTAGGTATGCTCCGTTCGCCCATTGGTCCCGTTGGTTAATGTGTACATAGTATTTTGTGTTTCATGTCTGTGTGTCGAATGTCTCTTTTCGCGTTACTTGCTGCGTTTGTTTATCCTGTGTTTTTACATATGGTGTTTTGGTGCTTTATTATAGGTGTTTCAAACAGAGTCTGGTGGGAGATCCTCTTCTTTCTTAAATTGTAGGAAATACCCGTCTTACTACTGTATATGTTTGACCTGAATAACCCATGCTTCATTCATTCTTTTACTAAGATTAATTTGTATTGTTGTAATTGTAATACTTGTTATCTAACTGCATGTAAGTTTTTAATTGTCGTCAATACATGTATTTTTACGGTATTTCTCCTCCATGATTTACATTTAAGATCCCAGAGTTGAAAAAAAATCATTATTTTTAAAGTCCTCATACAAAGAAATGCGCATTATGTTCTATATGCAATGAATAAACCTAAAACCTCCAAATAGTAAACTTTCACAAATTTTGACAGCACTGATATTATCCAGGGGACCATGCGATTAGTTCGTGCTGTACTCGTCTTTTGTGTTTTTGCATCAGGTGTTTTGGTGTTTTCCTGTTGATGCTGCAAAGGGGTCTTGTTGGAGATCTCCCTTCTTTTACTCTTTTTGCTCTTTGGTAGTTTATACTTAAACAACTTTTGTTTGATTTATCAGTATTAAATTAGGTGTTTCAACATCAGATATCTTACATGATTCATGTGATATTTGAATATGTTTAAACTGCACTAATCAACATGATACCGCTTTTTAAGCGCCACCTACAATGCATTTCGTACTTAAAGGTGTTGAAGACTTAAATTTGTTCACCTGATGTCTTTTTATTTTTGTTTCGCAGAAGCAAGTTTCTAATCAGAACACAAGCATGATTAAATGAAGAAACAATTTTAAAAAGGAGAGAATCGCCGACAACACTCGGTTACAACACTCACAGCAAAACTCCAAAACACCCAATGCAAAAACACAGAACAGACACCCATAGAAAGAGACGAAAAACCAACTCACACCACAGAGACAGGAAATACAAGAGACCAAACATAAGCCAACGATACCAACTCAAACCGTAGAAACATGAAACACAAAAGACCTCGATCAAGATTGTTTACGTCCTATATTAAATGTCTCGTACATTTACACTTATATCTTATTTGAATATTGTAAATATATACTGAATTCGAAGACTTTTAACATTTGTACTACTTGGTGAGTGTCACTGCTGGTGGACCAGGAGTCCCCGAGTGCACATGTAACCAAGGTCGATCAATTTCGGTTGATCGTCTGTCTCTTCAACTCATTCAACTCATTCGAAAATCTCTGTTACCAAATTTCTTGAAATTTCCAAAACGTGGGTCAATCATATCCTACATATCACGCGACGTCTTTCAGTACATATTTTTACATAATTTTCACACTCTTTGGCCACATTACATTGATTAGATTGAGGATCACTGACGAGGGTTAAGTACCCGAAACGTTCATGTCAGGTCCAAAAGACTTTTAACATTTATACTTATAACCAGAGAGAGAGAGAGAGAGAGAGAGAGAGAGAGAGAGAGAGAGAGAGAGAGAGAGCTCACCAATCTCTTTCACTTGGGGGACTGTTTTAATGACAAAATGCCCTGTCAATGGAATCCTTCTAATGACTTTAACAAGAGCTGCATCGACACTTACTGGCAATCGACCAGGACAGAATGTGGCCCGTAGAATTTCCCCACAAGCGGTATCGGTGTTCGAACAAAAGGCAGACTTTCCAGGTTGAATAACATGTTGAACTTCACTACCATAAATGTGACTGAAACTGAATTCTCTAGGTTTAACGCAGTCGAACAATACATGGCAACAGGTAATAAATCCCTTCCCTTTATGAGGCAAGTCTACAAATAGTCCTAAGCTCCCACTTGCATCCCTACACTGGTTTCCTATATTACTTCCCATGCAGATTGGATCATTAAAGGAGTCTGGAAAACCCCTCATTGTGGTTGGTCCAAGAGTAAAGTATCCCTCTCTTACATCTGTTATGAACGTACACGCTCGAAAAGTAAGTTCAGTTGGAAATGGTTCCTCATTAAATGGAATAAAACCTTTTGAAAGACAGTAAAAGACAATACAAGGTTCGATAGAAGACACCCCTCCTGTACATTTGAAATAATCTCCAGTTATAATTGTAAGATTTGAATGTGTTTTCCACAAATCTGAGGCATGTTCCTCTATGCATTCTTTGAGATAATTTAAGATATTGAAATCGTAGCTCATCCTTTCTTTCATGAAACGTTCGTTATTCACAAGAACAGCTTCATCAGATGTTATATATGGATTCTTGAAGACGACGTCAATTCCAGATTTTTCCATAGGAAATGTTTCATCGTGTTTTAAGTAAGAATCGTATCCTATAACAACCATCTCCCCAAACGTTTTACCCCTTCTGCAAACAACAAACTGCGCTAACGGATGCTTGTCCTTTAGTTGTCTGATGTCTTCTGCCAAAATAGCATCCCCTTTAACACAAAAAAGCCATAAATTATGAAATCGAATGATTTGCTGAAAAAATAATTCTGAATATTTTCTTTGATAGAAAAATGATATGATCACTGAGCGATATAAGTCCCCTACCGGCGGCATATATTTATGTCCTGCAACTCTGCCTATGAAATACTCTTCAATTAAACATGAGTTTTAATTAATTTTACTGTCTGTGCAGCTCAGTTCTGAGGTTGTATCTGCTTTATCGATTCTAAGAAGAGGTCAAGCGTGACGAAGGTTGAACTTGCTCTGTAACTATCCAAGACTAAGCTGAGTATAAACTTTTACCTGAATAGCTCTAATTGTTGCAGATAGAAGTCTGAAAAACTGACAAAAACTGAATTGTGCAAGTCATCAAGGGACATAACTCATCGAAAAATAGGTCAAGTGTGAAAACAGTCGAAATTGCTCTGTAACTATCCAAGAATAGGCTGTGTATCTAATTTCACCTGAATATCTCTTTTTGTTGCAGGAAAAAGTCCGGAAAACTGACAAAAACTGAATTTTCCAAGTCATCAAGGGACATGACTCCTAGAAAATCGGGCAAGCGTAACGAAAATCGATCTTGCTCTGTAACGATCCAAGAGTAAGCTGTGTATCAAATTTCATCTGAATATCTCCATCCGTTGCAGAAAAAAGTCAGGAAAACTGACAGACGGACAGACGGTCGGACGGACGGACAGACAGACCGAGAGGAAACTAAGAGTCCCCCTCGGCGTTGCCGGTAGGGGACTAAAAAGCAATACTTTGCAATGAACAACAATGTTAACAATTGCCAGATAATTGATAGAAATAAGGATTCAAGATTAGAAGCATGCCTTCCTTGTGCTAATTATTGAAAAACTGCTCTGTAAATGACAAATTGAAAAGTTCCGTTCTTCTTTAAATAAAATATTACTTGAAATACATGTGAACAACTAGTATTAGGTAATTTTTCAAATTGGTTAATTGATTTTCATCCCTTATTTCCCCTAGTTCTCCTTCACACATTAGACCTTTGCCCATGGTCTCGTCGGTTTATGTGTAGTCTTTTGTGTTTGATGTTTACATGTCGTATGTCTCTTTTTCGTCTCATACTATTCTTGTCTTTTGTGTTTTTGCATCGGGTGTTTTGGTGTTTTGCTGTTGGTGCTGCAACAGGGTCTTGTTGGAGATCCCCACCCTTCTTTGCTCGGAAGTAACTCATATGTAGACTTTTAGGTATCGTAAACATTCATTTTGTTAATTTCTGTTTATGTTAAACGTTAATCTTTATTAATTGTATGTTTATTGAAGCTGTCTAAACTGTATTCCATTTTAAATCTAACCAATCCTTCACTGGTCTTCTTTCTTTTGTTGTCATTCAGATTTCAACGGTATTCAACTTTGCTGTGGTTGCTGCAACCGAGTTTGGTTAGAGATCCCCTCCTTCCTAGTATGCAGGATAGGGCAACATCAAATCTTATATAATGATGCGTTAATAATAATATACATGTACATTGTCTTTTCTTTAACAATACAATGGTTTGCAGTTTTGCACATTATTCACCAGGATACTTCAGATTCATTTCACTGGGAAACGTCGACCAAGATTCTCAGTTAACATGTAATGAAAGGATATATTTTGATTCGTATTCCGATGTTGTCCTTCTTTTCCTTTTAAAAATTATCATCTCTGTTGCAAGATGGCAGTACGCCAAAAAGATTTCAAAATGCAGTGCAACAGTTATGCGTGTTTTGGAGTCCCTATCAATGGTTCTTTTAAGCCCAAATGATAAAAAATTAGAAATTCATGTCTCAATATCTAGCTTGCTTAGGGGTCCGTCGATGCTCAATTTTGTGATTTATTGTGAGTGCTGTTGAGATTTTCGTCAGGATCTTCTTTAACTCATTTGTCCGCTTTAGCTTGCCATATATTTCCGATATCTTGCTTCTAGTCTGCCGTGTGACGCAACTCATCCATTTTAAGGAATTAAATTCATATATAGTCGAAAATCTAGAAACTTAAAAATATCCATTTGAATATGTTTTTAGAATTCTCTTGAATGACAAATATAGATAATGACCATATCCCTGTGTACAGTACAAAATCGATAATTCAGAAAATCAGAAACCGAAGGCAAAATCAGGATAAAACAGGAACCAAAGCAAACAAAAACAAAAAAACCTCCACCATATGAAAAGAAGCGAACTCCCGATATGAGAGTGAGACCAGGTGCCCAGGAAGAGTAAGCATAGTCAATGTTAAAAATGGAAGAAAGGAGGGGATCTCCAACAACACTAGGTTGCAGCACCCACAGCAAAATCCCAAAACACCCATGCAAAAAACACAGAACAGATACCCACAGAAAGAGATGCAAAAGGGACAAGGAACACCAACTCACAACATAGAAACATGAAACACAAAAGACTACACATAAACCAACGAGACCAATGGGCAACCGGTGCCGACTTAGGACGGCCATCTGCCACGTAAATAGCAGACGGTGTGGTTATCCTGGATTACGTGCGCACAACCCTCCCACTATTCCGATTTCCCAGAGGTCTCGAAGAACGCACAATTATGGTGTAAAACAACCTCCTCACTGTTAGGTGACCACACACAAACAAGACCGTAAAACACAGGGGTCCAAGCAACACAGATGAATATGTAAATGGATATAAAAAGAGGACGTGCGTAATACAGTCCGTGCTCTGCCGGCTGTAGCGAGCTCATATATGTTATCACCCGAGGAGTCCGACTGACATTCAGAGAGGACAGGTGGTCGGGGCCCTGTCTTCTCTAAAGAGGTTTGGACAGGGCCCGTCATGGAGTCCCGTCGTCACAGTCAGTCAGAGTGCAAGTCTTAAGAATGCGCTCGTACAAGACTGTATATTGGTCAAGTACCAAGCTTAGTGTCCGTCTGGTGACATTAGGATCATATCCACGGTATAAAAGGCGTTTGATGACTCTGACGCATTTTCGATACATGTGCTGTCTACCTTTGATCCTTCTTATTTTGTTAATTATGTCACCATAAAATGCAGGTTGTGAAATACCCAAAGTAATATACTTCGTTGCTTGTATTGGTCCGAATTTCAAAAGAAGTTGATCATAATTTTTGTAAAATTTCCAGAAAGTCTTTACTAGTTTATGAAAGCGAAAACCTTGACTTAAAAGTTTCTTTGTAATTTGTAGATTTCTATTATGAAAATCCAAAACATCAGTACATGCTCTAGCATACCGGATGAGCTGTGAAATGTAGATACCGTATGACGGTAATCTAGGGACATCACCGTCAAGCCAGGGAAAATTTACTATGTTGAATCCAAAATCATCTCGTTTGTCATATACACTTGTATGAATTTCTCCATTGACAATTTTGATATTTAGGTCCAAAAATGGTGTTTCAGTGTCTGTAAAGTTTGCCTTGTTTAGAGTCAATTCTTGTGGATAAATAACATCTTTATACTTTTCAAAAACAGGATTATCGATAGTAAGAATATCATCCAGGTACCTAGAAGTACCAGTGAAGCATTTCACATCATCATATTTTCTTTGCTTTTGAAGATTTTGAATAAATTCCTTTTCATATGTGTATAAAAATAAATCTGCAACAAGAGGCGCACAATTTGTACCCATAGGAATCCCTACAACCTGCTTGTAGAGATTCTCACCAAATCTTACATAAATGTTGTCCAAGAGGAAGGACAAGGCACTACACAGGTCGCTACATGTCCATGATTTGTATGATTTGTATTCTGTAGCGGAAAAGAAACCCTTTGATTCAGATGTACAAATATAAATTTTCCCCTCTCGATTATAGCACCATTTAATGAGTTTGGACAATTGATCATTGATCTTGTCGTGAGGAAGCGTGGTGTACATATTTGAAAAATCGTATGAAGCAATCGTATTGGCTTGAAAATTTCTAGATTTTATCTTGTCAATCACATCCCCGGATTTTTTTATAGACCAAAATAAATTTACATCATTCCTGTTAAGAACAGTTTCACAATATTTTGCAACGTGTTCCTTTACCGCCGTGAGGGCTGACGTCAGATGTCTAGACAAACTTGTAGTTGAGCAGTTGCTAGAATTAGCAATGTATCTAAATTTGTAAGGAGATTTGTGCAGTTTTGGTATGCAGTATATTGTAGGAAGATCCAATTTAGAAATAGGGATGTTGAATGAAGAAATTTCACTGCTATGTTTGCTCAAAATGATAGGGACACTTTCATTGCTTTTGATATAAGTATTTGTAGACGAAAGTTCCGAAACTAAAGTTGATATATAGTAAAGTTTTCATATGATTATGGTGTTGTTGGCTGCTTTATCTGCAGGAGCGAAGACAAATTTTTCATGTAAATTACGTAATTTATGCATATGTTATCAAATAATGACATATCACTTGAGGTGTTTTCTAGAAAGATGAAAAAGTTGATTTCAGAAGTTCACAAGTACACATGTACTTAATTTAAGAAATTTTAGACTGAAATAGCAAACGTTTACATGTATCAACTACACTTTTCGTTGTAATCTCACAATTAAAGCGATTGGCTAATCGCTCACTTTGACAGATGCATACAGTATATGTGTGAATACTGTTAATGCAAAAGAAAGAAGCACTCATAGGAAAAAACGAAACACCTAATGCAAAAATGGAGAGTAGACATACAAACCAATAGACACCTAAGAGACAAGAAACACCAATTACGACAACATCCAATACAAAAGACTACACATAAAGAAACAAGACCAATTGGTAGTTGGTGTCAATTTGGACAATACAAATTCAGGCGTTTACCAACATTTTGTGTACCCTAGAAATGTTAAACATCTTCAAATTGAATAGCATCATATAAGAACAGATAAATGTGCAGGATTATTGTCTTTAAAACAATTGACAGTCTACTGATACTTTACCTGGAGTCTTCATTGAGCATTCTTTCTTGGCATTACCCTCAATGATTAGGAGATATCGAGAAAATTCCTTTACTGTTGGCATTCGACCTGTAATAGAAACAGACGAAATTACTAGTATTAGTAGATTATTCTATCTCTGTAACAAATAATTCTAAAAAGTTCTAATCAAGCTTCCTCTCTAATTACACCAGCATTAAACATCTATAGTAAATATACGATATCAACCCATATCCCAGTAATTTAGTTGGAACACAACTTTGTTTATGATATGGCCTTGACGGTTTAAATATTTTACCATTCAGACTTCTATTCTGATTTATTTACTAGCCTTGTCTCCTACAAAAGTCATTGTAAGTAAGTATTTTATCTCCTTGCGAAAATTTTTCGAAGATATCCATTATGCTTCGAAGCTCTTCATCCGGTATCTCCTCCCATCCTGGATAAAGTACATTTTGTATCATAAGTAAAACATTAAAAATCTGCTTTGAAGTGAATATAAATGTATGTGCATAAAATTGAAATTGAAAAGCAGTATCTCCTATCTTATCCTTTTACTCTCTTACTCAAATGTAGCTTTCGTGAAGAAATATATTCCAGAGTTTAAACTCAATCAAACTTTTCTATCAAATAAAAGAGTGCATACCTGAAATAGGATACAAGTATACCTAATGTCATACCTGAGAGTTTAGAAAATACGTCAGAAAATCCATAAAATGGGACGTGGCCGAGAGTGCGCCTATTTTCCCCCGTTTTAGGATTGGAGGATTTATCCTGGTGTTGGAGTGAACTCTGCATTTGCATGTAATGAACCGGCTGATTTCCTGAACAAACCAGAAATAGTCAAACATATTAAAATCAATGTTTAGATAAATATAAATGAAGTTACCATCAGTTATTCAGTCTCAAAGTGAGAAGGAAAGGTAAAACCATCAGACTTTTCATTGGAACATGTGCTAACTCCAGAATAAATAATTTTCCGGAGATCTGCTGCCTAGGGAGAGTAAGCGCCTACTGTTTACATGCGACACACGTCGCAACAATTCCATGTATTCAAATAATTAAAGAAGAGAATTCTCATGCTCTTCGTTCCTACAGTGTACCTTCTTATTAACTGTGTAGTTATTTGAATATTTTTAAAATACATAGAAGTACCCCAAAGCTTTACGATGTCCACTGAGATCTGCTTTGGCATAGCGTATCAACTGAGATATGAACACGCCATAAGCAGGCAATGAAGGGATGTTGCTACTCAGAAAAGGAAAGTTTGTAATGATGAAACTGAAGTCGTCACGTTTGTCATAGAGTGAGGTGTTCATGTGACCATCAGTGTTGTAGGACAACATTATGTCCAAATAGGATGCTGAATTATTTGTCTCTGTAGTTTCTTTGACTTCAAGCTCCGAAGGATAGATACTGCTCAGGTAATCCGCGAATTTTGGATTATTGATGGACAACGCATCGTCTATATATCTGTAGGTGAAGTTGAAGTCAGAAGCTAAGTATCTTTTCCCTTCAGAGACAAAAGATTGAATGAATTCAGCTTCGTACGAGTAATGGAAAATGTCGGCAAGGAGTGGGGCACAATTGGTCCCCATTGGAATTCCGACAATTTGCTGGAAGACCTTTCCTCCAAACACCACAAAAATGTTGTCGATCAGAAAATTTAACATCTGAATAATATCTGTTTCAACCTGTTATTTACCAACATTTTGTGTACCCTAGAAATGTTAAACATCTTCAAATTGAATAGCATCATTTAAGAACAGATAAATGTGCAGGATTATTGTCTTTAAAACAATTGACAGCCTACTGATACTTTACCTAGAGTCATCATTGAGCATTCTTTCTTGGCATTATCCTCAGTGAATAGCAGATATCGAGAAAATTCCTTTACTGTTGGCATTCGACCTGTAACAGAAACAGACGAAATTACTAGTATCAGTAGATTATTCTATCTCTGTAACAAATAATTCTAAAAAGTTCTAATCAAGCTTCCTCTCTAATTACACCAACATTAAACATCTATAGTAAATATACGATATTAACCCATATCCCAGTTATTTATTTGGAACACAACTTTGTTTATGATATGGCCTTGACGGTTTAAATATTTTACCATTCAGACTTCTATTCTGATTTATTTACTAGCCTTGTCTCCTACAAAAGTCATTGTAAGTAAGTATTTTATCTCCTTGCGAAAATTTTTCGAAGATATCCATTATGCTTCGAAGCTCTTCATCCGGTATCTCCTCCCATCCTGGATAAAGTACATTTTGTATCATAAGTAAAACATTAAAAATCTGCTTTGAAGTGAATATAAATGTATGTGCATAAAATTGAAATTGAAAAGCAGTATCTCCTATCTTATCCTTTTACTCTCTTACTCAAATGTAGCTTTCGTGAAGAAATATATTCCAGAGTTTAAACTCAATCAAACTTTTCTATCAAATAAAAGAGTGCATACCTGAAATAGGATACAAGTATACCTAATGTCATACCTGAGAGTTTAGAAAATACGTCAGAAAATCCATAAAATGGGACGTGGCCGAGAGTGCGCCTATTTTCCCCCGTTTTAGGATTAGAGGATTTATCCTGGTGTTGGAGTGAACTCTGCATTTGCATGTAATGAACCGGCTGATTTCCTGAACAAACCAGAAATAGTCAAACATATTAAAATCAATGTTTAGATAAATATAAATGAAGTGACCATCAGTTATTCAGTCTCAAAGTGAGAAGGAAAGGTAAAACCATCAGACTTTTCATTGGAACATGTGCTAACTCCAGAATAAATAATTTTCCGGAGATCTGCTGCCTAGGGAGAGTAAGCGTCTACTGTTTACATGCGACACACGTCGCAACAATTCCATGTATTCAAATAATTAAAGAAGAGAATTCTCATGCTCTTCGTTCCTACAGTGTACCTTCTTATTAACTGTGTAGTTATTTGAATATTTTTAAAATACATAGAAGTACCCCAAAGCTTTACGATGTCCACTGAGATCTGCTTTGGCATAGCGTATCAACTGAGATATGAACACGCAATAAGCAGGCGATGAAGGGATGTTGCTACTCAGAAAAGGAAAGTTTGTAATGATGAAACTGAAGTCGTCACGTTTGTCATAGAGTGAGGTGTTCATGTGACCATCAGTGTCGTAGGACAACATTATGTCTAAATAGGATGCTGAATTATTTGTCTCTGTAGTTTCTTTGACTTCAAGCTCCAAAGGATAGATACTGCTCAGGTAATGCGCGAATTTTGGATTATTGATGGACAACACATCGTCTATATATCTGTAGGTGAAGTTGAAGTCAGAAGCTGAGTATCTTTTCCCTTCAGAGACAAAAGATTGAATGAATTCAGCTTCGTACGAGTAATGGAAAATGTCGGCAAGGAGTGGGGCACAATTAGTCCCCATTGGAATTCCGACAATTTGCTGGAAGACCTTTCCTCCAAACACCACAAAAATGTTGTCGATCAGAAAATTTAACATCTGAATAATATCTGTTTCAGTGTACTTATTTTCAGAATCGGACTTTTCTTTTACAAAGTAGGTTTTGTCATAGTTAATAACAATAAATTAGTATTTGCGATTACCGTTCTTACTTGTAAACGTGTTTCAACGTGTGTTTTAGAAAAAAATGTCTGGAAAACTGGAAAATTTAATTAAATTTGCTGTGAGGCAATACCTTTTGTAAGAACAAATAAATCAAACCCAACTTCAACTCATTCTTTATCAATATCCTTTAATGTATCTGCATACCAAAGATCAGCTCAATATCTACAAATTTGCTACGTCCTAAGGCCATAACTCTTGTGAAACTAGGTCAATCAAAACCAAACTCGAACTTTATCTGTATGACACTAAGATGTAATCACATATGATAAATTATCTCAATGACAAATATGGATAATGACCATATCCCTGTATACAGCACAAAATCGATAATTCAGAAAATCAGAAACCGAAGGCATACAAAATCAGGATAAAACAAGAACCAAAGCAAACAAACAAAAACCTCCACCATATGAAAAGAAGAGAACTCCCGATATGGGAGTGATACCAGGTGCCCAGGAAGAGTAGGCATCTCCTGCTTGCATGCCACATCCGCCGCTTCAATTCGGTAGAAATGTCACATCCGGCAACTTCCATTTCGGAAGACATAGAGTACAATCTTTGGTTGGATGGTTCAAATGGTCTATGACAGAATATCATCCACCATTCTGGAGAGTGGGACATCATAGTGTATGACGAGTTCCCTATATCGACCGTAGATCTTCCTCAGTGACGATGTTAGTCGGTCACAATCATATCCCTGACTGAGAAGCTTATCTGAAAGACGCCTAGCTCTTAGAACAATATCCGTATATTTGGTACTTGCTCTGGTATAGCGTATCAACTGAGATATGAACATACCATAAGCTGGCGATGAAGGGATGTTGCTACTCAGAAAGGGAAAGTTTGTAATGCTGAAATTGAAGTCGTCACGTTTGTCATGGAGTGAGGTGTTCATGTGACAATCAGTGTTGTAGGACAACATTATGTCCAAATAGGATGCTGAATTATTTGTCTCTGTAGTTTCTTTGACTTCAAGCTCTGAAGGATATATACTGCTCAGATAATCCGCGAATTTTGGATTATTGATGGACAACACATCGTCTATGTATCTGTAAGTGAAGTTGAAGTCAGAAGCTAAGTATCTTTTCCCTTCAGAGACCAAAGATTGAATGAATTCAGCTTCGTACGAGTAAAGGAAAATGTCGGCAAGGAGTGGGGCACAATTGGTCCCCATTGGAATTCCGACAATTTGCTGGAAGACCTTTCCTTCAAACACCACAAAAATGTTGTCGATCAAAAAGTTTAACATCTGAATAATATCTGATTCAGTGTACTTATTTTCAGAATCGGACTTTTCTTTTACAAAGTAGGTTTTGTCATAGTTCACAACAATAAATTTGTATTTGCGATTACCGTTCTTACTTGAAAACGCATTACTTATAATTTTTGCGAGTCTTTCTTTCAGTTTAGAATGTGGAATTGTAGTGTAAAGTGTCGAAAAATCAAAGGCTTTGATCGAATGGACTTTACTAAAATGAGTGGATTTCAGATGTTCTAAAAGTTCCTTCGAATTCTTTAAAATCCACATCTGGTTGATACCACTGCGAGAATATACTGTCGAACAATATTTTTGAAGCCCAGATTTGATTTCAGATAAAACTTTGGTGAGTAAGATCGATACAGATTTGGTAGAACATCTTGAGGAACCAGCGATGAAACGTTGATTGTACGGATTCTTATGCATTTTAGGTATGCAGTATAAGTATGGTAAATCCAAATCTAAATTGTTAGTGTGGAAGCCAAAGGAAGCAAGAGCTAATTTGTGATTATCTATTATTTCAGAGGCAGAAAGGTTTGTTGGGGTGTAAGTGGGATTTCCAGGTGTCGAATTTAGACCCAACTCTTTAACTAGACTGTCGAAATAGTACTTTTTGCAAGTAAATGTGTAATTATTTGAGGCTTTGTCCGCTGGTGTGATGACATAATGTTCTTGGAGGTAGTTAAGTTCTGTGATAACATCAGGGTCTTTAAATATAGACTCGAATCTGGTGTTCTCAGTTAATTTTAATCGGTTAATTCTAGATAAATATCTACAATAACAGCCGAGAAATGTCCGGAAAACTGAGAATTTCATGAAAATTGCTAAGTCCAGGGGCCATAACTCTTGAAAAAATAGGTCAATTGGAGCCTCGAACTTGATCTGTATCAAATTGAAATAAACTCACATACCAAAAATGAGATCAATATCTGCAACGACAGCGAAAAAAAGGTCTGGAAAACTAAAGTGTGACGGACAGACGGACAGACAGACAAACGGGGTGGAAACTATAAGTCCCCTCCGGCGAGGCGGTAGGGTTCTAACAAAGGAGGGGATCTCCAACAACAATAGGTTTCAATACCAGGGGCAAAACTCCAAAACACCCATCCCAAAAACACGGAAAAGACACTCAAAGAAAGACACGAGGAATAAGAAACACCAACTCACACCATAGAAACATCAAACACAAAAGACCACACATGAACCAACGAGACCAAATGGCAACCGGTGTTGACTAAGGACGGCCATCTGCCACACACATGTGCACAACACTCCAACTTTTCCGATTACTCAGAGGTCTCGAAGAACGCACTATTGTGATGTAAAATAACCTCCTCACTGTTAGAGCGACTTACAAACAGACAGCATGAAGCAAGGGCAAGAGAAAAACACAGATTGATATGAAAATGGATGCCAAAAACAGATGACATACGAAATACAGTCTGTGCTCTGCAAGCTGTAGCAAGCACATGCATGTGATCACGCGAGGAATCAGACTGACATTCAGAGAGGACAGGTTGTCGGGGCCCTGTCTCCTCTTAAGAGGAGTCATGTCATCACAATCAGTCAATTCATAAGAATGTGCTCGTAAAAGGCTGTAGATTGGTCCAGTAACAAGCTAAGTGTCCGTCTGGTGACATAAGGATCATATCAAAGATATAAAAGGCGTTTGATGATTCTAACACAATTTCAATGGTAACTCTGTCTTTTTTTTTGTTAGTTATGTCTCCATGAAGTACAGGTTGTAAAATACCTAAATGTGATAAAGAAGGTCATGACGACAATCTCAACAGAACTCAAAATAGAGCACCAACTTGAGCATCGACGGATCCCTAGCAACCTGGAGGTTCCCGTTAAGAATAAGCATTCCCTGTTTGGGAAGCCGCATCGACAGTCTATGTTCACGCACGAAAATGAAAACAATATCTGCAAAATATGCTCTGTCTGAGGTAATGTCTATATAGAAAATGCTATGGCGACTATGTCAGGGAAAAAAACATTTAAAACACTAACAGTCAAATCCCTCGCGGGGGACCTTTTTACGATCTCCATACGGCAAAGGGCTTAAGTGTGACACAAATGAGATAAATTAGATCCTGATGACAATCTCAATGCAATGCACTCTGTTGCTTGTATGGGTACGAATTTCGAAAGAAGTTGACAATATTTTTTGAAAAAATTTCCAGATGGTTTTGTGAAAGCTTTGTGAATGCGAAAACCTTAATCTAAAAGTTTCTTTGCAATTTGTAAATTTCTACAACGAAAATAAAAAAACATCAGTACATGCTCTACCCTACCGGATGAACTGTGAAATGTAAATACAATTTGACGGTAATCTCGAAACATCACCGTCAAGGCAGGAAAAATTTATTATGTAGAATTCAATATCACCTCGTTTGTCATACACA
This sequence comes from Pinctada fucata, assembly GCA_028142955.1. Taxonomy (NCBI): domain Eukaryota; kingdom Metazoa; phylum Mollusca; class Bivalvia; order Pterioida; family Pteriidae; genus Pinctada; species Pinctada fucata. The sequence goes on along the minus strand of AP027112.1, from coordinate 38,941,979 downwards.
CTTGTATGAATCTCTCCACTAACAATTATGATATTCAGGTCCATAAATGGTGTTTCTGTGTTTGTAATTTTTGCCTTGTTTAGACTCAATTCTTGTGGATAAATAACATTTTTATACTTTTCAAAAACAGGATTATCGATCGTAAGAATATTATCCAGGTACCTAGAAGTACCAATGAAACATTTCAAATCATCATGTTGTCTTTGCTTTGAAGCTTTTTCATACGTGTATAAAAATAAAACAATAGGCGCATAATTAGTACATGTACCCAAAGTGATTCCTTGAAGAGATTCTCGCCAAATCTTGCAAAAATATTATCCAAGCGGAAGGCAATACACAGGTCACTACATGTCCATTATTTGTATTATGTAGCGGTAAAGAAACCCTTTGATTCAGATACACAAATATACGTTTTCCCCTCTGCATCGAAGCACCATTTAATGAGTTTTGACAATCGATCATCAATTTTGTCGTGAGGATGCGTTGTGAACATATTAGAAAAGTCGTATGAAGAAATCGTTTTTGCTTTAAAAGGAAAGGGGATGATCTCCAGCATGACCACCCTGCACTTACCTAGCGAAACAAACCCACAAGAAGGAGATACGTAAATGACAGCAGACAAAACTACATACAACAAAAAATACACGACAATAATCATTAGAACATCATACAAGACAATCGAAACAGACTCGCAGAAACATCAAACATTAATGACACATAAAAGGATGGAGACCAATGTGCACGCGGCGCCGACTTGGTCGGCCATCTCCTTTAAAGAAATCGTGTTGTTATCCGGATTACGTGCGCACAACCCTCCCACTTATAAATAGACTGGTTCCCGGTCTTGGTTTCCTCTTTTACTTCGAATAGTGTTAACGATAAAGGAGAAAACCAATGCCGGGAACCAGTCTAACTTATAAACATAAAACTTCTCACTGTAAGGTGACGTCACAAACAAGACAGTTACACACAGTGGCCTTTTGTAACACAAATTCTATGTAAAAGGATCTAAATTTCTATGGCGTGCGTTTAGCAGTCTGTGCTCTGCTTCCTAAAGCGAGCTCAAGATCAATCATCCGAGAAGTTTGACCAACATTCAGACAGGACAGAGAATCAGGACCCAATCTTCTCTGGCGAGATTTAAACAAGGCCCGTCATGGAGTCCCGTCGTCATGGTTGGGCAGTGTGCAACGTTGGGAATGACACTGGTACAAAACTGTAGATTGGTCGAGTACCCTGCCCAGTGTTCTTTTGATGACGTAGGAATCATATCCGCGGTAAAGCAGGCGACCGACTATTTTCTTACATTTGTGGATGAAGTTTGGTCTGCCATGATCCTTCTTATTTTGTTTACTAAGTCTCTGTAAAATGAAGGTAATGAAATTTCCAATGATACATACTATGATGCTAGAGTTGTCCCAAAGTTTGAAAGAATGTAAAAGCTGCGGTGTAAAAATGTCTAACAAATCTAATTTTACCGAGCATTAAATCGTTTCTTTATTTACATTAATATTTGATCGGGCAGTTAATACTTTAAAACCTATTGACTGTTTCACGTCACATCATTTTTGACGTCACGTCAATGATAACGTCTTCAACCCTTCCTTATCTCCCAGCAAATTTTCATGTGAAGGTAAACGTGAATATTGAATACATGGTGTTCGTTTTCCAAACATTAAAGGAAGGCATAACAAAACAATTATCGATCTGAAATTAGAACAGCATATGATCCTTATGACTATCAGACAAAATGTAGCCCTCGGCCTTCTGATTCGGGCATTTTGCCCTTGGGCCCAAAAAAATCAAATGTTGCCTTCATCTCCAGTCGATAATTGTATAATATTTTCATTGTATTGTCCAATATTTTTTTGTAGTGACGAAATCAGTCGCTCACAAATGTACCCTCGGTGCACACTGTGTACAATCCACGACGGGTACGGATGTACGGTTTCACTTTGAAGCGGAGATTTTAAGTACTCAGGTCTTAAAATCTCATTTTATGTTGGTTTCCCAACAACATAGCTTGGAATTTTTTGTATGGATGGTGCCAGGAGAGATGCAAGTTTGTTTTACAACAACACGTCAGATCAGACCCATTGAATTATTAAAGCTAAACACATAATTTTGACGCAGAATGTATCCAAAGTCACACTGAACGTGCTATTTTCCAGAAAATTTTGCATTAATCTCAGTCAAATTGCAAACATTGATATCAAAATAAGATTTTTATATTTAGAAATAACAGCAAAGTCATTGCATTAGCAAATCGTTTGTAAAATACTCCAATATTAGCAGCAAAAATGGATATATTGGTGTTTTGACTGTACGTATTTGAAAAATACGCACTGTACGGTTTATATAATATGTATTGTTATACCCTTAGATATTTTCTCCTTCATAGTCTATACGAGAAAAAAGTCCAACATAATGACTGTTAGAAACAGCCGGTCCAAACGAACTGTTAAAATGGACTGTTGGACCGGTCACGTGACGAACTGTTGACCGGCAAGATATTTTAGTGTTGTTATGACAACAAGCTTCTTGTTTATTTCGGCTATTTTATTTATTTCCTCAGTTAAAGACGCCCAATAATGAAAATTTGATCATTTTCGTTAATTAGTTGTATTTGAAAAAAAGAACGTTCCCCATGCGGGGCCCCTTGAAAGGATCAAATATAAGAGTTATCTTCCCTAATCACCTGTTTACATCGCGCATCGTTTCAAAATGGCAACGAGTTGCTCCTGTGAGAAACGGAGGAAGATATAACAAAAATATTGGAGGACAGAGATGGTAAAAACATTAAGAATGCACAACGAACTTCACAGAATATTCTAGTAGAATATTAATGCTCCATTAATCTCAATCTGTCGCTGATCGCTGATTATACAGCCGAGAAATTGACAGAAGTTGTAGAACGGAGTCTCAATATTATTTTTCAGATCGAAAAAGGTATAACAAAACAGTTGTTGACGGGGTCTCGATCAACAGCTAATTTGTTGGACCCGAGGATGAACTGTTGACCGAGGCCTACGGCCTCGGTCAACAGTTCATCCTCGGGTCCAACAAATTAGCTGTTGACCTTAACCCCAGTCAACAACTGTATACTGTACGGTTTGGTTTATATTTAGCCGTTTTACTTCATAGGTCTCAGTTCATTTACCATCTTCGCGAGCCAATGGTATAGATCCGCCGTGCTCCTCAAATTTGAGGAGCACGGCGAATCTATACCATTGGGTCGCGAAGATGTTCATTTACCTACTACAGCGAATTTGCGATTAGACCCTTAAATATTTTCTTCTAGAACTCGAGGGGAATGTTATTTTCAACAGGTCACTACATGTATTTATCTTCGATATTCAATGTCATTTTTTCAGTGCAGAGTAACAATCAAATGAAACAAATGTAGTTCAAATTCAACTTATCGAGAAAGACAGGTTACAGACGGTCATGTATCACACTTCCAAAGTTGTTTATCGTGCAGAATACGTACAAATATGGTGCCTTTGGGACAAAGGAGCAACTCCAGGACTTTATACTATAAAGAGGCTGATCACGGGAGAAACGTGGAAATAATGTGAACTTTGTGTTTTCCTATAAACGAGACAAAAATAATAACAGCAGCAAATCTTAAAACTGGATACAATTTAGTAGAAGAAATGTTGAAAAGAAGATGGAAGCTTAAGATGTTGAAAGAATTGAATTTTTAAAAAAATGAAATTTACTTAGTCCAAGGGTGGAAATTTGTTAATGGATAAAAAACAATGAAACTCAAACTTGAATTGTATCTCCTCGGCTGTTAAAGAATACAGAAATTTCTGTGAATTTCTAAGTCCAAGGGCAGCCTTTCTGTCAAATAGGATCATTGTGATATCTACAAAACTCAAATGTAATAGATGTGTGTATGACGGTCATTTACCGCGCAATTAGCAAAAAGATGTTGTTACATGTATCCGGATAACGTGCGCGCAGCACTCCCACTTTTTCGATTATTCAGAGGTCTCAAAGAATACACAATAGTGGTATAAAATAATCTCCTAACTGTAATGTGACAATACAAACAAGACAACATAACGTACGCAGGAGCCCAAGCACACATAGATGAATATGTAAATGAATATATAAATAGAGGACGTACGAGATGCAGTTCGTGCTTTGCCGGCTGTAGCGAGCTCGTGCTTGTTGGTTAAAATATAGGAATCTGTTGAAGAGTCCTATCACTTACCAATCAAGAGGAAGTTCTCTTTTTTTTTAGGGAAGAAGGTGTTTGTCAAGGTCAATGATGAGGGCATCTGTTGAACTGTACTGTCCACTTGTATGTTAATAACGCTACCCTCAAATATATACGCAACTTAAGAAAAGGAGGATGCGGTTGCAGATCCTTTACGTCGAGCTCCTGTGGTTCAAAAATCATTGTGGAAGATGGAAGGACTGGTAGTGATGGTGGTCAAGTAGAGAACATTGAGGGCTTCTAAGGCGTTTTGAGAATTTCGTACAGAAGTTCATTCATTTATTCATATAAAATTATACAAAGGCGTAGCTCTGCCTGTAAAAGTGGAGGGGCACAACATCCCAAAATTTCTAACAAGCCAAAAAAGAAGGGGAGAGGAAGAGATTTTAAAAACATGGGGGTGTCATGTTCTGTATGCACAAATTTTAACATTTCTGATGCAATTCTAAATTTTAAGAACTACTTCATACAAGATTTAAATGAAATTCATATTTACTTTCTGGTAAGTAGGGAGTCATATTTCAATATCATGATTCTCGCTCACAAAATTTTATTGAAGGAGAGGGTTTGTGGAGAGGAGAGGGTTTGTGACTTATTTGGTTGGAGCGGTTCTTACAACGAATGTGATAACTAAACCCACCAACAGATTAAATGTCTGTTTTTACATGTACTATGCTCTCAAAATGATGACTGGGTACCATTCTTTGCAGACGCAACACGATGAGAACTTAGTGCCTTTAGTGCATCACATGATAAATCCTTGGACCGGACACTATCGCGGTTTGCTTTCCAGATCTACGTCGCTTGGAGAGCGTGGAGACCTCGTGAGGTCAGGCACACCTAGATTTGAAATGCATGAAACAAAACAAGACGTCAATGCGGCTTTTGCATGTAATAATAATGAAAGCGCCGTTTACAAACATTCACAAGATCAGACAAAACAGCATTCTCTTTGACAGACTTATCGCTCCTTTAACATGTACGCTTATAAAAATACGCGAAGATTTTTGTTTTGGTGGGGTAATATAACTAGGTGGCTGAGTGGTCAAGGAGTTCATTTCTGACGCAGACGACCGGGGTTCGAGTCCCGGTGCGATCGTAGAAGGGACGCTTCCTGGAAAATTATATCTCGTTTATATTACACGCTGTCACTAATTCATTTCAATTTTCAGCTCGAATTTATGATGGCAGTACACGAACTAAATCGTGGCAAGTTGCAAACATGAGAAAGTATTGTGTCTGATGGTAGATGTAGTACATAGCGGACCACTTGACAAATCAGAAGCCCTCATTTTGTTTACATCAGATACACGTGTTTTTGTTTTTGTTTTTTATTGGTGGGTGGGGGGACTTCTGTACATTACTACGGAGTTATCAGGAATGTATACTATACTGAGTTATTTCAACGTGTTCCTGTTTGTTTTATCTTCCCAAGGGTCCTTCAAGTCAAGACTACGGGATGAGGAGGGTCGCTGTTATTTTGTTAAGGTCAGGCAAGCTTTTTTGAAAAGCTAATACTTGTAAACCTTTTAGAAAAATGCTTGTTTGTGTGGGTACTATTCTTTCGCAGCGTTGCCTTTAGAGGGTAATTGACCCTTCCGATTGCGGGAAAAAATGCATAATTTAGTGACGTCACAATGCTTTTACCTCGGACAAACAAGCTTCGAACCTCGGTCAAACATCGAAATTGCATTGTGACGTCATGGAATTTCTCAAATTTTCCCCGCGTTCGGAAGGGTCAATTTTGCCCTCGCTGACCCTCGGGCACTATTCCTTCCGAAAGCAAAAACACTGTGAGAGAATAGTACCCACACAAACGGGCAGCAATATGTAAATATTACCTACAAATATGAATGTACCGGGGCCCATGAAATAAAACGACTAAATATATACCGTACAGTGCATATTTTATAAACACGTGCAGTCAAAAAACCACGTGTCCATCTTTTTCTGCTAATAATCGAGTATTTTACAAATGATTTGCTAACATAATGACTTTGCTATTATTTGTAAATATAAAAAAAATCTTATTCTAATATCAATGTATGCCATTCGACTGAGATCAATGCCAAATTTTCTGAATAATTGGACGTTCAATGTGACTTGGGGCGTTGACTGCGGCAAAGTTCTCTGTTTAACTTCAATAATTGAATAGATCTGATCTGACATGTTATTGTAAAACAAACTTACATTCCAGCTGGTACTGTAAATTGCTTTATTTTCGTCAGTACCAATTTTCGTCAATTCGTTCAAAATAACTATTTCGTCAGTACGTAAATTCGTCATCCAAGGGTCCCTAAAATATAAATTCGTCTGTTCAAATGCCAACTTAACATTCAGGTATTGGCCGTATGCATTTGTTTTCATTGTTTGTTTAACAATTATTGGTAAACAAACAATTAGGGACAAGTATACCACCTAGCTTGTTGTGAAAAAAAATCATTTGGTAATTAGAAGTACATTTGTGTGCGTATTCAGTTTTCAATGATTTATCATTTGCCTGTCGTATTAACTCTTAAGATTCAATTTTTCCATTCTATACTATATTTTTTCAGGAGTATTTATATTCGTCGGTACGTAATTTCGTAAAGGAAGGCACTGACCAAAATGACGAAAATTGGTACCTGACGAATTAAAACCAATTTACAGTACCATACATACAAAAAATACCAGCCTATGGTTTTGGGAAATCAACATAAATTAAGGTTTTTTGTCCTGAATAGTTAAAATCTCTGCTTCGAAGTGAAACCGGAAAATGAGGCCAAACATCCTTACCCGTAGTTGATTGGACACAGTGGTGCAGCAGTTTTAAGAACAAAGTTGTTGCCGTCTGAGCTCTTGAAAAGCGTATCAATTACAATATGGATTATCAATTGAAAGCACGCCTTCGACATATCTGTATGTAGAATACAATTGGAGTGCTAGAATTGAATTTCTACCGATATTAAGTCTACAACGTTGGCTACTTAATGAACTTCCTTTCTCAATTTCTGGAATTTTCGGCTTCAAAAATGATATATTTCGCCAATTATTAAAAAAAAAAAACGTCATATTTGGGCTTATATTTTTTCATATTTTAATATGTTGTTAACCATTGCATGTCTTCAAGTGTTTGCAAAAGGAATAGCATGTACATGGTCCCGCTCCATGAAAATAACAGAAGTATGCATGGATATAATGGTGATGATGAACTATACATTTACCTTCTTCCGCTAGCTTTACTATTTTGTCCGCTGCATCAGCTATCATCGAATTCAGCACAATATCTATATCATTGACTAGTTCTGTCAGCACTGAATAATTATTGACTCCAAGTAAACCTTTTCTTTGCAACATTTCCAATACATCGTAAGGAGTTAACATACGACGTTCTACAGGATTTGTTAAATAACGAAAACTTTTCACTCTAAATATGTCAAATTTCCTTCTATTGATCTCCAAATCGAAGTAATCACGACAGAAGGAAGTCATCAATTTGTTGTGCACTTCTTTCATCGAATTACAATCAGAGAATTGATTTGTTGATGCCATTATTCACTATATAAACTAACTCTCTACTCTTCCACTAGTAATGTCTTGAACTATACTGGCAATCTGTAATATATGAAAGATCAGTAATGTAAATACATGCATTCAAGATTTTCACTATTTTTTTGTATTGATGAGTACAAATTATAAATGATGATCGATGTGTCACTCAATTTCTGGCTGGATAAACAACGGAATACAACAATATTCTGTAAATATGGTCATTTTTGCCGAGGGATGTTTGAATTATTACGCGTGGGGTAATTTTGGCGAAATTGGGGGTATTCCCCGAAGTCTTAAATACTGGTTGTAATTTTCAAGCGAGTGTTATTTTCGCGAAAATAATACAATCGCAAAAGGCGCGAAAATAACTTGCACGCAAAAAAAATTCCACGACTTTGACTATATCAACTTCACTCGTACAAATATACTTTTCTTCAGTTGTAAAATTCCTTAGTCTCTTACCCATGGTGAATCTACATACTTTTCCACAGATGGTAAAGAAGGGAGCAGCAAAATAAAAAAAAAGAAAAGGAAAGGAAGCACCAAAAAGCAAGAGATCCAGGAGGGCACAATAGTACGGTGACCAAGCCTAAAAAAGTGCTCTATTTTAGGAGTTTAATGTCCACTCCTAGTGCAGGCTATATTTGGTATCAAATGAAAGGTTATGGTCTAAGGTTTACGAATTGACATGTCGTCAAAACTTTTACGGGTGCCTACTACGTCAAATTTGACGTTGAAATGACGTAATAAAAAATGGTGGAAAATTCTCATATGTTGAACGCTAATGTAACTCTTTCTTCAAATTTGCAGAAATGAGACAATGTCGCCTGCAGAATCGAAACATCCTACCGATTCGTAATTTAGAAGTCGTTTAAAGTTATTTTCATTCACACTCGACAATTTCTGAACAATACTATAATTTTAACAAGCATCTTTTGACAGCACTTTACTTCTGGATTTTGATTCCGAATACTTTATGTTCTTGAGTATTTCTAATGTTCATTTTTTTTTAATATTGATCTGTTTCGATGGTACTTTAGCCCTTTTTTATCAATATACCAACAAATATTTCCTCCAATTATGAGAAAACGCTTAATGGGTCCTTTCAATCCACCTGCAATAGCGACCAATAGAGATAAGCAGTGTATGCTTGTCATGCGTTCTTTCGTTGTTAATACGTCTTCATGTATGATGTCAATTTGTGCGTACCTCTTGATCCTTCGAAACCTATCTTGTGTTCAGCATAAATCGCCTTTCAAGACAAAAAACGTTTCAAATTTCCGTTGCAAAAATGAGGGTTTATTTTGTTGCATAAAAGGCCTTTTTGGATGAAAAACATGGTTTTAAAGGAAATATCACAGAATATAGGAAGCAATGAATGTATCATTTGTATTCATCGTAAAATAAAAAAAAAATTGAAAGACGCGATTTAAAAAAAAGTTTGAATGCTCTTTTGAATAATAAAATAATTACATTCTACCTCCTAGGTAAAGTTGCACTTTGGTCTCAAAAAGTTTGATTTTTGTGAAAAATTGGCAATGCATAAATCTGTCAAAAGGACAAGAGCCATGAACGGCAAAATTGGCTTATTTTGCCATAACGCTTATTTTTTTTTTTTTTTTGATTTTTACTTTGATAATACTAAATTTCTTTACCTTAGATGATTATACGCCGTGATAAAGCAAAATACATTCATGTTAAGTGGAGTATGGTTTATTGTTTGCGACGTCATTTGACGTCATTTTTAGCTCGACTGCACTTTAGTGCAAAAGAGCTATTGCAATACCCCCGGCGTCGGCGTCGGCGTCGGCGTCGGCGTCGTCCGAACTAGATGATAAGGTAAATGTTAAGATTACACATTTACCTTTCCTATATTCATATTCTGTTGGTTTTTTTTTGTTGCAAATGTTTAATTATACATCATTTAATATATCCAGATGAGGATATAGCCCCTGGGGTTGGGATTTTTAAAATTATTTCAAATGATAAGGCAAATGTTGAGATGATAAGGTAAATGTTAAGATAGCAATAAAGTCTTTAAAAGCCAATATTGAGCAAAGTATAAGTGCTACATGTACCAAACTTACATATTTGATGTATCTTTGATCAAACTTTCAAAAAATGACCTTGACCTACTTTTTTCCGCTTGAATGATTTTGCCTTTAAAAGCCAATATTGAATAAAGTATAAGAGCTACATGTACCAAACTTACATATTTGATGTATCTTTGATCAAACTTTCAAAAAATGACCTTGACCTACTTTTTTCCGCTTGAATGATTTTGCCTTTAAAAGCCAATATTGAGCAAAGTATAAGTGCTACATATACCAAACTTGCATATTGGATGTATCTTTGATCAAACTTTCATAAAATGACCTTGACCTACTTTTTTCCGCTTGAATGATTTTACCTTTACAAGCCAATATTGAGCAAAGTATAAGTGCTACATGTACCAAACTTGCATATTGGATGTATCTTTGATCAAACTTTCATGAAATGACCTTGACCTACTTTTTCCGCTTCAATTATTTTACCTTTAAAAGCCAATATTGAGAAAAGTATAAGTGCTACATGCACCAGACTTGCATATTGGATGCATCTTGGGTTAGACTATTGAAATATGACCTTGACCTACTTTTTCCGCTTCAGTGATTTCGCTTTAAATTGGCAATATTGAGCTAACTATAAGTGCTACATGCACCAGACTTGCATATTGGATGCATCTTGGGTTTGACTATTGAAATCTGACCTTGACCTACTTTTTCTGCTTCAGTGATTTTGCTTTAAATTGCCAATATTGAGCAAACTATAAGTGGTACATGCACCAGACTTGCATATTGGATGCATCTTGGGTTAGACTATTGAAATCTGACCTTGACCTACTTTTTCTGCTTCAATGATTTTGCTTTAAATTGGCAATATTGAGCAAAGTAGAGTTTAAATTTTTATGTGACTTGATATATGTTGTTGCCTGAGAAAGGGAGTTTAAATAAATTGGCTGTCATGAGAGATATTATGCTATGCAGTCGAGCATTAGGTGACTCTGGCAACTATTTTTTACGTAAGGCACTGCATTCTGCCGTTGTTTGTGTAAGTACAGTGCATTGATCAGTATCAATTTACCAAAAGAAATGAAAATACATATTGCTACATTGAGGAAGTGAGTGAAATATTATTTGTTTGAAGAATTAAAGCATGTTCAAAAAATCTACATAGATGCAGAACTATATGCATTCACTTATGCATAGTCGACTTGACGTCTGTTACGTTTTGTCGACATGTCGTATCAGATTTTATTCAAATAAGGTTGAAAGGGCGTTATAAACCACTAGCAGTTGAAAGAATAAACAAATACATTGAGCGGATCCAGGATTTTTTCAAAGGTTGAAGAGGTGTTTGAAGACTTAAGATATTTTAGGAAGAGGGAAGATGATTTCATATCATACGCAAAATGTATCAATTTGCCTTATATCGCAATAATATTGCATATCATTTCGGAAGCATGGCGTTATTTTGCAATAATATTCCCATATATTTTGCAATATAATTGCGCTATTATCTTAATAATATTGCGTCATTTTGCTATAATGATGTGTCATTCCGCTAAGATTATGCGTTATTTCGCAATTCTTTTACGTTATTTCTCGCAGGTATTGCATGTCGCATTAGATATGCATTATAGTTATGCGTTTTATGAATGGTTGTCATCATCAACAAACAGGAAATACTTACCTGATGTGTACATCAATATGTACATCGAGACAATTAACGAATTTAACAAGTTTCCATGGAGCTGTTGCGACAAGTGTTGCATGCAGTCAGGATGCTGACTCTCCCCCCCCCCCCCCCCCCTCCCCGGGCACCAGATCTCACTTCAGAATGTTATTCATTCCGAAGTTTGCAGCCGTTACTATGGGAATTCTAATGACTTTGCCTTGCCTTCTGAGACTGAATAACTGATAAGTACTTCTTAAATGTTTATTACAATTATATTGCGTGATATTGCAAGAATAGCGCGCTATTTCGCAATACTATTTCGAAATTGTTCAGACTTATTGCATAAGATCACTATGTTTTGCGAATCTATAATATACTTTTGCGTTATCACGCAATATTATTGCTCCAAAAATGTATATATAACACAATACTATTGTGAAATAACGGAATATTATTACTATATTACGCAATTTTATTGCGATATGACGCAATATCCTTGCTATATACACAATATTATTGCAACTTTATTGCAATATAATACAATTCTGTTGCGATAAGATTGCGTTATTAGGCAAAAGAATTGCGCTCCTACGCATTTCCATTGCGCTAAAACTCAATATCATTGCGACATAACACAACCTTATTGCAATATTATTGCGATAAAATTGCGTTATGCAATATAATTGCAGTATAACACAATACCATTGCAATATAACGCGATTCTATTGCGATATAAAGTATACTTTTGCTAAATAAAGCAACACGTTTTTGATATTACACAATATCATTTCGATTTGACTAAATCCAGTTGCAAAATAACGCAAAACTATTGTGAAATAGCGTAAAATTATTGCAAAACAACGCAATAATTGTCATTTTCAATGAAGCAAACGGGCTTCGGTGAATTTAAAGTAATTTTCCAAAAAATGTTATTTTTGCATGAAAAATCAACATTTTGTGCCCCCAAGAATTTTCATTTTGTGTTTTAATGTGCCAATATGAATCAACATATGATGCCCGAATTACATAAGAAATAAGTGTGAAATTTCAACAACATATCACTTAGATTTGGTACATCTTAGATTTTAGATAAGTAGGTCGATCATATGTAAAGGAACGGGAGGGGAGAAACAGATATGATGGGAAGGTATTACCCACGAAAGTAATGGCAGGAAATAACTCAATTTAATGTATACTCAACAAGATTTCCGGCTCCTTTCACTCGCAAAAATACAAGATAAATCTCTGGTTTTCATTTCATTTATTTCATCTCCTAGAGAGGGAATAAATTCTAAACACTATGTACTCCAGAATTCTTGAAAATCATCGGCTATCTTCGCTCGCCAGCATATATATATGTTTACAATGTAAAAAGATTATGCGTTAGCTTTTTTTAAGGTTAGGGTTGCGACTACACGGAGATAACTCTATTTTCACATCGCATAATATTTGAAACCGACATAAACGATACATGGTATAAGCTCAGATTGTTACATTATTTTCGAAAAAATAATACTCTTTGAAACTTTGACTGCTGAATGGATATCTTTTGGAAATAGGAAAAAAATTGTCATTTTCGCATGAGTTCTGCTACCAAAGATTCAAACGTCAGAATATTTACTATCCATTATACTCTTTAAAAGTTAGATAATTAGAAATTCGAACTTCAAGTTAAGCTATATGTTTTTGGGTCAAAATGTTGATTTTTTGCATTATCTATTGTGCTAATTATAGAAACAGTCATTTTGCTCAAAACCTAATTCGGGTACATATTGATTTGACTGCTTTAGGATAAAGCAATACCATAGATATATATGTAGAAAAAAATTGTGTAGCTGGCGACCTTCTAGCTATTGATTAAAATAATGAGTTGTTGCCATGGCAACCAGCAAAATAGTTTTTATAAGAAAATACTCTCCTTAGAACTGATTATTTTATCAGAATTTCTCAAAATAGCCTTTAATTCATCTACAAGCTATAAGTATCTTGAAAAATAAGGATTTATATGAATTTTGAAATTTCATGCAATTCAGAGGTATGTAAAGTTATGATGTGGTATTCTTTAAAATGACAAAATGATAAAATAGGCCAAAAATGGACGTTTATAGCCAAAACAACGAAACGGGCAAATTTTGATTTTTTGGTCTGAATAGTTCGAGGAGATGAACCTATCCATCTTTCTTCTACTTTATTTCTATTAAAAGTTGCCACCCTGACCTTAATCCTCTAAATCCCATCAAGACCCATTTAAACATTCTGGATCCGCCTATGTCCACTGAATTTTGAGCACGTGTTCAGAGACTATAGGATGTCTACAGCCAACCTGTGTTTCCGACGTAAAGTTTGAATAATAATTTCTTGCTCATTCATTTAATTTAATTTTTTTCTCATTTAGAAAAAAATATTACTATATATTCCAAAAATCTACAGCCTCGCTTTGCCCGCCGGATCACATAGCATTGAATTTTGATTACTATTGTTCTACTAGAAATGACTGAATTTATTATACCAAATGTATTATACAAATATATTGTACAAATTAAAATGTCAATTTCTTCAAAAAAGGGTGACATCAAATCAGCTAAACACGAGGAAAAATTCTGCACATACGCATTCACAGACTGAGCTGACATGTTTTCTGTGTTCGGGTATCGACCCCCACCCCTTTCTTAAAATATTTTAAAAGTCTTAAAATACAGGTCTCCTTTTAAAAACTCTCTATCCGCCTACGGCAACAAAATTAAGTCGCTGTTCAGAAAGGTATTGTTTCAAGGATCCTGGAATATTAATATGAAGTATGAAAGCTCTTTCCGTTGGCAATCAATATTTATGTCTAATTATAGTTTTAAAGACACTGTTTAACACATGTCTATGGCAGATACAGTGGCAAAAGGACAAAATATAGGTTATCACCAGACCGGTAAACGATTTGCAAATCTTCCAGGTTTGTGCATATATGTATTTTGCGTATATAGGGTTTTTTTAAGTACCTTAGTAACATATTTATACAAGGAAATTGTGGAATTTTAATGAAAATTCATTAAAGAAATAGAAAGCGTCTAAAATAGATTTTATGACGTCACCGATACACTAAAAGTCATCAAATATTTTTTTTAAAAAATTAAGATTCTTTGATTTCATGCGATTTTGTCAAAAAAAAGTTTTTGCTTGCTTATTTCAATTAAATTAAACACTTTTAAAGTCTAAAGAGGCATAAAGTACATGTAAGATAAACGCAATTTGACCCCTATGACCTTTGACCTCTAAATAAACAATGAAGGCACCCCAGAATATTTTGACGACATCTCAATTTTGAAAGTTGAGACTCCATAGTTTCAATTGGTATACAATTTAGCCTTGCACTAAGAATGGAAATTAAATCTTATTTTTTAGGCTCTTGGTCACCCGACTACAACGCTTACCTGGTACCAATGTACACTCTTAGCATACTGACATCGCAAAGTGAAATTTGCCAATGTCAGAATTTGAACCCACAACCTTTATGTACATAGGTACAATAATCTGTTTTTTAATCCATACAAATTCCACAAATAAATATATATTTCACAGCATTTAGTGATTTGAATATGACAAATATGCAATACATGAAGATGTGAAATGGAAAAGAATGAAATTGGAAGAAGACTTTTTTTCGGTCAAAAATGAAATTAAAAGTATTCAGATGATTTAATGGTGCATAAACTGCTGAGAAAATGGAATAAAAAGAAAAAGGGGAAAAAATTTTTGCGTGCCGATGCCGGGACTTTAACCCACAACCCTACCATGTGTACAGTAATCATATATATTCATATTTAAAAAAAATCATTAAAAAATAAATAAAGTAATAGCATATAATGTATATCAAAGCATTAAGTATCTTATATATGTTAATTATGCAAAATATGAGTGCAGAAGATCATACATGAATTTTATTGAGCTTTTTAAAGAAATAGTTAAAACCGAAAACACGTCAAAACATGTAGAATATTTGACGTCTGAGTGGAACCGAGAATAACAATACATCTGAAGATATCGGTCTAGGTCATCCTCATGCTTTCGATTTTTCGATAAGTGCTTTGCTTCTGAACTTCTGAGAAAAATCACTGCCATGTCATCTCTTTAGTACAAGGAGGGACGACTCTTCAGTCTGTGCAGACTGGGAGGGCTACTTCCGTCGGGTACAGGCGGGGTTCGATTATGTAATATTGCAGCATGCCGCAGTCTGCAGGAGGCACCTTGGACTGGCTATGTGTATCTTACCTTTTCATAGTACATGATTGGTTAATTCTGGATAGGTCTCATTCTTATGCAGAATGGACCGCCCGGTCTCCCGGAATCGTTTCATCGTGCTTTGGCCTTATCTTCCAACAAAATAATTAGTTGTACATTATAGGAGGTTAATTTCTAAATGTCATGATTTTGATGTAATAAATTTTGAAATTTTATTTCATATTTTCATTATTATTTATGATTTGGTCTCGCATTAAATATGTGTAAAAAAATATGTATAGATGAAAATTTCAAAATAACATGACAATATTTTTGTAAACATTTCAAAACAACTTAACAAGTACATAAAAGCAAAAACCTTGACCTAAAAGTTTCATAGTAATTTGTATATTTCTACATTGAAAATCCAAAGCATTTGTATAACATGTACATATTCAAGTGTATTTGATGAGTTGAGATATGAAATACCGTATGGCGATATAGCTCGTGAAAATCAATTTTGTTGAATTTAGAAATTGTCTCCTTTGTTATACACACCAGCATTAATTTCTTATTTAGATTTCCATTTTTTATATTTAGTCCCAAATATGATCTATATGTGCTTGTAACGTTCAGCATCAATCCTGGTGGGCGTCTTGCATTAAGAAACAAGATTGTCAATAGTCAAAATATCATCCAGATACCTAAAACACTAAAATATATAGAATAATCTAACTTCTTATTCTTTTGAAGATTTTGAATAAATTATTTTTCATAATATGTTGTCGGAATCCTTTTTGTTATTGCTATGCCTTTTTATTCTTCCTATTCTTACCATTATAATTACCCCCTTATTGTTCCAGACATTTTACGGAATAGTCCTTCTTTACTTGATAAAAAGGATTACAAACATTGTGACAGAAGCTGCAAATATTTGCGTGGAAAACACCACAACATTGTGTTTAACATATTTCGACCATGATGTTCCTTTTGTCAAAATAAAACTAGTACTATGATTTCTAGATTGATAAATAAAGAATCATCAAAATATCATTTTGTACATGAACATCGTCTATGAAAAGATATCTAGAATTGAATCACAGTGCCTGTTTCTTTCCTTCAAACGAGCGATATGCCTCCATTTTGTGTTCGTGCTTTCATCAATTTAAGTATCGTGATGCTACATAGTGGAAAGAAGGGAGGAGATCTCCAACAAGACCCCTTTGCAGCATCAACAGTAAAACACCAAAACACCCGATGCAAAACACAAAAGACGAGTACAGCATGAGACGGAAAAGAGACATACGACATGTAAACATCAAACACAAAAGACTACACATAAACCGACGAGACCAATGGGTAACCGGTGCCGACTTTGGACGGCCATCTGTCACGCAAGTAGCAAATGGTGTGGTTATCCTGGATTACGTGCGCACAACCCTCTCACTTCTCCAATTACCCAGAGGTCTCGGAGAACGTACAATTGTGGTGTAAAACAACCTCCTCACTGTAAGATGACATCACACAAACAAGACCGCGAAACGCAGAGGCCCCAGAGACACAGATGAATATGTAAATGGATATAAAAAGAGGGCATGTGTAATACAGTCCGTGCTCTGCCGGCTGTAGCGAGCTCATGTATGTAATCACCCGAGGAGTCCGACTGACATTCAGAGAGGACAGGTGGTCGGGGCCCTGTCTTCTCTAAAGAGGTTTGGACAGGGCCCGTCATGGAGTCCCGTCGTCACAGTCAGTCAGAGTGCAAGTCTCAATGATGCGCTTGTACAAGACTGTAGATTGGTCAAGTACCAAGCCTAGTGTCCGTCTGGTGACATTAGGATCATATCCACGATATAAAAGGCGTTTGATGATTCTGACGCATTTTCGATGGTTATGCTGCCTACCTTTGATCCTTTTTATTTTGTTTATCATATCACCATAAAAGACAGGTTGTGAAATACCCATAGTAATGTACTCCGTTGCATGTATAGATCCGAATTTTAAAAGAAGTTGACTGTAATTCTTGTAAAATTTCCAGAAAGTCTTAACTAGTTTATGAAAGCGGAAACCTTGACCTAAAAGTTTTTTGGTAATTTGTAAATTTCTACTGTGAAAATCCAAAATATCAGTACATGCTCTAGCGTACCGGATGAGCTGTGATATGTAAATGCCATATGCCGGTAATCTTGGAACATCACCGTCAAGCCAAGGGAAATTTACTATGTTGAATCCAAAATCATCCCTTTTGTCATATACACTTGTATGAATCTTTCCGTTTACAATTTTGATATTTAGGTCCAAAAAGGGTGTTTCTGTATTTGAAAGGTTTGCCTTGTTAAGGGTTAATTCTTGTGGATAAATTTCATTCTTATATAATTCAAAAGCAGGATTGTCAATGGTTAGAATATCAACCAGATACCTAGAAGTATTATTGAAACATTTCAGCTCATCAAATTTTTTTTGCTTTTGAAGATTTTGGATAAATTCTTTTTCATAAGTGTATAAAAATAAATCTGCAACAAGAGGCGCACAGTTAGTACCCATAGGAATTCCTACAACCTGCTTGTATAGATCCTCACCAAATCTAACATAAATATTGTCCAAGAGGAAGGACAAGGCATTACACAGGTCACTACATGTCCATGATTTGTATGATTTGTAGTCTGTCGAGGAAAAGAAACCCTTCGATTCAGATGTACAAATGTAAGTTTTTCGCTCTCGATCAAAACACCAATAATGAGATTAGATAATCGATCATTAATTTTGTCATGAGGAAGTGTGGTGTACATATTAGAGAAGTCGTATGAAGAAATCGTATTGGCTTGGAAATTTCCAGATTTCATTTTTTCCAACTGTAACTGTGGAGTTACAGTTGGACCTTTAAAAGAGTTTAAGGCATTAGGGGTTTAATACTCTGCTTCATGTTGTTTTGTATATTGATAACAGGAAATTTAAATACCACGCAGTTGGCCGAAAACGCAACTACTTCGGCAATGTTCAGGACTATACATTTTTATGGCAAATGAAAGATTAAAAAATATCAAGTATCTAAAAATATGTAAGATATGGAGGTACATGATTTCTAGATTTTCCATTATATTATTATTATACCCCTACTACCGTAAGTTTAAACTTGGATTGTAGGCTAGATTAATATAGACGTTCTATGTTGAACTGGATTCAATGTCAAATTTTTCATTCTAAAGGACACAACAAACTTTTGCCTACGTTACAAAGAAATTTTCCCCTCAGATTTCAAATATCATACAAATGTTCCTTATGACTAGGTTTTTCAATATGAGCTCGTCCCAAGGTCATTGGCATGATACCAAAAGCAGTATTTTGCGGAAATAACATAAAGCATTCATAGAATTGGGAACAAACTTGTTGGTGAAAATCTCTGGTATACAACTTATATACGTGACCTAGAGGTCCAATTCAATGCTGATTGTCACATCAAAATAATGCGGAAGGGTTCCAACTCTATACCTTCTTGAATAGAATTTCAAACCAATTTTCATGCACCAGACACGTGCTTCGAATATTAAATTCTCATCAGACTCTTGTCTATAGAACAAAAATACCCTTTATATCCATTGCGTACAAGTTCATTCACTTTGACTTTTAGCAAAGGTCATTGTTATGACGCCAATGCCTTAGAAACGCTCTGTTGGTTCAACACTTCATCTGTTACTTGAAATTGTAGCCTTCTAGGTCTTATTTCTAGTATTGTATTACTTTTATCGCCTATTATTCCGAATGTTTTAAAAAAAACTATATCATATTATAGTATCATACAAACATAAGGCATATGAAAAACAGTCCGTGCTCTGTCAGTTCATGCATCAAGTAATTCAGTTCGGTCGAGATATGTTTCATAAACATTGCATACGCAATTTAAGTATATACATCACTTCCTACCTATTTCGAAATATTTCCACTTTTAAGAACTAATTGTGGAGATATGTTGGTTGTGGAAGCGCGTCAAGACTGAACTGAGTATATTCATTTTCGTAATTACAAACCTTCAAATGCGATTCTTTTGTTATTCATCGGTCATTTTATTTTAAAAAAGCCGCGGACGATTCTAACAGTAAGAAGTTTTTTTAGAGCTTTCAGTGAAGTGTGGATAAAGAGGATCCTGATGACAATCTCTACAGCACTCACAATAGAGCACGAAATGGAGCATCGACGGACCCCTAGCAAGCCAGAGGCGGGACAAAGTGCCCGGGAGGAGTAAGCATCCCTTGTTTGGCCAGCCGCACCCGCCGTCGATGGTCATGCACGAAAAATGAAAACATGCACTGTGTGATGTAATGTCTATATAGAAAGTGCTATGGTGACCACGTCAGGGAAAATATATAAAACACTTACTGTCAAACCCTCGTGGGGAACTTTTATAAGAGCTCCACACGGCAAAGGGCATAAGTGTGACTGAAATGAGATAAAGAATGTTTTATAAATAAGAAGAATAAGGCACGTTCCATTTGATACACAGGGGGGGGGGGGGGGGGGGGTTGCGCTTGGGTTTTTTGTCGGAGCAAGATTATTTTTTCGCCCCGGACTGGAGCAAAATTATTTTCTTCTTACAAAGTTGGAGCAAGAAATTTTTTTCTAACAGTAGTAATGTGAAATTTAATTCACTTTTGAATAAAAGAATTTTACCATATATCCTCCGTAAACAAGACAAATATGGATAATGATCATATCCCTGTATACAGCACAAAGTCGATAATTCAGTAAATCATAAACCGAATGCATACAAAATCAGGATAAAACAGGCACAAAAGCAAACAAAAACCTCCACCACATTAAAAGAAGCGAACTCCGATATGGGAGTGAGACCAGGTGCCCGGGAAGAGTCAGCATCTCCTGCTTGCATGCAACACCCGTCGCTTCAATTCGGTAGAATAGTCACATCCGGTTACTTCCATTTGGAAGATATAAAGTATAATCTTTGGTTGGATAGTACAAATGGTCTATGACAGAATATCATCCACCATTCTGGAGAGTGGGACAGACATCATAGTGTATGACAAGTTCCCCATATCGACCGTAGAACTTCCGCAGTGACGATGTTAGTCGGTCACAAACGTATCACTGACTGAGAAGCTTATTTGAAAGACGCCTAGCTCTCCGAATAAAATCTATATATTTGGTACTTTCTCTGGCAAAGCGCATCAACTGAGATATGAACACGCCATAGGCAGGCGATGAAGGATGTTGCTACTCAGAAAAGGAAAGTTTGTGATGCTGAAATTGAAGTCGTCACGTTTGTCATAGAGTGAGATGTTCATGTGACCATCTGTGTCGTTGGACAACATTATGTCCAAATAGGATGCTGAATTATTTGTCTCTGTAGTTTCTTTGACTTCAAGCTCCGAAGGATAGATTCTGCTGAGGTAATCCGCGAATTTTGGATTACTGATGGACAACACATCGTCTATGTATCTGTAAGTGATGTTGAAGTCAGAAGCTAAGAATCGTTTCCCTTCAGAGACCAAAGATTGAATGAATTCAGCTTCGTCCGAGTGAAGAAAAATGTCGGCAAGGAGTGGGGCACAATTGGTCCCCATTGGAATGAAAAATATGGATAATGACCATATCCCTGTATACAGCACAAAGTCGATAATTCAGAAATCAGAAACCGAAGGCATGCAAAATCAGGATAAAATAGGAACCAAAGCAAACAAACAAAAACTTCCACCATATGAAAAGAAGCGAACTCCCGATATGGGAGTGAGACCAGGTGCCCTGCTTGCATGCAACACCCGCCGCTTCAATTCGGTAGAACTGTCATATCCGGTTACTTCCATTTCGGAAGACATAGAGTACAATAGTGTATGACGAGTTCCCCGTATCGACCGTAGAACTTCCTCAGTGACGATGTTAGTCGGTCACAAACATATCCCTGATTGAGAAGATGAATTCCCTGAATTCCGACAATTTGCTGGAAGACCTTTCCTCCAAACACCACAAAAGTGTTGTCGATCAGGAAGTTTAACATCTGAAAAATATCTGTTTCAACGTACTTATTTTCAAAATGTGACTTTTATTTTGCAAAGTAGGTTTTGTCATAGGTAACAACAATAAATTTGTATTTGCGATTGCCGTTCTTGCATGTTAACGCATTACTTATAATTAAGATATATATAAGGTAAGACTGAGTCTGAGGGGAGGGTCTTCTAGACTAATTTTTAAATTCAGAATTGTAAATTAGTGAAAAAATTAATTAATACTTCAAAGCTTGTGCATAGAATTAAGACTTTATGGTGGGTACATGCATCTATAAATACAAAATGCAGTTATACATTATATGGATAATATATTGAAGCCTTTAAGGAAGTCCCTTTTTTCATGAATATGCATTCTTTTTTATATTTCCAAATATGAACTTTGCCATGAAAGAAATACGTAAATTTTTCAGGATTTTTAAGCGAAATTTTATTGTAATTCTTCAAATTCAAATTTTTTCTGATAAACCATAAGCAAATTCAATAATCAAAATTCAGAGCAATTTTTTTTTTCGAAATAACCCAAGCCCCCCCCCCCCCCACCCCCCACCTCCCCCGAATGTGAAATTGACCGTGCCTAAGATACAATGAGGGCAGAGAAAAGAGAACTTATTCAGTAGCAGGTGTATATTGTTTTGATTATAATGAGTATTCGGTCATAGTACAGTCAATATTGTGTTTCACGTCCGCTGGAGATTTTAAAGGCAGACACTCAAAGAAATATTTAGCCTACGCTAACGCAGCAAGATCACCCGTCGGGATTTATTGTCACAATATAAAAAAATCGAAGTACCGACACTCTATAACAACAAATTAAGTGAACATGAAAATTGAAATGTGGCTTCCTTTCAACAGTCTAATCACATTGCATAGATATTATGAAAGTCCAAGTTATTGCATTCCATGCGCCTAAACGTTGCCATTGGTTTAACATGTATGTGCAAATAAACCCCCTCCAATTACACATAATTCCTCAATTATGCGATAAAAAAAAATTAAAAACTCCTTGCATATGAATTCTAGAAATTTTCAAAACATTTCAACCAAAAACAGATTCTTACGGAAATATTTTAGTATATTTCCACAGTTACTGTATTTAAAAATGTAAGTCTCATTACTCAATAACAACATATCAGATGAACCTGAAAATCGAAAGACGGCTTTATCTCCACGGTCTGATCAATGTGTATAAACATCACGAAAATGTGTTCACACAAGTCAAGTTATTGCGTTCCATGCGCCTATACTTTGCTGTCTGTGCATATAACCCCCGTCCCATAACGCATAATTTCTCAATTATGTAACCAAAATAATAAAACCCGTTACATTTGTAAAAGAACATCCATCCCTCTTGAAGTATACAAATTTCCAAAACATTTCACCCAAAAATAGTTTGGTATATTTTCACAATATTTGAAAATTCTCTGTCCCACAAATCAGGTGAATGTGAAAGACGGCTTCCTCTCTACAGTCTGATCACAATGTATAAATATCATGAGAATTTAATGACTTATATTCAAGTTACTGCGTTCCATGCAACTATACTTTGAACTTAGCTTAACATGTACATGTGCATATAACCCGGCCACCTCCTATTTAATATACATAATTTCTCAATAATGCGATCAAAAAATTATAACCCGTTACATATGTAAAAGAACATCCTTTCTTCTTGATGTAGACAAATTAAAAAAAAAAAAAATTAACCGAGAATTGATCCTTAAATAAGTTTAGCTATTTTAGTATATTTTCGCAGTATATAGAAAAATCTAAGTCCAATAACTCTGTAACAGCTCATTGGTCGAAAGGCGGCTTTCTCTCTACAGTCTGATCACACTGCTTAAATACACATGTATAATGAAAATCCGTTGACGCATATACAAATTATTGCGTTCCATGCGCCTATACTTTGCCTTTAGCTTAACATGTATGTGCAGGTACCCCCTACCCCCTTCCCATTTCACTTAATTTCTCAATTATGCAACAAAAATTAAAAACCCGTTACATATGTAAAAGGACATCCTTTCTTCACGAAGTTTACAAATTTTCAAACATTTCACCCCAAAATAGATTTTTAAATCATTTTTAACTATTAAGTATATTTGTACAGTATTAGAAATATCCAAGTCCCATAACTACGTAACGACAAATCGGATAAACTTGAATATTAAGAGGCGGCGTCTTCTCTACATTTTCACCACCGTGTATAAATATCATTAAAATCCGTTGAGGGGTATTCAAGTCATTGCGTCACATAAGTGGACAGACGGACGGACAGACAGACGGATATCGCCATTTCATAATACGTCCCGTCAAATGACGGGCGTATAAAAACACAAGAAGTATGGATTTTACAATTCAGAAAAACCCAAAATGCAATTGAAATTAATCTAAATTCCTATAGTTCGAAAGTCCCAAAAATTCTAAATCCGTTCTAATGTAATATATTGAGGTATTTGATGAAAAAATTAGAAAATAGCATGTATTCTTACTTGATCAGAAAAGTTTCCGTAGGTCTATTTGCAATAATCTAATCACTTATTTAAACACTTTTATGGGATGTTACTTTCTTTTCTGTCAGAGACAGGGTGCCTTTCAGAAAAAAAATCAGGATGTAAAATAAACTAGTTATTTCTTTGACGTTATGATCGTTACCGTTGCTTATGTCAACTTGATTATTTGCATGGTCCATTTTGTTTTGAAAAGCAGGGATGGGTCATATATTTGGATTTTTATTTTTGTGAAAATTTAAGAACACCTGCAGTTTGCTTCGTCCTTAAAAACCGCCCTGTTCTCTCCTTGGGCATCTAACCTTCACATATACCTCAACTCGGTCTTTATCCTACAATGTCTACATAATGTATATAAAATAATTAGTTTATCATTATCTTCAGACTTGTATACCGAGAATAAAAACTATTCGAAAGATGATTCATGCAAGAATATACTTATGTCCAAGCTCCAATTTTACAATAACATTTATTGTCTACAGGTAAAGCCCCGCGAGTTTATCTGTATTTTTAATAGAAACTTAATATGTACGCTCGGCATGCCATATCAAATTTTTCGAGGTCCTTCGTATGAATTTAAAATTGCTTTTAAAAGTTAAATTTAAGAAAAAAAGTTGATTTCAAACAGGAAATTACAGTTGCTATTTTAAGATATGAACTGTATCGGTCAATTTATCTCAAGCATGTAAATTAAATATACATGAAATACCAATAACGTGTTCCTTTGATTTAGATCGGGAGGGTATGACAGGAATCTCTCTCTCTCTCTCTCTCTCTCTCTCTCTCTTAGAGCTTTGTCAAATCGATTATAGAAGATATTGCATATAACATTCTAGACCATTCTACGAATAAGGTACCCGTACTCCACTTCCAATTGGTATTAGGAAACAAGATTCACGATAAAGAAACTCACCTTCGATTCAAAGTTGACAACATCCTATGTATGTAAAGCACAAACCGTATCTTCCTCACTTAGGATTAGAATTACATACTATTCAAATCGACAAGTTGTGCGGGAGATCTTATTTAATTTAACGGGGTAAAATGAGGGGCGTTTTTGGCGATGGGGAATTTGGGGCTTGAATGCAAAAGCAGAGTTCACTCGATCATTTGTATGTAAGTACACATATTGTGCCAAGTCTTAGAACTGCTTCCTTTCCTGTCGCTCCTCATGTTTCAATGTTTTTATCTTGTTTCTTTGTTTGCTTGTCGTTTTTTAGCATTGCACAGAACCAAAAACGCTGTATTATCGTGACTATAATGATTCTCGAAATAAACAAAAGCCAGGACAGTGAACACAACAAAAGTCAGGACAAAACACAAAAAGCCAGTACGTTCATTTTTTAGATCAGAATTTGCATTCTTTAGCTCGAAAACGATCATAAAACTATTAAGAAAAGAAAGACAAGTCATTTATGAAAAAATATGAATGTAGACTGACTTAATGAACAGAAAATGAAATTTTACCAAAACAAGTGAAAGATGACACATTCAAGAAAAGTAGATACTTTTAAGCAGTGAATCACGTGTATCTTACCATACAGAATGTGTTATTCAGATATAATTATATCAAACGTAACTCAATCACCGTATTGTCCGCCAAAATTTAAAAAAAATGCCATCGATGTGTTTAAGCACCACATAAAATTAAGGATGTACATAAGGTCGGGGGCGCTATCTTCTCTAAAGAGGTTTGGACAGAGCCAGTCATGGAGTTCCGTCGTCACAGTCAGTCATGGAGTCCCGTCGTCACAGTCAGTCAGAGTGCAAGTTATAAGAATGCGCTGATACAAGACTGTAGATTGGTCAGGTACAAATCCTAGCGTTCGTCTGGTGACATTAGGATCATATCCACGGTATAAAAGGCGTTTGATGATTCTGACGCATTTTCATGGTAAATCTGTCTACCTTTTATCCTTCTTATTTTGCTGATCATGTAATCATAAAATGCGGGTTGCGAAATACTCAAAGTAATATACTCTGTTGCTCGTATGGGTCCGAATTTCAAAAGAAGTTGACAGTAATTTTTGTAAAATTTCCAGAGAGTGTTTACTAGTCTGTGAAAGCGAAAACCTTGACATAAAAGTTTCTTGGTAATTTGTAAAATTCTACTATGAAAATCCAAAACATCAGTACATGCTTTACCATACCGGATGAGCTTCGAAATGTAGATACCATATGACGGTAATCTAGGAACATCACCGTCAAGCCAGGGAAAATTTACTATGTTGAATCCAAAATTATCTCTTTTGTCATACACACTTGTATGAATCTCTCCATTAACAATTTTGATATTTAGGTCCAAAAATGGTGTTTCTGTGTTTGTAACATAAGTCAGCTCTTGTGGATAGATAACATTTTTATACTTTTCAAAAACAGGATTGTCGATCGTAAGAACAAGTTAAAGTGATATTAGAACATATGAGATAATACTTTTACCTAAAACTTTCCCTAAAAATAAACCATAGCACGCCAAAAATAGTTTTCAGCTCTTACTGCACACATACGTATATCAGCTTTAAAGTTGCTATTTTTAGCCATTTACAGAAACCCTGATTCTATAAATGATCACTTCCGGTAAATATGATGGAGAGACTTATGACGTAGAAAGTTGTACATGAAAGACGAAAGTAGTGTAAACAATGAAATGTACCGTTGAGGTATTGAAGCTGAGTTCGCATTCAATTTGCTCAGTTTCACATCTTTTGATAATTTCTTGATCATGTCGAGTATTATTATGTAAATGTTTAATGTTAGTAATTTTCATGCGACCAAGCATCTGTCCATGAGAAAAAAAAGGGGGGGGGGGGGGCGAGGGGGAAAGGGTCTTGGGATGGACTATTTCACACATGATGTCACATCATATTTTCTGTCTGTCCTATTTTACTATTTGTTCTAAACACGCACGATTTGAAATTATTGTTGAATATACAGCCCGACCTGTTTCAAAAGCAGAGGAGGGGGGTTGAACTTGGAATGCATGCGACTGGAGTTTCAGACCGGGAGACCCCCTTCCCATCCTTTTATTGAGCTTAGTGTGAAACATAATAACCTATATTCACTTTAATGACAAATGACAGATGGAGATATCTTTGGCATAGACGGATTCAGGAATCTAAAATAGGGAGGGCGGATCACAGTGAACATTGAAAACAATCTTTCGGAGAAGCGTAGGAAGGGGTGAGGGGTATAATGACTAAAACAAAACGTTATTAATTTATTTTTACATGTATTTTTTTGAATTCATCTTTATAAGTAATTATTTCAAAATTCACTTGCATTGGTGATTTCAAGGGAGATAGGGTAGACCTTATTTCACGAGCTCCCCAGTGGGTAAACCACTCAGTAGATTTTAATATCATTCTGAGACTCCAAGTCGATGTCATGGAATCTATTTTAATTAAAATAAGGATCAAATTTTATTCTATCAATATATATGGTCACAGTTTTAGGAATTAACAGCGAAAAACGATTCGACATTATTCTTTTTTTCTAAATCAATTAGTTATGGTCACAGCTAGCGGTTTTTATGGAATAACATAATAATAAAAGAACGAAGCAATAAATTTATATCTGAAAACATATTTGAAAACATTTCATGAAGGGCAATTGATGAAAGAAAAGATTGGATGATCTCTCTCTCTCTCTCTCTCTCTCTCTCTCTCTCTCTCAACGACTCAAAACGGACAAATGTGCGTGGGGGGGGGGGGGGGGGGAGGTTTACCCCCTCAAACCACGATCTAATATTCGGCAAGTGCTAGATCCATAATTCCATATGTAGATACAGAATCATGAGCATGTTTAGAAATGGTGCGCCCTTTATTTATTTATTTCATTTATTTATTTTGTTTTTTTTTTTCTTTTATTTATTTTTTTTTTTTTGAGCTCAATAAATAAAAAACTATATTTCAGATATTGATTGTTTTATTCTTGAAACGGTAACCACACGCGTATACACATGTGCGTGTACAGGCAATCACTTTGTCGTGTACAACTTCTGACGTCATTTACTGAGACCCACGAAGAATACAGTCGATCCCGAAAATGCATTTCGTAAATTGACAAAAATGTCGATTTCCTCTAAAACCAGGAATTTTTTTGTCTGTGGTTACAGCATGAAAAATTTCATTTTTAACGTGCTAATGCTATATACTATTTTCACAGATGTTTTAATATCACTTTAAAAGTGTACAATACACTCTTACAACGTAGTACATTCTTCTCCCTCTTTTTGAGATTAATAGAATCTTACACCACCATGAGGGAGGGATGGCGATTTCTCAACCCGAGTGTACAAATTTTGCAAGTCCATGACGAGGCTTGCCGAGTCATGGACAAGCAAAATTTTTACACGAGGGTTGAGAATTAGCCATCCCTCCCTCATGGTGGTGTTTGATTGTTTTTCTCCCACGTTATCGACTATCTAGAGTGTCTGTTATAATCACCATTTTGCCTTACCTCCATAACGTCGCTTTGGTAGCGATGATGTCAGAGGGTGAGATCGATGACGTCAGAGGGTGAGATCGATTTATCTCACCCCAGGGAAATTTGAGAGTTCTCAGTCTCAAGTGGGAGAAGTTATAGTCCTTTAGATGACCCTCCTGTAAAACGAATGAACTGTCCATGATCACCTTGTCCGATCTCAAACTACGAACACTCTCAATTTCTATGTTCATCAAAGGCTCTCAGTCACAATACTTTACAGTTGTAAAAGGATATTGTGTACTGAAATGCCTGAGAAGATAGCGATCCGAACACCTTATCGTCCCAAATTTTTTCTTCATATTTCGGCAAACTTGGTCTGCCTGACGTACTATTGCCTAAGCCCTTTGACAACAGCTCCTTCATTCTTGCGTCCAAAACTTTTCGAAACAAGACCAATCGGTGATCATTTTCATCCAAAAAGATCATATGTTTTGAATGTTTTCGTCTCGCAAATGAGTTAAAGAAGATCCTGACAATAATCTCAACAGCACTCACAATTGAGCACCAAATTGAGCATCGACGGACCCCTAGCAAGCTAGAGGTGGGACTAAGTGCATTGGAGGAGTAAGCATCCCCTGTAGGCTAGCCGCACTCGCCGTCGATGTTCATTCACGAAAATGAACACAATATATAAAATACATGCATTGTCTAAGGTTATGTCTATATAGAAAGTGCTATGCCGACCATGTCAAGGAAAATATTCAAAACACTTACTGTCAAGGGTATAAGTGTGACAACAAAAATGAGTTATAGATATATCCTGACGATAATCTCAACAGCACTCAAAATAGAGCACCAAATTGAACATCGACGGACCCCTAGCAAGCTAGAGGTGGGACCAGGTGTCTTGGAGGAGTAAGCACCCCCTGTTGGCTAGCCGCACTCGCCGTCGATGTTCATACACGAAAATGAACACAATACATGCACTGTCTCAGGTTATATCTATATAGAAAGTGCTATGGCGACCATGTCGGGGAAAAATATTCAAAACACTGTCAAACCCCTCGCGGGGAACTTTTTTTACGAGCTCCACACGGCAAAGGGCATAAGTGTGACAACAAACATGAGTTATAGAAGATCCTGACGATAATCTCATCAGCACTCACAATAGAGCACCAAAATGAGCATCGACGGACCCCTAGCAAGCTGGAGGTGTGACCAGGTGCCTTGGAGGAGTAAGCATCCCCTGTTGGCTAGCCGCACCCGCCGTCGATGTTCATGCACGAAAATGAACACAATTTATAAAATACATGCACTGTCTAAGGTTATATCTATATAGAAAGTGCTATGGCGACCATGTCAGGGAAAAATATTCAAAACACTTACAGTGAAACCCGTCACGGGGAACATTTTTACGAGCTCCACACGGCAAAAGTGTGATAAAATGAGTTAAAGAAGATCCTGACGATAATCTCAACAGCACACACAATAGAGCACTAAATTGAGCATCGACGGACCCCTAGCAAGCTAGACGCGGGACCAGGTTCCTGGGAGGAGTTAGCATCCCTTGTTGGTTAGCCGCACCCGCCGTCGATGTTCATTCACGAAAATGAACACAATATATTAAATATATGCACTGTCTGAGGTTATGTCTATATAGAAAGTGCTATGGCGACCTTGTCAGGGAAAATTATTCAAAGCACTTACTGTCAAATCCCTCGCGCAAGTGACGAAATAGTCCACACACAATGTAGTATTGAGATCGTGGAAGGCATTCACTTCCGTCCAGTTTACGCACCTCCAATACAAAGCGTTGCAATTAAAATAATTAAGCAAGTCTACATTCATTTCCTTTAAATAAGGCACGTTTTTGTGCGATTCGCGCCATTTCTTGAATGTATCCGTCGATCACTTCGTATTTTTACGAGTATTTGGATTTGTCTGCGACAATGACAAATACGGATAATGACCATATCCCAATACACAGTACAAAATCGATAATTCAGAGAAAAAAAAAACATAAATCGAAGGCACACAAAATCGGGATAAAACAGGAACCAACGCAAAAAAAGAGCAATCCAAGGAATCCTTGTGTCGCCTGAGAAGCGGTTTGATTATTATTCTAGAAAGTGGTCAAATGAAATTCATTTGAAATATCAGACCTCTTAATTACAAATTAAAAGATATGGTCATTCTCAAATTTTCAGAAAAGAGTGTCGATCATCTAGGTCAAGGTCACTACGTAAAAATTGGTAACAAAAAGGTCTCATCATAAGAAATATTAAAGACCTATCACCTACCAATTAAAAGATATATTAAACCTTAATTTCTTAGAAAAGAAGGTCAAATAGCTAGGTCAAGGTCAAAAGGTTAAAATTATGGTATGTGTAGAAAGATCTTGTAACAAGAAATACACATGTGAAATACCAAAGCCCTATCACTCACCAATCAAAAGATATATACAATCTAATTTTTGTTTTCAAAAGAAGGTCAAATATGTAGGTCAAGGTCAATAAGTAAAAAATTATGGTATGTGTAGAAAGGCGTTGTTACAAGGAATACACATGTGAAATATCAAAGCCCTATCATCTACCAATCAAAAGATATAGCCAATTTTACTTTCCTTGAAAAGTAGGTCAAATATCTAGGTCACAAGGTCACATATTATGGTCTGTTTAGAAAGATCTTGTCACAAGAAATACACATGTGAAATACCAAAGCCCTATCACTTACCAATCAAAAGATATATACAATCTAAATTTTTTTTGAAAAGTAGGTCAAATATGTAGGTCAAGGTCAATAGTTCAAAAATTATGGTATGTGTAGAAAGGCATTGTTACAAGGAATACACATGTGAAATATTAAAGCCCTATCACTTACCAATCAAAAGATGTAGCGAATCTTATCTTTTTTTCAAAAGTAGGTCAAATATCTAGGTCAAGGTAACAAGGTCAAATATTATGGTATGTGTGGAAAGGTCTTGCCACAAGGATTGCATGTGTGAAATATCAAAGTCCTAACACTTACTAATCAAAAGATATATCCATTCTTAATTTTTTTGAAAAGTAGGTCAAATATGTAGGTCAAGGTCACTAGGTCAAAAATTATGGTATGTGTATGAAGGTCTTGTCACAAGGAATACACATGTGAAATATCAAAGCCCTATCACTTACCATTCAAAAGTTATGGGCTGTGACACCCAAAGTGTGACAGACAGACAGACGGACGGACGGACGGACTGACAGACGGACAGACAGACAGACGGACAACGGACAAAGTGATCCCTAAGTGTCGCTATGCTTCGCAGGCGACACAAAAAGAAACATCTCTACCACATGAAAAGAAGCGAACTCCTAATACCAGGTATCCAGGAAGAGTCAGCATCTCCTGCTTGCATACAACACCGTCGCTTCTATTCGGTAGAATTGTCACAGCCGGTTACTTCCACTTCGGAAGACCCAAGTATATTCTGTGGTTGGATGACGCAAATGGTTTAAGACAGAATATAATCCACCATTCTGGAGAGTGGGACATCATAGTGTATGACAAGTTCCCCATATCGACCGTAGAACTTCCTCAGTGACGATGTCAGTCGGTCACGAACATATCCCTGACTAAGAACCTTATCTGAAAGATGGCTAGCTCTAAGAACAAATTCCGTATATTTGGTACTTGCTCTCATAGCGCATCAACTGAGATATGAACACGCCATTAGCAGGCGATGAAAGGATGTTGCTAATAAGAAAAGGAAAGGAATCTGAAATTGAAGTCGTAATGTTTGTCATAGAGTGAGGTGTTCATGTGACCATCAGTGGCATAGGATAACATTATGTCCTAAAAGGATGCTGAATTATTTGTCTCTGTAGTTTCTTTGATTTCAAGCTCCGAAGGATAGATTCTGCTGAGGTGATCCGCAAATTTTGGATTATTGATGGATAGCACATCTGTAAGTGAAGTTATAGTTAGAAGCTATGTATCTGTTCCCTTTAGAGACCAAAGATTGATAGTAGAGCAAAAATCAAGTCGCTATTTGAAAGTTTAATCAACACCCCTAACACAGGGATAAATTTTATATCAAACGAAGGTATAGAACATGGGTCATCAGATTTGACCTGTCGTAAACAATACGTTTGGTCAGAATTTTTGTAATTTCATAGAAAAGCGGATAGTAAAATTCAAAATCATTGAATGTTTAACATAAACTATCTTCTTTTTTATAAATGAATAATCCAGGTGACCAAAATAAATGTCATTATGCTTATTGAAGTCAAATTGATTTTTCTATTTTCAATTTCATGGATGAATGAGCACAAATTTTAAGATAAATTTGTAAACATGAAATTTTCAATTCTTTCAATTGCCTTTTGAGAATATTAATTCGAAGATAAAAATTAATGGACAGAAACGATATTTTGATGTGTGAATGTGTTTTTAAGAAAGTTTGATAGAGATCGATTGAAAAACTTAAGAGTACCAGGCAAATAAACTAACCCCCCAAACTTTGTTATTAGCGATTCACTGTAATTTAAAGTAGGAGATGTTTCCTCGATACTACGGAGTAAAACTACACAATTACAGTTAAATTAGATTTTAACATATAAATATGAATTAAAAGTATTGTTTCGTTTTAAAGAAGACGACAATTTAACATTAATAATTTTGAAGAAAAAAAACATTTTTCTGTACACTTTGTATGTTCTGGTAATTTTAAACATTGCGATATGGAGGCATTTTGTCCGCCCAATTTTAGAAATAAATAAGTAATAAAAAAAAGAAGATTTTATGATCAACAAGAAATATGCAACGCAGTTTACTTCCACAAGCTTGAAGTTAGATACGGCCCCATCACATTCAAGGTAATCATAGCATTTTCTTTCTCTTTTTGACGGTGTGACAACAGTATAATTGGGATAGCCTCTGATTTCTAGTTCTGGTTCTCTAGTTTCTAATTGGTTGATCGTCGAATCGTCGATAGCCATTAAACGATATCAATGATATTGATATATGGATTTTTTTAGTTTGAGTTTTCACTGGCTGTGCATCGTTTTTCATGCTTCATCCTAGTTTATTGAACATAGTTTAAATTTCCTAATTGCAAATTGTTTATATATAAATGAAACGGAAAAAATACAAACAAATAATGAACTTCAAACAACCACATTTACAAGAACCAAAGACACATAAAAATACCAACCGAGAAGCAAATTTTAAGCAATATTGATATAGAAATGACCAACATTAAAGGATGCTCTTTTCTAAAGACGGTCACCTGCTATGCACATAGTAAAGTGTACTTATCCGAAATACTTCCTTTCACTTTTTCGAATATAATGCCCGAAAATTGTTTTTTATTTGAAAAATCGAATTGCTTGACCAAACAAATAAAACAGAACAGATCAGTTCTCGAAATAATAAATGAGTGTAAGCAGGAAAAAATTATTTTACTCTCTGGTGCATGTATTACAGTTGGAAATAAGACATTCAAATCTCTCAATATGCACCTAAAACTGCAAATAAATATTGTCTAATGATGCAATTGCAGTGTTATATCTATGACACAGGAAATTTGGACTTATGATATAATTTGTGCTTTTTTAATAAGTCATTCATTTTATCAAGGACTTCATTTTTAATGAAACTTTCTTGTTGACCTTTTTAGAAAATCTTTAGTACGGAGGTCCGAGCAGCTGACAACATGTCAGTCTCGTTATTATGAAAGTTTGATTTTAAAATTGTTGTATCGCATCTTGGATTCTTTAATAGCCATTGTTGAAGATCGGCGATTTGCTGTTGGTACTGCAACCGGGTTATGTTGAAGACTAAAATGAACTTATAATTTTAGCGAGTCTTTCTTTCAATTTAGAATGTGGGATTGTTGTGTAAAGTGTCGAAAAATCAAAGTCTTGATCGTATGGGTCGTACTGAAATGAGTGGTTCATTTTACGCTGGACTTTGTTCACCAGCAGAAAAAGGATACGTAGAAATCTTTTATATTCGTGCTTTTCCACTTGATAAAGGCCGAGTGGCATTTTGAACAAGGGGACGAACATTGTTGTAGAAAAACTTTTCCGTTTTCCATTGATTTCTATAGGAATCCAACCTGACAGAAGATTCTTATCTGGACCATGTAACTTCTTATTTTTACCAAAAAATTTTTCTCAATTTTAGCATTTTGAAATTTCGACTTTTCAGGGCAGATCTAACGCCTTATCCTTACAGTTCCTTTTTGATAATCTGAACAATATTCTAAAAGAAAAAATAGGGTATCCAAGCAAAAAACTACCAGCAATTCTGACCTGAAGGATACTCTATCTTAAACTGTATGTGACAGAAATATTAATATTACCATTTCCATATACGTAACTCAAGGACAACAGCTAAAGTTTCGTTTAAAATAACTGCATTATACGTGTACGAAGTTTGATCAAGAAAGAAGAAACGGACGAAGAAGCACCTACAGTACCGTTTAAAGCAAACAAAAACAAACAAATGAACTATCTTTATAAAGAATTCAAGATATCAGATTTATTACATTTTTAACTAATTGACTTGTATTGTAAAGATGAGGAAGATCTCCATCAAGACTACCTTGTACCAGCGGAACACACCCACATGATGCAAGAAACAATGAACGTCAAACAAAAAACTTCAACAAAGGCAAAGGGGATAACGAACGGTAAGAGAAACAACTAAAGCAGACTACTGAAAAAAGGAGACATAGGGGGCACAACGCTTACCTAATACCCATGCACACAAAGTGAAAGTGCTTAATGATAGTGTCAGTACCAGTGTTTGAAACCACAATCTATGGGGACATATGCAAATAATTTTTTTTTTATTCATAAAATTCCAATAAATAAGATTTAGGCAGAAATACATAATTTATCACAGCATTAAGTTATTTAGACAAATATGCAGTAAATGAGTGTGCAAAATGGAAAAGAATGAAAATCGAAGACAAAAAAGTTTTGGTAAAAAGTGAAATTAAAGGTATTCAGACGATTTGAAAGTGCATAAAAAGCTGACAAATGGAGAGAAAAGAAGAAAAAATTTGGATGGGGGTGGGGGTTACCGCTGCTGGGACTTGATTTCAGAACCCTTGGGTACATATCTATTCATATTTTATATATAACAGAGACAATATTTAGCATATAATGTTACTTATACATGTTTTGTATATTTGGTAGCTTAAATATGACAAATATGTAATAAATGATTACAGAAGATCAAACGTTTATTGAGTTTAATAAACAACGCATCAAATATTTTACTTCCGATTGGAACGAAAAGAAGAAGTAACGTGACTTACTTTTGCTTGTGGTTGCGCCAACTTTAAAAGGATCCGGAAGAAAAACATTAACGCTGCAATATTGTATATGTGTGTTCCACTGTAATCACTTCAATCATGTACGTATGTGATCCACTGTAATCACTTCAATCATGTACGTATGTGATCCACTGTAATCACTTCAAACATGTACGTATGTGATCCACTGTAATCATGCACTTCAATCATGTACGTATGTGATCCACTGTTATCACTTCAATCATGTACGTATGTGATCCACTGTAATCACTTCAATCATGTACGTATGTGATCCACTGTAATCACTTCAAACATGTACGTATGTGATCCACTGTAATAACTTCAATCATGTACGTATGTGATCCACTGTAATCACTTCAATCATGTACGTATGTGATCCACTGTAATCACTTCAATCATGTACGTATGTGATCCACTGTAATCACTTCAATCATGTACGTATGTGATCCACTGTAATAACTTCAATCATGTACGTATGTGATCCACTGTTATCACTTCAATCATATACGTATGTGATCCACTGTTATCACTTCAATCATGTACGTATGTGATCCACTGTTATCACTTCAATCATGAACGTTTATGATCCACTGTAATCACTTCAATCATGTACGTATGTGTTCCATTGCAATCACTTCAATCATATACGTATGTGTTACACTGTTATCACTTGAATCTAATACGTATATGTTCCACTGTTATCACTGCAGTCTTGTACGTATGTGTTACATATTTATTTCTGCAGTCTTGTACGTATATGATAATTAACTGTTATCACTGCAGTCTTGTACGTATGTGTCAACCGGGTTTTGGGGTGTGGTTGGTTGACACTCTATTGTGATATAGTGATCTGAAAAGATGACCAAACTTGAAGTTAAAGTTTCTGTGTTTATTCCTCAAAGTCCAGCGTAAAAGTGACTAATGATAATGATAATGGTAACTAATGTGTATAATAAACAAATAACATGTCATATAAAACATAAGGTTATAAACAATATACAGTGGCGCCTAAGTACAAATATTCATAACCAGATATCTTATACAAGAATTTATGACAAGGGGGAGATAACTCTTACAAAAGTAGTTATGTTCTTAAATTCAAAATGGTAAATAATAAAGTTCATGAAATAAGAAAAGATATAAAGTGGGGAAAATTAACTCAAAATAAGATTACAAGAATAATGTAGAATGGGGAAAATTAACTAATAGGTAGAGCTTAGCTTTCTGCTGAGTAGGTACCATGACTATGTAATAAGGCCAAGTGTAAGAAATTATGTGTTTACAGTTTCACAACAGGACCTATATGTAGTTAAGTAATCTAAATAACCTAAACTTGTGCAGGGCACTTGCACAGTGAAAATAATAAAGTATTGCAGTAACTCGCAAATACAGAACAAATTTAAGTGTAGTAATATAGTAAATTGTAGTTTAAATAGAGGAAGTACATGACCAAATTCTATAAACACTTATAATGGGTGAATAATTATGGATGAGAAACATTAACATGTCAGTTCAATTTGTTTGGCCTAAAACAGCTCATTTAAAGATTTATTCATTGAAACTGTAAATTTTCTACTTAAATAGTTCATGATTTCATTCAAGACTTTTAACTAATTATTATGACTGATTAGTTTGTGTGAAAACTTGGAGAAAGTAAAACTTTAGCAATGTAAGTAAACATCTGTATCAGTACATTGATATGTAAATGAGGCCAACGCTAAAAAGTAGGTCAGATTCAAAAATGGCTCTAAGATCATGAATTACATAAATGAACAATATGTCTAAAATCACTTACAAGGTAGATTTGTCATTGATTACTTGAAACTTCAACATTTTGTTCAGTTTTCTGATTCGAGCGAAAAATGTGTTTTGCAGCGGAAAGTTTAAATAGTGTCTAAAGTACAAGACAAAATGGTACAAAGATTCCGGGAAGTAAAATTACGGGAAATATGAATTTATGCAAGAAAGATTTAAACATAGATTCTCTAGTGAATTCGGAATAATCAAAAACATTAAGAATGAAAATATTTAAAATGACTTTTTGACAATAGACAGTTTTGTAGTAAAACTGTGAAAATACGCTAAGTTCTCATAATGCAAAATCTACACACAAAGTACAAATATTTTAAACATAAAAGTTAAAATAGGTAATACCAATATAAATCTTAAGTTCTAAATATGAAATAAAAGTTATTAAATAAAATATAAGAAATGTTTCCTACCTGAAAAGATGACCAAACTTGAAGTTAAAGTTTCTGTGTTTATTCCTCAAAGTCCAGCGTAAAAGTGACGCTACAGAATTTCGGACTTTGGCGGTTTGGTCAAGGTAGGTTCAAAAAGGGTTAATTGACAGGAAAATTGAGTAATAGCCATAAATCAAACCATTGTGGACCTCCGGTCAAAATATAGGTATAGCGTCGGTCCGAACAATTGACACGTTAATCCGCTATCCTGATGTTAATTGAGATAAGGCTATATCAAAGAAATGTCCGTTTGAAAAGTGTGAAGTAATCTAAACATTGCTTGTTCCGGGATTAATTTGATTTGCTCAAGGCTCCAGAAAGTGACATTTTTACCAATTAATGAAAATAGGAAGTCTGATCAAAAAGGAAGAGTGTTATCAATGATCAGAAAAATAAATAAATTTTAAGAAAGAAATGTTGTAAATGTTTATGACCAAAGTAAGAAAAATCTTAACAATTTAAAATAAAGTTAAGTTGGGAAATTGGGTTCTTTGACAAATTCAAAGGAAATACAGAAATTATGAAAATATTTCAGACAGTCAAAATGACTGGATGATAATTCCGTCTTCGCTTGAAAAATATCGCTGTCCTCAGCGATAAAAATATTATATCTACATGATCTACACATGAAACAATCATACAGTTGTATGTGGACCTCATTGAAGAAGATTCAAAAGAAAATTATGTACATAAAAACAAAATACATATTTCTAGGAAAAGCAAAAATCTATATATGTATGACACACAACAAGCAAAGAAATAATGTCAATGAAAAATTGTATACATGTTGAATTAAGACAAAACTAGGTGAATAAAAATCAAAATGCTAGCTAAGTATGTATATGTACATTCCATGGAAAAATTTGAGAATATGCGCAAAATGATATGCATTATTTTGATTGCATATGAGTATATGGTAGGAACCATCAGACACAACATCACAGGGGATGTAAAAATAAATCAAGCTGACATCACATAGGATACCAAGGCTGAAAATGTGCCCTTTTTGAAGAATTGAAAATAGACCAGTAAAATATGCATTAGATATGGTAGGGACCATCAAGACACAGCATCACGGGGGATGCAAAGTAAATCAAGCTAATATCATACATTGGATATCAAAACTGAAAGGTGTCTCATTGAAAATTGTACTTGAGTGTGCACATATAACATGTATAGTAATGATTCATTGGCGAATCAGCATCGCTGGGGATGCAAAAATATGATATAGTCAAGCTTTGGGAAGCTGAATATGAAAAATGTTAATCACACTAATGTCAAACAAACAAAAATCAGTTTAAGCCCCGGTCACACTGCACTCCACGTCCAGATCACGTTCAAAAATCTGCTGGACGTGGTCGTACGTGGTAATTTTTGCAATGACTGTGCTTTGTACGGGGTATGACCGCCGGCGGCTGTTCCACTGCTGAAACACTGCCTAAGCACGGCTAACAACGTCCAACCACGTCTAAAACTAAACGCGTTCGTGACAAGACGTTATACACACGCTTTTACCCGTGATACCAACGCGGAACACCCGTGCAATGGCCGTGCTCTGACCGTGATAGACCGCTTAAGCTTTCGCGTCTTACCGCGTCTTCTCCAAGTTTTAATCACTGCCGGAACACGGATTATCACGTGTGTTTCGCGTGCGTTGCACGTCTTTACCACGTACACTGTCCGCGATTGTCCGCGGTATAAATTTTTGAGCAGTTCAAAACTTCTTTCCGCGTCCAACGCCGTTCAGATTTTTTACCGCGTCCTAGCACGTCTACAAATCGTCTGTAGCGCGTCTTAAAAGCGCACAACAACGTCTGCTTCACGGGTGACCTTTTTTGAACGTGTTTTGGCCGTGATCAAGCCGTAAAGCGCAGTGTGACCGGGCCTTTACATCAAAACTAGTGATGAGTCACTGCATGACACTAATAGATTAATGGATATGAGCATATGAGTAAGTAAAATGAATGTGAATACTCATGAAATTTAAAATGCACAAGAATATATGACAAAAATTTGCAAAATTCGAACTATGAGAGTTCATGATAAAACTTGGCATGTCATGCCCAAATGTCATCAAAATGTCACATAATGTCTAAACACTCGTAAGTTTGCTACCCGTGCACACAATCTATTGTAATAACCTAAAATAACGATGATGGGATAAAAGAAAATATGCAGTATACGGTTGCCTTAGCAACCTTCTCAGTCTGTAAGCCTTAATAATAGAGATATTAAATGATGTGGGTATGTTGAGCTGTTTGTTTGTATGTACGTTCTGAATTGCAAACTCTGATGTTTCCAGTGTAACAGTAGCCCATAAAAGACAAGTTCTATGAATGTTGATGTTATGGATGTCTTGTGGTGGTTGAATGACCCAATTATCTGGACATAGTGGTAGAGTGGCTAGTTGTAGAAGTATGCATTCTGTGCCTGTAGTGAGCTCAATATGAAGAGTTGTTTTATGTGTACTCTTAAACTTCTTCCAGAGCTTGTGTGCATAAAAACATATGAAAAGTGTAGTGAAAACTGATAGTGTCACATATGGCCATGGTGTGGTGAATGATGTATATATGTTCTCAAAAATTGTTACTTTTTCATCCACCTCTGGTGCCTTTGTGTACATGAGTGACAAATCAGGATGAAGGGTGGGAAATGCATGAGAGGGATTAGTGACATGAGTAAGTGCAAGAAGAGTGGTTAGTTTGCGGATCTTAAAGTATGACCAAATACAGTAAATAATGCATAGAAAAGCAAGAGAAGTTCCAATTAAGGCAATAAGTCCATCAGTATCAGGAAAAGAGGAGGTAGAAAAGTCAATTTGACCTGCAAGCATAGATTCTGCTAAAGATTTGAACACTGTTTCATCTCTCTTAGCTAACTTAGCCATCTTCTTCATACTCAAGTGGTGCTGCTTGTCATTAGCGAGATATTGCGAGAAAGAATGATTGAAGATATTGAAGCTAGGAAAGTTAATATCTCGAAGTTCCCTGAATGAAGTGTCACCAAAGATTGCTTTATGAAATCTTGGATCAAAGAATTCCTGAATCAAAGCCAAGTTAACAGGATGAAGAACAGTAACAGTATCCGAGTTGTTTGTGCAAGACCCTACTTTTGGTGGTAAGAATAGGTTACCTGAGGTAAGGGAGCACAGACAAGGTATTTGCATAACACAAAATGAACAACCCTTAATAATCCTTTGTCCAGAAGGACAGTCCAAAGCAATCATATCTGTACGATACATGAGTGTATTTAAGGTAGATAACTCAATGATTGCAGGCTTTATTTCATCAATAATAAAGCGAAAGTCACACAAATTGTGAACCAGTGCCTTATTCTTGTAGAAAATTGCAGAAATACATGTAGGTGATGCAGATGAGGTAAGACTGAGATGAAAAGAACAAAATTTTGTATCTGAATCCTGTCCATTACACTTAGAGAGTTGAGATGAGGTAAGTGTAGTAAAACGTTGATTGTCACTAGTATGAGCAAAGTAGGTAGGAGTATCCATGAGCTTAGTGGCATGTGATGATGAAGCATTTACAGGTACAGGAAATGAATAAACACTGTATACTGACAGTGGAAGCTGGAATGGTGAAATAGGAATTTTAAGTGACAGATATAGATTGGAATGCACTCTAGAGTATAGAAACTCACCATATGAGAAATAATAGAGTGGGTCTTTGTGAATGATGTGAAATTTTGGAAATTTGCTATCAATGATGCTCTGCACTTGGTGTAATGATGATCTAATGTTTTGTGGTGTAATGAGGAAGGGAGATAACTTGCCTTTCAACAATTCATGTACACTTAATTTCACATGTTCTAAGGCATTCTGTAACTGTGCAGAGGCATTTGTTTGTTTAAGAATGAGACTTTCTAAAATAGCAAATTCATGTTCCATTGCATCAATAGATGTATGTAACAGAGATGTTAATGCAACAGTATCTTGGTGATTTTCTTGGACAGCATTCATAACATTGTCAAATCTTTCATTAACATTTGAGATAATAGAAGAAAAATGCTGTTCCTGTATCGCCATAGCTTTAGCAATCTTTGCATTATTTCTGTTCAAGAGTTGCATATGACGACGTATTGTGGCTACTTCATCAGATGTGGCAGTACCAAAGAGTGATTTGGATATTTTTCCAACAAAATCAAAAAGACCTCGTTTTGACCTAGAGGACCCAATAAACTTGTCTGGTTTAGGTAAATGAGTTTGTGGCAATAAGGAATGAATCTGGTGAACAGTAGAATTGACTTGTGACATCATTTGCATATGAAGAGCATTCAGCATCTTAAGAACATGCTGAGCATACTTGCAATAGTTCACATGACACGTGAGTGGTCTTTGTAAGGATATCTTTTTAGGAAGTGGGATCTCGAAGGTATGGATCCAGTATTCTTGTCCTAGGTATAGTTTTCCAGCTGGCTCAAACAAAATTCCATAGTTCAGTCGTTGTTCTGGTGTTTCATTGGCGGATCCAAAGGAGAGCAGTATCATGAAGATTGACATCATGATGATTGGTGCGTTTAGTCCAAGGGTACCTGGTGAAGGAAGAGAAGGGAAAGTATATAGAAAATGTGTCATGTAACCATTGTTAATAATTGTTTGGAAATATTGAAAATTCACTTGAATCACTATAAAATATGTATTAATCATTAACAATGATACATAACGAGTACTGGCTCAGGGAGCAAAGATAGAAAATAAAAGGGTATAGAGAAAGGGTAGGTACAATGGAGTGGACATGCACAACAATCTTTTTAGTTCTTCTGTTTAAAACAGTTGAGTCCTTTCTTCTTCTTCTTCTTTGCTGTTCCCCTTTGTGTTTTGGTGATGTGAAATTGACGAACTAATACTGGGGGTAGGTTTTCTTCAGGTTCCCATGTACGTTCGCTATATCCGACCCATTGCACACGAAATATTTTCTTCCCTTTATGGCTTTATCATACTTGTAGCGTAGGAGCTTTTCAACATGATATGGGGTTTGGGATTGTGTCTGGGTTTGTGTTGGACTTTGACCTGAAGTGTTCTGATTGGATGATTGGGAAGCTTGCGAGCTCTGTGACTGGCTAGATGTTTGAGTACTGTTAGTGTCAGTTGGTGCTGATACTGGATCATTTGAGCATTGAGAATCACCATTGTCCTGATTCTGCGCATCTGTGTCACTCACATTGGTATTAGGTGGCAAATGTGTGTTGTCTC
Organism: Pinctada fucata; assembly: GCA_028142955.1. NCBI lineage: Eukaryota > Metazoa > Mollusca > Bivalvia > Pterioida > Pteriidae > Pinctada > Pinctada fucata. The sequence goes on along the minus strand of AP027112.1, from coordinate 38,898,569 downwards.
TAGAAGGGTCAGTAGGAGGATCTAAAACAGGACGATGAGTCGGGTTGTTGTACGCTTTGAGCCTGTTTGCATGTATGTAGGATTTCAGCTCTTTGTGTGTGTGGAACATCTCCTGATTTTAAACGTGTTGTTTGGTCCAATGGCTGCTATGTAGAATGGACCGTCCCAAGGATTGTGTAACTTGGGTGACAGACCCTGTGGTACACGAGTAGTGTGCATAAGAACTGATTGACCAATGCGAAAGTTAGGAGTTGTGGTCTTTTTGTCATATTGTTGTTTTTGTTTCACCTGTGCCTTTTTGATGTTTTGAGTTGCAATGTCCTTGACAATTTTAAGGTGTGACATAAGACCTGTGACATGTGACTTGGCGTCCTTGCTTAAACCATCTTTTGGAATGAGAGAGGTGTCAAAAGGTAGATTCATCTCTTTTCCAAATAAGAGGTGATATGGAGAGAGACCAGAAGTTTGTGTAGATGGACTCATGCGAAGTGCCATCATAACACCTGGTAAGAGACTGGGCCAGTTTGTTTGATCTTTGTTCACATAAGTGCGAAGACATTGCGCAATGGTGCTGTTCATGCGTTCGCATGCAGAATTTGTTTGTGGGTGGTAAGCGCTTGTAAAATGTCTCGTCACTTGAAAAATTTCGCAAACCGCTGTGACTAGTTTGCTCAAAAAGTTCTGTCCCCTGTCACTTACTATAACTCTAGGAGCTCCATATCTAGCAAAGATTTGAGAGAAAAGTACCTGAGCGATTTCTTTCGATTCCTGGGTTTTGAGAGGAAATGCCTCAGGAAACTTACTGAAAGAATCAACTACTAAGAGAATGTACTTGTACCCATCTTCAGATGTTGTAAGTGGGCCCAAAATATCCATGTGTAAGCGTGAGAATGTATCCTCCACAGGCATGTTGACAAGGGGTGCCCTTGCCGGATGGGACTGCTTTTTGGAGTGTTGACATTCGTCACATGATCTGATGTAGTCAGCTACGTTCTGATACATACCTTTCCAGTAGTACTTTAGCTGTATGGCTCTGTATGTCCTGTCTAAGCCAAGGTGGGCTCCACCAGCAATACAGTCATGGTAGGATCGCAAAACATCCTCTCTAAGGCATCTCGGGACTGCAAGTTGTTTTAAGTCAGGCTGAAATTGTGACACCTTTTGAGATCTTGGTTGATGAAAATGGTATAAGGTATCATCAAGGTATACAAAATGGTTGCTCTCTGAGATGATTTTGTCTCGGTCTGGTTTGGAAGTTGGTAGGTCACCATCTTTGAAGTAGGCATATAGTGGTCCAAAATCAGGGCATTCCTGCTGAAGTTTGCCTATAGAGTCTGGTAAATTGACTGGACACATGTTTGGCTCTTGGTGTTGTTCGATGTGATCATTCTTGTAGAAAAATGTTACCTGATTGTGGTCATGATTTTCCTCAGGAGTGGTTATGACAGAGATGTTGGCACATGGAATGGCATCCTCAGGCTCTGTAGCATTTTCAGGATATTCAGGGTACGGTCTTCTTGACAGGGCATCGGCTGCCTCATTGTTCTTACCTTTTCTGTGTATGACTTGAAAAGTGTATCCTTGTAAGAGAATAGACCACCTGGCAAGTCGCCCAGTGTCATGCTTGACAGATTGAAGCCATTTCAGAGCGGAATGGTCAGTAAAGACATAGAAAGGCTTACCAGCAAGATAAACATGGTACTTCTTGATTCCCTCTATGATAGCTAGACATTCTCGTTCAGCAATAGAGTATGCTTTCTCAAATTTATTGAGAGACCTGCCACCATAGGCTATGACACGCTCCTTTCGTGTGTCATCAAACTGACCAAGAATGAAACCTAAAGCTGTACCCGAAGCATCAGTAGTGAGAAAGTAGGGTTTGGAATTGTCAGGGTAAGCTAGTACAGGTGGGGAAGTCAGAGCCTGTTTCAATTGGGTAAATGCGGATTCGCATTCTGTCGACCAAGTGAACTTTGTATCCTTGCAGAGAAGAGCATTGAGTGGACTAGTGATTGTACTATAGTTTTTGATGAATTTCTTATAGTAATTGCAAAGCCCAAGAAAAGATCTGACATCTTTTGAACATCTGGGTACAGGAAACGATTGTACAACATCAGTTTTGGTGACATCAACCTTTACACCATCTTTAGTGATCACATGACCAAGGTACTGGACCTGTTTCCTTGCAAAAGAACACTTACCAGGTTTAAGAGTGAGACCTGCAGTGGCGAGACGTTCAAAGATCTCATTAAGATGTTGAAGGTGTTGAGAGAAATTAGCACTAAATACCAAAATATCATCAACATACACAAGGCAAGTCTTCCAATTTAGACCTCTAAGCACTTGGGTCATAAGAGCTTGAAAGCTTGCGGGGGCATTTACTAAGCCAAAAGGCATTCTTTTCCACTGGAATACACCTGTAGGTGTGACAAATGCAGATTTGTGCGCAGTTTCTGGATCCATGGGGATTTGCCAGAAACCAGATGCTAAATCCAGAGTAGAAAAGATTTTTGCCTTAGAAATGCCTATTGTGTCAAAAACATCCTCTAACCTAGGTAAGGGAAACGTGTGTTGTTGTGTGATGGCATTTAACTTCCTGTAGTCGACGGCAAATCGAAGTTCACCATTTTTCTTTTTCACCATGACTACAGGACTTTGCCACATAGATGATGACTCTTCAATGATGTCAGCATTCAACATCTCCTCTAGCTGTCTGTTCATTTCTGCATTGACCTGGGGAGATTGACGATAAAATCTCTGACGAACAGGGGGATTGTTACCTGTTTCAATCCTGTGTGGTTGGAGATCACATTTACCAAGTTTTGTCAAATCAGTGGCAAAGACAGACTTGTGTTTGTGTAAAAAGGCAAGGAGAAGTTTCTTTTCGTCAGATGTAAGGTCTGAATCAGACAGATCAAAATCAACTTTATCACTTTGTGAGTGTTGTTCATTGTATGTCACCTTCTCCTCAGATGGAGAGTCAAGAGATAGTACAGTTTCTGGGTTGATAGTACATGCAGATGCTACGACTGTGTCAGTAGACAATGTAATAGTGTCATCAGTAGGATTCAAAATTTGTAAGTACTGAGTGTTTGTATTCAAAGTGTCAACTAAGCATTTAGCACCTGCTAACCCAAAAGTTGGTAATTCATGAGATGGCTCTAGAAGAACATGACTGTCTCTAGCAATGTTAGTAATGTACACTTGTACAGACGACACTGAGTGTGGTTCAATAGTAACAGGGTACTTAAGACGACAAGTACCTGAGTTGATGTCAACAGCGAGTACACTCTGAGTAACAGGATCTCTTAGTGAGAGTGAGTTCTGTGCTATATTGAATATAGCATCATTGGCCTTAAGAAAATCTAAACCTAGAATGAGAGGTTGATGAAAGTGCTCATAGACCTGAAATGAATGATTTATAACAAAGCCAGAAAATGAAATAGGGAGGGATAGTGCACCGAGACTGCAATGCTTCTCGCCGCCGACAGCGACAGCATCTGTTGCATCAATTGACCGTAGCAGACTTCTATCGATACCTAATTTAGACAAGAGAGATAATGCTACACACGAGATTGTTGCACCCGTGTCAACTAATGCCCTTATGGCATGACCAAAAATTTCAGTACTAACAGTGTTCTTCATAATAGGCATGATCAAACTGACATCCTGAGTGGGAGGGATGGTGTTGGATTTTGATAATGAATTGGAATTCATAGTGTGCTGAGATTTCATGCACATATTAGAAGGAGTAGATGTGTTATTTGCGTCATGCATAGAATGAAGGGAAGTTAGCTCTGATGAAGCTTTGTTAGTTAGGTGCCTATCCTCATGCAAAAGGACAGGCGCGTGTCCCTATTGAGAAAAATTTTGAGGCAGATTCTGGGATGGAGCATGCATGTAATGTTGCTGTTGATGTTGCAGTTGTTGTTGCGTTTGTGGGTGTTGTTGCACATTCTGGATTTGGTGTTGCATAGGAAAATGATGTGGTTGTGCTGGTGGCTGTTGTCTTGTATCTCTTTGTAATTTATGACAGACTGTATCTAGATGTCCTACAATACCACAATGTGCACATCTAGAGTTATATGCAGGACAAGTAAACCTTGGGTAGCAAAACTTACCACATCCTTGACACTGTTGTTGTCCTTGTTGCCCATGATGGCGGTTCCGAAATGAGTGTCTCTGACCCTGTCCTCGGCGTTGAAAGTTATTTCTTTGTTTATTATGGTACACTTGTGGATTCTCTGCGGGGGCTGCATTCACTTGTTGCACAGATTCTTGTGTCGTCTCGCGTCCTGCCATACATTGATTTAAAGCGGATACTAACGAGTCCAGATTAAAAGAATTGTCATTTCTCACGGCTGCACAGTTTAATTCCGCCTTGGCTAAGTTCACAGCATGGCGAAGTTCTTGGAATGTTTTTGGTTCTTTAGAAATAACCTTTTCCTGGATCCTTGGTTCTAGTCCTTTCACAGTAAATTGTACTTTAAAAGCTTCGGATAGGTCATGGCCCAATGATGACCTTTCGGCTCTTGCTAGAAATGTGTCAACCGATTCTTTCGGTTGTTGGGTCATGCTGAATAGATTATAGTCTAATTGTTTTGGAGCAAATCTGTCCTTCAAATTTTGTTTGAATGAGGCTAAAGTGCTCAATTTGTCTTGGGAGACTGTTTCAAGCCATGTTGCGGCATCTCCTTCCAGGGCACAGTTAGCTGCACAAAGAGTGTCGGCGTCATTGTATTTGTGAAAAGACTGCCAGTTGTCAAGTGATTTCAGCCATATCTGGACTGACCCATTTCCATCATATTTCTTGAGTTTGACGGCAGCAGATGGTGTTGGCATTGTCAGCTGGTGTTGCTGCAATTGTGCAGAGGCTGCATTTGTTTGTTGTTGTACTTGTAATTGAGTTTGTAATAAGTTCATCAACTGTTGGATGACAATGTTGTTTGTCTCACTATTACTACCAATGTTTCCTATTGGTGGTATACTGGCGCCTAAGGAATGTACACTAGCTGTTTGTTCTTGAGATTGTATGGATGGTATAAGTTCAGGACTTTGAACAGTGTTGGTGTCCATGTCTATGAGGCGTTGCTCAGATGTACTGTCCTGATTTTGCATTCCTCCAGTTGCCATGGTTGCAGTTTCCAATTCAATTTCTGATTGTTGTTCTTGGCTGTCTGTTGTTACAGTAGATCTCAAGTTATAATTTGTTGGTTTGGTCTTCATAGTCTGGGATGACCTTTCATTCTCCACCAACTTGTCAACCGGGTTTTGGGGTGTGGTTGGTTGACACTCTATTGTGATATAGTGATCTGAAAAGATGACCAAACTTGAAGTTAAAGTTTCTGTGTTTATTCCTCAAAGTCCAGCGTAAAAGTGACTAATGATAATGATAATGGTAACTAATGTGTATAATAAACAAATAACATGTCATATAAAACATAAGGTTATAAACAATATACAGTGGCGCCTAAGTACAAATATTCATAACCAGATATCTTATACAAGAATTTATGACAAGGGGGAGATAACTCTTACAAAAGTAGTTATGTTCTTAAATTCAAAATGGTAAATAATAAAGTTCATGAAATAAGAAAAGATATAAAGTGGGGAAAATTAACTCAAAATAAGATTACAAGAATAATGTAGAATGGGGAAAATTAACTAATAGGTAGAGCTTAGCTTTCTGCTGAGTAGGTACCATGACTATGTAATAAGGCCAAGTGTAAGAAATTATGTGTTTACAGTTTCACAACAGGACCTATATGTAGTTAAGTAATCTAAATAACCTAAACTTGTGCAGGGCACTTGCACAGTGAAAATAATAAAGTATTGCAGTAACTCGCAAATACAGAACAAATTTAAGTGTAGTAATATAGTAAATTGTAGTTTAAATAGAGGAAGTACATGACCAAATTCTATAAACACTTATAATGGGTGAATAATTATGGATGAGAAACATTAACATGTCAGTTCAATTTGTTTGGCCTAAAACAGCTCATTTAAAGATTTATTCATTGAAACTGTAAATTTTCTACTTAAATAGTTCATGATTTCATTCAAGACTTTTAACTAATTATTATGACTGATTAGTTTGTGTGAAAACTTGGAGAAAGTAAAACTTTAGCAATGTAAGTAAACATCTGTATCAGTACATTGATATGTAAATGAGGCCAACGCTAAAAAGTAGGTCAGATTCAAAAATGGCTCTAAGATCATGAATTACATAAATGAACAATATGTCTAAAATCACTTACAAGGTAGATTTGTCATTGATTACTTGAAACTTCAACATTTTGTTCAGTTTTCTGATTCGAGCGAAAAATGTGTTTTGCAGCGGAAAGTTTAAATAGTGTCTAAAGTACAAGACAAAATGGTACAAAGATTCCGGGAAGTAAAATTACGGGAAATATGAATTTATGCAAGAAAGATTTAAACATAGATTCTCTAGTGAATTCGGAATAATCAAAAACATTAAGAATGAAAATATTTAAAATGACTTTTTGACAATAGACAGTTTTGTAGTAAAACTGTGAAAATACGCTAAGTTCTCATAATGCAAAATCTACACACAAAGTACAAATATTTTAAACATAAAAGTTAAAATAGGTAATACCAATATAAATCTTAAGTTCTAAATATGAAATAAAAGTTATTAAATAAAATATAAGAAATGTTTCCTACCTGAAAAGATGACCAAACTTGAAGTTAAAGTTTCTGTGTTTATTCCTCAAAGTCCAGCGTAAAAGTGACGCTACAGAATTTCGGACTTTGGCGGTTTGGTCAAGGTAGGTTCAAAAAGGGTTAATTGACAGGAAAATTGAGTAATAGCCATAAATCAAACCATTGTGGACCTCCGGTCAAAATATAGGTATAGCGTCGGTCCGAACAATTGACACGTTAATCCGCTATCCTGATGTTAATTGAGATAAGGCTATTATCAAAGAAATGTCCGTTTGAAAAGTGTGAAGTAATCTAAACATTGCTTGTTCCGGGATTAATTTGATTTGCTCAAGGCTCCAGAAAGTGACATTTTTACCAATTAATGAAAATAGGAAGTCTGATCAAAAAGGAAGAGTGTTATCAATGATCAGAAAAATAAATAAATTTTAAGAAAGAAATGTTGTAAATGTTTATGACCAAAGTAAGAAAAATCTTAACAATTTAAAATAAAGTTAAGTTGGGAAATTGGGTTCTTTGACAAATTCAAAGGAAATACAGAAATTATGAAAATATTTCAGACAGTCAAAATGACTGGATGATATATGTGTTAAATATTTATTTCTGCAGTCTTGTACGTACATGTATATTATCACTGTCTTGTATGTATGCGTTCACTGTTATCAGTCCAGTCTTGTACGTATGTGTTCAGTGTTATCACTGCAATCTTGTATGTATGTGTTTTTCGTACGTATATGTTCCACTGAAAGCACTTCAGTTTCGTACGTATATGTTCGCAGTAAGCACTTACGTATCAAAAACTTTCATACGTTGTGTTAAAATTATATTTGCCTGAAAGGTACTTATACGTAGTTCACTGACGGATGAAAATAAATAGACGTTTGAATGCTCCAGGATTCATTCATTTTCATTGATACATCATTCTTTACAATTTCTTTTTTTTTTACCAAAACAAGCTAAAGGAAATAAGCATCACTGTAGATTTTTTGGGTGATTTATTTTGAAATAAGAAAGAAAAAAAGATTATTTCCTGCATTCAAATGTACGAACATTATGTTACACTTTATATACCACAAATTTACGAATTCATTATTGGTCATCATTAGAATCAGCATTCCAAGGTTTGCGCTAGACTTTATTTATCACCTTAAGGCCTTGTTACACAGTACTTGCGCATGAATTACGCAAAAACTACGTCAAACATTTGGGGCAAACTTGAAGATATGTGGAGAAACTTAACCCATGCGCAAATATACGTAATTCATACGTTTTTGATAAATTTCAAGCGAGTTTCATTCGCATTTCATTCGTCGCTTTGCGCAGATAGTGGATTCCGGGATGAGAATACGTTGACATACGCGAAAACGGTTTTGAGCTGCTAAAAATTTTTCGACCTCTTGGATAAACGCGATCTATGCGTAATTAACGTTGTTTCTATGCTGTTCTTACGCAACTCATCAGTAATTCATACGCGTACATTTGTATGTGCGCAATGAATACGAGATTCTTACGCAAAGTTGGCGATTTTCACGTCCGTTCCACGTATGTCTGCGTATGATTAACGAACATTTCACGCATAAAATACGCATATATTGCGAATGCATCACTTATATATTGCGTATACCGCTAAGAACTACACACAAAATTCGTAGATATACGTGTTCTTTGCGCAATTAATTCGAGTTTCATGCGTAGTTTATTCGTAGCTCTGCGTCGTTCTTGAGAGATTCATCTGTCAAAATTTCAAGCATTACAACCAACTTTTTCCACGTATTCCAGCGTATAAATCAAGATTTATAAATTTCATTCGTAAATTATCCGTAATTTATACGTAAATGGCTGTGAGACAGGGCCTGAAAATATGTGTTTCTATAATTCTTAGAATGGGAGACAGAGATTCAACTCTACCCTAAATTTTCTAAAAAAGACAAGAGCCCCAGGGGGAACAACGCTCACCTGATACCCATGCACACTCTTAACCTACTAATATTGCATTATGATAATGTTAGTGCCAGAATTTGAACCCACAACCTTTGTACTACTGTATATACACATAAACCATTTTTCAAAATTAGAAAAAAAAAAAATCAAAAATACAAAATTTAGGCATGAAATATATATCACAGCAATAAGAGACTTAAATATGTCAAATACACAGTGAAAGAGTGTGCATAACAGAAAAAAAAAATGAAAAATTGGGGAATTTTTTTTTTTGGTCAAAAATGAAATTAAAGGTATTCAGATAATTTAAAAGTGCATAAAAAATGACAAAATTGAAAAAAAAAAAAAAACAAAGGAAGAAAAAAAGTGTGTGTGGGGGGGGGGGGGGGGGGAGGGGTGCTGGGACTTGAACCCAAAACCCTGGGGTCCATGTCCATGTCCATGTCTATTCATATTTTAGAAAATTCATTAAATTCCAAAAAAGAAGATTAAAGCACGCAATGTATGTCAAATCAAATAGTAACTTAAATATGACAAACATGCACTAAATGAGGACACAAATCAAAGAAACAGTTCAAAAATGAGCATTTCTGACAAAGTCCAAAAAGACGTCAAAAACGCGTCAAAAATTTACTTCGGGCTGGAACCAAAATCAACAGCACTTCTTAAGACATCCTTCTAGACCATCCAGATGCTTTCGGTTTGTCGATATGTGCTTCGGTTCTGAAGAAGAAGTTTGTCAAAGAAGGATACCCCCGTGACCTACTTTTGCCTGTGGTGGCGCCACCGATTGATGGATCCGGACAAAAAACAACAATACTTGTAGGGAAATATGAGTACTTTATTTCTACCAAGTTTCATCAAAATCTCTTCAGTGGTTCTTGAGAAGAATTCGAAAATGTGAAATGTTTACGACGGACGGAAGGACGGACGACGGACGCCACGCTATAACAATAGCTCACTTGATCTTCGTTAAGGTGAGCTGAAAAAAGATCATACACAGAAGAGACACAGATTTGCAGTACTTGATCCTTCCATAGGGCCGATCCGCTCCTTGATCCTGCCAGGAGCTTCATTCATAAAGAGAGACAGCCGTGGGAAAATGAATTCTTAGCTCGTATTCTCTCAAGTTCCTGCGTGGAATTTACGTTATGTAGAAAGATTAGAGAAAGGTGCCAGAAGCACATGTATGAGGTAAGTTTTATCTACATACATATATTCTTTTATTACGTACTCTGATCTGACTTAACATAAAATGAGATTGAAATGAGGAAGTGCATATAAATGTATACATCAATGTAGACAAAGAGAAAAAATTGAAAGAAGCTTGTTCAAAGTGCTTAAATATCTCAAAATTATCTAGGTACACAAAGAGCATGGGGAGGGTATTTTTATTCAACTCGGCTTCTAGAAATAAAGTACTCGCACTTAGGTGTCGGAGAAGTTTGTTTTTCTCTGACATATCTTTTAAAAGTCTGAATACATGATCATGCAGTTCTACGACTGATGAGTTAAAAAGAGGTCATGAATCTCAGTCTTTTCTTTGTCTTTTACTTAAATTTCAACAAGCATGTGTAAAGGCCCTGTCATTACACATCCATTTAGATATTAAACTAATCAAATTTTAAAATCTAGTTTTCTACGCGGGAATACGTTGAAAAAGTTGGTTTTAATGCGCCGAATGAAATGCTAATGATACTCGCTTGGAATATATTTAAACAAGAGGCCCAAGGGGGCCACATCGCTCACCTGAGGAGACTGTATGTATGTTTTCAATCAAAGTCAAGACCTGAAGGAAATCGCTTTTAGTGAAGCTTTGAGAATGACAAGGTGAACAAGTTACTTCCTGTAAAGTTTGGTGACATTCTGTGCAGTAGTTTAAGAGGATAAGTCAAAAATGTGTCATTCAAATAGAGCCTATAGAGGACATCTTGGATTTCCAATCGGCTCGAAAAAAACAAACTTAGTAAAGGGCAATGAGTACTTGCGTCCTGTGAAGTTTCAAGAAATTCTGTGAAGCGGTTTCAGAGGAGGAGTTGAAAATGTGTCAGCCAATCAGAGCCTGTGGCGGCCACCTTGGATTTCCAATTGGCTCGAAAAACGCAAACTTGATAGAGGGTATGAGTACTTGCTTCCTGTGAAGTTTCATGAAATTCTGTGCAGCGGTTTCAGAGGAGAAGTCGAAAATTTGTCAGCCAATCAGAGCCTGTGGCGGCCATCTTGGATTTTTGATCAGCTCGAAAAACACAAACTTGGTAGAGGGCATTGAGTACTTGCTTCCTGTGAAGTTTCATGAAATTCTGTGCAGTGGTTATAGAAGAGAAGTCGAAAATATGTCAGCCAATCAGAGCCTGTGGCAGCCACCTTGGATTTCCGATTGGCTCGAAAAACACGAACTTGGTAGAGGGCATTGAGTACTTGCTTCCCGTGAAGTTTCATGAAATTCTGTGCAGCGGTTTCAGAGGAGAAGTCAAAAATGTGTCAGCCAATCAGAGCCTGTGGCGGCCGTCTTGGATCTCCGATCAGCTCGAAAAACACAAACTTGGTAGAGGGCATTGAGTACTTACTTCCTGTGAAGTTTCGTGAAATTCTGTGCAGAGGTTGCAGAAAAGATATCGAAAATGTTAAAAGTTTACGTCGGACGGACGACGCGCTATGACAATAGCTCACTTGAGGTTCGCTCAGGTGAGCTAAAAACAACAATACTTGTAGGGGACCATGATTACTTCATTCCTACCAAGTTTAACGAAAATCTGTTCAGCGGCTCTGGAGAAGAAGCTGAATATGTATGAAAATCATCCCCCCCTTCTTCTTGAGTAATCTAAGTAACCCGAGAGTGATAGTTATACAGAAGCTAAAGCAAAATAACAGACCCCCTCCCCCTCCTTTCACTGTGTTATTGATAACATTGATCTGTTCTTACATTAATATTTTGAGCTGCTCTCAATATTGTAATTTCAAAGTTGTATATCTAAGTCTTCACAAGATAAATTTGAAAATACTTATTCATCTTTTTAAAATTATTTAGTTTCCTTTTCCATACTTATTTAATAATTTAAAATATATAACATTCAAATGAATCGATAATCCAAAAATTCAAACCTCAAAAACATATATCAATATTAAAGAAGTCAACTCTTGCATACATGAACATATACCAACATATACGAAACTAAAGTTACCAGGGTACCAGAACTTGAACCCACAAGACTTGGGTCCATGTTCACAGTAAACATATCTACTCATGATTGAAAAAAAATACTCATAAAAATCTGTTCAGCAGTTCTGGAGAAGAAGTTGAATATGTATGAAAATCCCCCCCCCCCTTTCCTTTTCACATAAGAAAATAATTCATAAAAAAATCAAAAAATTAAAATTTCAGTATAAAATACATATCAAAGCATTTAGTAACTTAAATGAGATAAATGTGCAGTAAATGAATGTGTAAAATCATACACATATTGAGTTATTTAAAGAAATAGTGCAAAAATGTGCATTTCTGACAAAGTCCGAAACGACGTCAAAAACGCGTCAAAAATTTGACTTCCGAGTGGAACCAAAAATAACAACACTTCTTAAGACATCTCTCTAGATCATCCTGATGCTTTCGGTTTGTCGATACCTGCTTCCATTCTGAAGAAGAAGTTTGTCAAAGGAGGGTACCCCCTGTAACCTACTTTTGCCTCTGGTGGCGCCACCTGTTGATGGATCCGGACGAAAAACAACAACACTTATAGGGGACCATGAGTACTTCATTCCTACCAAGTTTCATGAAAATCTTTTCAGTGGTTCTGGAGAAGAAGTCGAAAATGTTGAAAAGTTTACGACGGACGACGGACGGACAACGGACGCCGGACGGTGCGCTATGACAATAGCTCACTTGAGTTTTGCTCAGGTGAGCTAAAAAAAACTTATGAATTACGTATATTTGCGCATGGATTACATATTTCCAAGTACCTCCACGTTTGCCCCAATTTTTTTTAAATGTATGAGTTTATGCGTAATTCATGCGCAAGTGCTGCGTGACAGGGCCTTTAACTTAAAGGTATAGTTCACGTGAAATCAAATTCTGGTCATATCGGTGATATGATGTGAACACAATGTAAAGTTTCTTGCGACAAGACTTTTTCTATTGGAAGAACAATTTTGCAGTCATGACATTTATATTTTCAAAAATCTTTAATCTTGAACATCATGATGGCGTTTTGGTAAGAAAAATGCATGATGCATGATTGTCATTTTAGAACCAAGCCATGGACCTAGTGAAAAGACTTTTAATAATTTTGATATATCTAAAATTTGATTGTATAAGTCGATCATATTATTATTAATGAATTTCTTATTTCAAATGTATTTTCCATGTAATAATGAAATTTAATTTTTCTTTCTATATCAACATAATCTTTATTTTGAAAACTGTTGTGTTTTGAGAGAGAGAGAGAGAGAGAGAGAGAGAGAGAGAGAGAGAGAGAGAGAGAGAGAGAGAGAGAGAGAGAGAGAGAGAGAGAGAGAGAGAGAGAGAGAGAATATAATGACGTTGCAGTTACCACAGCGGATCTCACACACATAAGACTAGAAAAAAAGGAAGACAACACCATATAAACAGACAGAGACAACGAAAGCAATCAAATCAAAACTACAACAAGACAAACAAAACAACAAATATAGGTATATGTGACCACAGGGATTTATCACGCTTCCTGGTTGCTTTTTCTATGAATTATCTAAAGGGATCTAACTCGGCGTCGAAGGAAAAATCGATAAGTCATCGTTTATTATTATGTATAATAAACCATTATAAATAGAGCAATCGGAAAGCGTGATAAATCCTTGTGTATGTGACCACAGGGATTTAGGTTAATCCATAGATAAACAAATAATCAATAGAAAATTTAGCAACCAGGAAGCGTGATAAATCCCTGTGTATATGCATGACAATGATAAATGTGGATGACGCTACTGAAATAAATTAGAGCGGCGCTGCACATATGCAAAAGGTTAAAATTAACCAATTTAATGAATAAATACTGTAGAATGTATTGAAGCTAGGAAAAAAAGAACTACCAAAAATGACCAAACGGCACGAAATCAATGGAGACCATTGTATCACAATAGTAAATACAATAGGCATTTTTAGAGCTTGCCTTATTTGAGCATTTTTACCTGACAGGAATAATAAGAAGGAGATGATAGTCTGCCCTTTCATTCTGTCATTTCTTTTATTTGATTTCAAAATGTTATGGATTATGATGATTCAAAACCGGCAAGATACAATAAACAAGAAAATAATTTTTCAATACATAGTAACTAAAACTACACCCTCCCCCCCCCACACAAAAACAATAAAAAACAAAAACAAACAAACACCTGAGCAGTCGTTTTCATATGTAGAATAAATTATGATAAAATTTATTTTAAAATATGAAATGCACCCAGAAAACTCATACCCTCCCGATCCACAAGAACTTTCTCTGAAATACGCACGCGAAGGCGCATGTTTCAAATTATCTGAGAGGTAAAAATCTGTAACTTCACCAGTCATATGTAATTGAGTTTAAGTGAACAACTGTTGGAAACAAATTCCATGAGAAGAGGAAGTATTTTGAACATTTGTATCACTTACATGTATAACACTTTCCAATTTCAGAAATCCCAGGTGCGAGCGGTACATCAGTCGATATGTCTAGGAGTTACCATGGTAACGGTTACAACTTTTACGATTCCTACAACAACGAAGCTTCAGATTGTTTCCCGACTTTTGGAAACAGAAAAATAACAACGGAATTCAAACTGAAGACTCAACAATTGAGAATCAATGATGTTAACAATCGTTTCCATGGAGATACCCTTGACCTGACTATTGCAACCCATTATTATGGATTGATGGAAAATCTTGACGAATGTAAAGATCTTTATTTCATTTTAGATTTTTTTTCAAATTTAGTTTTTAATAATTTTAATCTATTAGCGATTCCTTTTTTATGTCTTCGACAATTAATTACTCTAAAGATCAGAAGGCTATTATTGCCATGCAGATCGGTCAATGGTCAAGGTCATTGGAGCGAATTGTAGAAAATTTATCCTAGACTGGTATTTCACAGTAAAAAAGAAGCTAGAAAGTGAAAAAGAAATAAGACATATGTCTTGGACAATTAATTACTCAATGATCAGAAGGCTATTATTGCCATACAGATCGGTCAATGGTCAAGGTCAAGGTTATCTTAGCGAAATGTAGAAAATTTATCCTAGACTGGTATTTCACATAAAAAAGAAGCTAGAAAGTGAAAAAGAAATAAGACATACATGTATCAGCAATATAAACAATAAATTAGATTATTCTGCCTTTCCAAACCCCAAAATGTCAATGAAAATCGTTCGTATTTATATTTCCTTCTTGTATACATATACATGCGCTGCTTTAAAATGAAGATAACAAATAAAACCAGTAACACCAGTGACACTGACACTTTGGTAGCCAGAAGTAACGTAGCATAAGTAACGTGAAGGAGGATCCTTCAGTCCCTCCCCCGCCCACTCCCTCTCCCTCCCTCCAAAAAAGCCCACACCTTCCTTAGAAAGGATGCAGGTAATTGGAACTTATAGACTAAATTGGTGACTCCATGCAGGGTTCCCTTATCCTATTTGAAATAAATATATAAAATATGTGCATATTATGCATTACCAAAGGGTGTTCGTCCCTCTTTGACTGTATACAATGGGCGAATCCAGAGGGTGTTGGATGGGTGGGTCAAGAAATTTCTCTCATTCTTATATTTTCCGCACAAATTTTGCTCAAAGTTTAAATATTGCCCCTCCACTTTCCTCAAGGTTGGACCCTCTGGATTTTTTTTAGATCTCCGAATGCCAATGGTATATTTGCCTTGGGGGGGGGGGGGGGGGGGGGGGGGGTCGGTGGGATACATGTATGGGGCCATGTACATTTATCTATTTAAGTAACCCAGTAAGAGGACGTGTACCGACTGCTCAGGAAGTCAAGAAATATGTCTATGTATGTAAACAGACATGTTCACGGACGCTGACGAAGCTACCACAATCAAGTAGCACTGTGCGGAATTTCCGGATACTGGGGCCCCGACGGGGTCTTTCAAAATATACAAATATATTTTACTTCCTCATTTTTTTATGTATGATTTGATTTCAAAAATCGTCCGGTTCGGAATACTTGAGAATTATTCATGAAAATAAAAATAGTATTTTTTGGAATATTTGATTTTTTTTAAACATCCCCATCGTCAGGGCCTCCGATCTTTTAAGTATCATTTGTAAATTTATCCCTTGCTCATAAATTGAAACAAAACGTGTTTGTTTCATCATTAGTTATTATAATATACACATGGGATAAAAGCTGACGGACTGATGTTTCTAATGTGTTCCATAAAAGCAAAAGGCTATTTTTATTCAATTGGGATTTAATTGTTTAAATACATCAAAAGGATGAATTTTCCAAAGCTTCGAAGGAGCTGGAAATCGGGTAAGCTTTTAATACTTTTCCCTATATTCATATTTTCATATGGTTTCGTAAGCACAGAAACATAAGAAGTATGGTGAAATTTGGATATAAGCATTGTTTTTATATTTTTGCCCGATCTAAGAGGTTTTTTTTTTTTTATTGGACTTTGTTATAAACTGATAAGCACGTTAACGTGAGGGACTTCAAGGTCAATTATGAAAAATGAGAAAAGATATTGAACCAAAAATGAGGTTGATGTATATTCTTTAGTTTCACTTTGGGAGAGAGAGAGAGAGAGAAAGAGAGAGAGAGAGGTTTAATTATACAACGTACCCCTCCCTCGAAGTTGAGGGACGTTTCGTCATGTCGGACTTCTGTCCGTCTATCCAGGGACACTTATTTGGTTCCTGCACCTTGACATAGATTGACAGAACACACATGAAGAAATGAATATCTCCGGGCCACTTATTTGGGTTAAAAAGATCAAAGGTCAAGGTCAAATTCATCATATATATGGAAAAAGCATTCAATTAATAAAGCATTATCATAATTCAAGTGATCCTTGACCCGAATACTGATAAAACTGCCATGATATTGTTTTTGACTATAATGATAGATCTAAGGAGGAACCTTATTGATCCTAGGTTAAAAGGTCAAAGGCCTATGCCAAAGTAACACCGTATATTATAAATCCTAGAAATTCTTGACCTAGGTTGAAGAATCTTCACGCATAGATTGCATCACTGTCGGATATAACGTGGTACCTAAATGATATGTTCCACGGGAATCCCCTTTTATTACACCAGGTAAATACTGTCTAAATGTACTTTATATGAATTTATTTTAGGCCTGCCATATGACCATCATTATCAATTATATGATGCTAATCTTTTCTGGTCAAGAATAGACTATACTAGTATTCTATATTCTGTCCGTGCACCATATCATAACATGTGATGATCATCGAAAATTTTCTGCATAATTGTTTTCTGAAAATACGTATATTCTTGATCAGAATAGATGACCATCATATAATTGATAATGATGTCATATGAAAGGCCTAAAATAGATTCACATAAAGTAGATTTAGACAGTATTTACATGGTTAAAATCGATGGGGTTTCCTGTGAAACATATCATTTGCGTATTACATGTTATGCGACCGTGAATTTGTACATGAAAGGAAAGCAGTGCTTCCATACCATGACAATGAGTACATGTGATTATTGGTTTCAACATGCTCAAGGTCATTCTTGGCACTACGGAAAAAAAAATTTGGGAGAATGTGAACCTAATTATAATACACAAAAGCCTCTCAATATCCTATGTCATTCACCACTTTCTATTTAACTTATTTTGGTTAAGATATCCTTTTATTTTTGTTCAACTTGAGTGATCACCAGTCTGGCGAGGGATGTCATTGGTCTGGCAAGATGCATAGAAAGGGAACTTTTCTTTCATCCAAGTCCCCAATCTAAAACCTTCATCCTTGACTTTGTTTCCGGATAAAACCGGGAATTCAGATCAGATTTCATAAAAGATAATATAAAAATTAGGTCAATTATAAACTTCCTACTAGTTATTTTTCATGGAAAACGTACATCGTGATAATGATATCCACTATGATATTGAATGGGGAAGGGCGTAGTGTGTTACGATAGAAGCATTTCCTGGTATGAGCGGATACAAAGGAACAGGCTAGGAAGTGCTAGAATTACTTTTTTTAATTGTCTTCTAAGCTGTTGTCAGACTTTCAATCCGAGAAAACGAAAGAGTAAAATGATGAAATAATGATATACATGTTGGTGTCCATTCAAGTATGTTTGTTTTGTCAATAATTTATTCATTAAATACATTATTAGTATTACACTGAATGCTTATCGACTAGAAAACTTTGACTATGTAGAACAAGACAAAAAGAAGACAATCTAACCCCCCCCCCCCCCAAAAAAAAAAAAATTCACACCCTATAGAAGTATATACCTTGTCTTTATTTCATAAAACAAATAAATGAATAGAAAAAATATATAATTATATCCCGAACACAATCACATATCATTACCGGTGAAAATGTTGAAAATACATACTAAAAGCTTCAGGAAAAATTATAAAAAAACAGAGTTATCTTTCTTTGCGCAGTCAGGTAGCTTTTTTTTTTTTTTATCGGAGTACATTTACAGTCATAAAATAGCTCCCTTATTATGTTCGCTACCGCTACCCGTAAAGGAAAAACAAATATTCATTTCTTTGTCCTATAACAATCATTCATAAAATTGTTTAAATTTAATTAAACTCTTATACATTGTAATATCACATCGCCTAAAATACATCCGCCTCCTCAATTAAAAAAAAAAAAAAGAAAAAGAATAGGTATTTTGTTTATTATCTAATTAATTTCTTAAATATAAGTACCATGTACATTATTTTGATACACTTTTAAGGAGTCACAAGTCATGTTTTTTTTTTTTTCGTATAACAGGTGAAATATACGATCCTGACGAAGACAGCAACGGAGTGACCTTGAGAAACATCACCAGGACAACGCGACCTTTGACCTGTCCCCCTGATGACCCGTCCTTCCTAGTGTCTACCCTACCGAAACCGGCAATTCAAAATGGAGCAGATATTCCAGATTTGTACAAAGTTAACCCCAGATCTCCTCCACGTGGTTATACTAACAGACAGTTTGTTGTCGTTCCCAAATCCCCTCAGAGCCAATCAGCGAAAAAGGAAAAGGTTTACATGAACCCGCCACAAGAACGATCTCCCGGTCCGTCCAGAAAAAGCTTTTCTCCTTCTTTGCTACGCCGCAGCTTTTTTAATCGCACCAAATCATCGTCCAAGCCGGATCTGACGTCATCAGATGATAAATGTGACGTATGTGGATTTCCGGTCAACGACGACAACAGTTTTTCGCTGACAGCAGATAATACGAAGAGATTGGTTTATCACAAGTCCTGTTTTAAATGTTCAAAGTAAGTCTCTTTGAATTACATACCCCCCCCCCCCCCCCCCCCTCAATTAAAAGAGAAATAGAGAGAGAGGTCATGAAATTCATGAAAATAAATGATTACACAAATGATTAAAAATAAAAAATAAAATAGATAAAAAAAAATCCCATAAAACAGAAAACCCATAAAAATCTCAATGAATTTTAAATCGAAAATTATTCCAAGGGTTCTAACCCCCGTAACAAAACTCCCCCCCCCCCCCACTCCCCACTTTGAATGTAGCTAGGTTAAAAAAAAATAGCATATAGAGATATAGGCTTTTGTAAGATCAATGCATAAATCAAGTATTACGTATGGATACAATTCCATTCGATCCAAAAATTGATTTATTCTGCAATATACATTTTTTGTACATTTTCGTTTCTTTATACATTTGTTTTCTTTTTTCTATCACGGTATTGAATAAAAAGCGAAAATGGAATAACTTTTTATGCATATTATTAACACAGACATACACACATACATATCAACAGAATTATAATTCATTTATGTTCTTATTTCTATGTATTGAAAAAAAAGGTAGAATGAAGAATTCATGTTACAAAAGGCTTAAACATAACATTCAATCTCAAGGGGTTTTATTTTTTTAGTTTCAGTTGAAGCACTTGATGTGACATTGAAGTCTTTGTTGAAACTAAAGTACATAATTATATGAATATTATACAATCTACTTTCTTATGCTTCCCTTTCGGTAATAATCCTAACAGCTCAACTTCCCTTCACTTCCCGGAAATCGTCTCCCCTTAGTATAATCATAGAAAAACCCTATCCTTACATAATTATACGGGTCACGCAAGTAGGAACGGTCATGGGCGGACCCAGAATCATTTCATACTTTGGGTATTGCGCAAGTTTGTTCAGATATGCGTTGGGGATAGGGGCTTAGTACACATGATTTGTCAATGATTTTCCGTGAAATATTAAAAAAAAAAACACACACACACACACAAAAGGAGGGGCCAAGTCCCTAAAGCTTGAATTCGCAGGATGTCTTTTTCATTGTACAATGTATTTTTTTTTCAATTAAGCGGATGATTCATTTGGGAAGTGCTTGTGGACTTATGCTGGAGGTCCTAGCGTCTACCATGTACATCTATGCATTTTTCAAACTGAATGGTTTGCACATGATTGAATAAAAATCATAGTATAAATCATAGTTTGAAACCCATATAAAATCATAGTTTGAAACCCATATAAAAATCATGGTTTGAAACCCATATGAAAATCATAGTTTGAAACCCATATAAAAGTTTTTGAAACCCATGTAAAAATTATAGTTTGAATCCCACGTAAAATCATAGTTTGAAACCCATGTAAAATCATAGTTTGAAACCCATGTAAAATCATAGTTTGAAACCCATATAAAAATCATAGTTTGTAACCCATATAAAAGTTTTTGAAACCCAAATAAAAATCATAGTTTGTAACCCATATAAAAGTTTTTGAAACCCATGTAAAATCATAGTTTGAAACCCATGTAAAAATTATAGTTTGAAACCCATATAAAAGCTTTTGAAACCCATATAAAAATCATAGTTTGAAACCCATATAAAAATCATAGTTTGAAGCCCATATAAAAATCATAGTTTGAAACCCATGTAAAAATCTTAGTTTGAAACCCATATAAAAATCATAGTTTGAAACCCATATAATAATCATAGTTTGTAACCCATATAAAAATCATAGTTTGAAGCCCATATAAAAATCATAGTTTGAAACCCATGTAAAAATCATAGTTTGAAACCCATATAAAAATCATAGTTTGAAACCCATATAAAAATCATAGTTTGAAACCCGTATAAAAATCATAGTTTGAAGCCCATATAAAAATCATAGTTTGAAACCCATGTAAAAATCATAGTTTGAAACCCATATAAAAATCGTAGTTTGAAATCCATATAATAATCATAGTTTGTAACCCATATAAAAATCAGTTTAAAATCCATATAAAAATAATAGTCTGAAACCATATAAAAATCATAGTTTGAAAAAGGACTGTCCAACCATCGCAACGCTTAATATTCTGATTAAAGAATATCAATCGAGGGCGTTATATATCTATTTCTATAGAAAGAGGGTGGGTACACTTTTGGCTAGAAAGGAAATCTTTTTAGGTAAAGATTTTGCTTTTTGCTTATTAAACCTTCAAGGAAAGGGGGCAGTTGAAAGTCACCTTTGGGCATTTCATGTATACTTACTTATACCTGAGTATAACCATGTGGAACTTCTCATTTCCTTCTCTCCATTATCGCTGATCTTTCTTGATGATAAAACAATCACCAAAGGGAAACAGACATCTGATATAGACATGTAAACATCGCCATAGATCATAAGACAAGGGGTGATAACTCTGATATAGGGACAAGGGTTGATAACTCTGATATTGGGGCTATGCACCGATGTACCATCTATACCTTTTTTTTTTTTCGATTTCGCGTGTCAATGACTCATCTCTTGAAGGAAGGAAAGGTTACACACGATGATGTATTGAAAATAGGGGAACATTTGGAAAGGGGGTTCACAACTTCTTAATTACTATGTAGTTAGTCATTATCAGCGTGTAGAGTTTTTTCGATCGGTTTGTTTGTTTGATTTTGTTTGTTTGTATGTTGTTGTTGTTGTTGTTTTTCAATTTTATTTTTGTTTCCTTCTTTATGTGTGTGATTTTGTTGTTGTTGTTATCATCTGGTTTGCTCCGAAGTGATTCATATCGCTGACAAGTGGCTCAAGTTGAAACATACATTTCTTTTTTATTTCATGATTTGATTGATTGACTATATGTAATTTCCTAACCCACTCCCCCATCTCCTATCCATCCCACTGAACATGCTACATGTATATTTTCGCTTATCGAAAAAATAAAAGAAAAGCTTATTATCGTGGGCTGGGTTAGTATTGTATGACTTTTTTTTCTTAAAAAGACATGCCCAGAAAAAAATAAAAACCTCTTAAGGGTGGAATGTAAATAAGAAAGCACGATGTTATAATCATCGTTTTATGATAAGTTACCATGTATATCAAACTCATTCTTTCAAATGGAATAAATGTCAGATATTATAATAACGTGTCATGTATGGGAAAAGTATAATTAAGGTATCTATCTACCGGATAAAAATCAATACAAGCCAACTCGTCTGTCCTCTCGATGGTTAGTTCATACCAATTTCATTGCACACTTGGTGTACGTATAGAGAGTGCTCGTAAACTTTTTATGTTAATTTTTATGTTTTTTTGTGAACAAAAGAAAAAACACAATGCGCCGGAGAGTGTGCACGTTGTTTGATAGCCTTTATCACAAGTTTTCCATTGCGGAAAGTGCTCGTTGACAATTATCTGTATTTGATTACGAACATAAGGACAGAGTTACTCGATAAACCAGCTAATTAGGATTGGAATATTTTATTCTATAGATTACCTCGTTCTATTTCTAGTGGATACTTTTATAACGACAAGGAAAGATTCAAATAATGAACACGTATAAGTTCTCCTCGTCTTAAAAGGATGAAGAACTCTCTCGACCTGAAGATCGAAAACTTGTGTAAAGCCGGATGCTTACCAATTGTATCGGCGACCAAGCGTGGAAATTCGCGTATAATTAGTTGAAGTGAAATTTAAAAAGTGCATTGTTTGAAAACAGAGAACCCAGCCATATTGATAGATTTTGTTGATGATATTTTTTTTTCTTTTAATTTTATCGACAAAGTTTTTTATTTTTTTCTTTTCTAAATTTGATATGAGTTTCTGCACGTGACAACTCGTGTACATGACGTCCGAATCATAATGACATGCTAGCATTGGAATTACGTGACAAGAAAATTACATGTTAGCTTTGCTGACCATCGGCGATTTCCTTCCCGCTACAAGTGCATCCGAGTAGTATGGACGGAATAACACATGTATATTTTTGCCCTGAATCACAAATAAACACAAGCCAATCATTGAATCAATTCTGCAAACGGATAGTACTGTTGACTCATCTGCATATCTTCCCAGAGAAATTGTTATTTACCAATGTTGATGTTGATGTCTATATCATTTGGAAATACAAATGAATAAAGAAAGACGAAGAAGTTTTGGTCAGGATGTGCATTTTAGATAGATAGGAAACTATATTGCAGAGGGTGAACTGACCGATACTTTATATTTATTATAGACAGATCTATGCAAGATCACGATCTGAAAAAGTTTCATTCGTGTGAATTTAGAATTTAGAGAAATTAATGCGCGTCTTTTCTTTGTGGAGTGATCTTTAAAAAAATCGACAAATCTCAAAAAAATGCTAAACTGATCCAGAATTAATGCATTTTGATCTAAAGTTTATTTGAACTTCGGATAGAGGAGCTATTTGTCGGAATTTTATGCATAAAATTGTAAAAAGTTGACGCTGAAATCCGGACTGTAAATGAAATATGGGGTTGGAGAAGAAATATACAGTGTCCGGTAGAAGTTCATCTTGGAAAGGATTCTGTTGTTGGAGCGTCCACGCAAAGAGGTAAAGATGAGGGCAATATATATGATATTGACCGGGAGTTTGGGAAATACATATATAGGTGAATGTTAGGCAAGAATACATGCATAGAATGATATGGATCGAGGGAAGCTAAACTGTAAAAAAATTGTATTATTAAACGGTAAAGAAGGGGAAGGGGGATTACACGTACAGCATGTATCTTTATGAAGTAAAGATAGGCAGAGGTCAGTACGTATATTATTGACCAGGAGTTAGGGGTATGCACCTGCAGTTTGTTTTAAGCAACATTATAAACGATATGGATCGAGGGGAAGCTTAAGGAATCTGGATAGATACAAGATTATTTTTTCTTTATTCTATGGTTAAAGAATTTCAACTAGCCCAAGTAAAATTTTTGTAGCCTCGGGAGTCGGGCTAGTGAGTTTTGGGAAAGACTATTATCAAAGAGTGGGTGGGATGGGGAGTCCTTACACGTACGCGTTACTTGATAAAGAAAGATGGGGTCAATATGTTTATTATTGACCAGGAGGTGGGGAAATAAATATAAATAGGTGCAGTTGCACTTGCAGTTTGCTAGGCAAGATTAATATAAAACGATATGCATCTAGAGGAAGCTAAAGGGATTTAGATAAGAGATGACGTTAAGAGGTAGGGACTGGAAGGGGATATATAGCTTGATGAGGTCAAGATGAGGGCAATTTTGTGTATTATTGACCAGGAAAATAAACATGTATTGTACTGGTGCAACGTTAAACCAAGTTTTAAAAAAATACCGGGAAAGAGAAATGGGTATATAAGATTGTTGGTGGGACCTACATTGTACAAGTGACTTGATGAAGTGAAATCAGAGGGCATTGACCGGGGAATAAATATAGGATCTCAAATGAATTTTCATTTCATACGATGTATTATGAAACGAGTTGCGAGTTTTATATCCCCGAGCCTTGGCGAGGGGATATAAAACGCACAACGAGTTTCATAATACATCGTATGAAATGAAAATTCATTTGAGATTCTTTTTATCACATGATATTGCCTAAAAATGTGTATTTCTAACGTGAAATCAACGTTTCCGAGAACTGCAGAGGCGAATCACGCTATGATCTAGAAGTCGTCTGCTACGCCATGAGAAGTAGTGTCCCCATCTTATAGATATTCTGTGCGTAAGAGAAAAGTATTTCAATTTTGAATAGTATTTTAATGCAAGAATTAATTCAACAACAACAATTTTAATCATTGATATTGACTCCGGGTCTGAATTTAACAGTTGACCGATATTTGAAAAGTCACATTTGTTAAGGTTTATGTGATTAGGTTCCAAACTTGACCAATCGCATTCAAGCAGAGCGATATGTAACGTGTTATCATATCACATATTTATGAAATGGCTTTATGAAACTGCATAACGGGTGTATCATGTGATAAATAGGTATACACCTACATCTTATTACCAATATAACGCTGCACCTGATTATTCAACTGTATATTTGGGGGGGGGGGGGGTCGGGTGGATGGTGTGGTGTGGAGTTTGATAGGGTTCAGTTTCGTTGATATCATTAGTCAAACGCAGAAAAGATGTTTGTTCTAGTGCGAACATATGAAACATGACCATACAACAGAGCATGAAGATGTATATCAATAAGTTGATCATTGAGTTTTAATATTATATGATGAAAACGTATTTTACAACATCACATATAACCATGGTCGTACAGATCCTTTGCTAAATACTCCCAGATGTCACATGGTCATCAATCATATCTATATAATGATAAATATAGTACATTTATATTCATAGTAATATACTTTATCGTTTAATTATAATATAGATCAGGCAGATTAACTTTTTATATATACATTCCTAGCTGATATATTTAGCCCCCATCCTTGCAGGTTCTTTTTTCAAGACGATGAAGTCCTTCCAGGAAGGGGGGGGGGGGGGGCGGTGCTCAAGTGCACGACAGAGGATAGTAATTAAATTGAAAAAAATCTACAGAAAATCAAATGAATATATTCGTTTTGACGGGTACCCGTCTCGTATAGCCTAAATGGTAAGAGCTGCTACGTACCAAGATAGCGGAAAGTCATGGGTTTGATTCCCGATCCGGCCCACAGGAGCTCGACGCCAATCACCCACAATGATGTTCGCCTCTACTTTCCTTGAGACAGATGGAAGTGGCGGATGTCGTTTGGGGTTGTTGACGTCGAGCTCCTGTGGTCCAGTCACATCTTTATTCACCCCTCCCCTCTTTTTAGTCCTCTTTTCTCACCCCCAGACCCGCTCTATGCATTTCCTCGGTTTACCTGATCTATCCAGTATATTGATGAAATAGATAATATTATACCCTCGAACAAATTACCAACACTTGATCTTTATCAGCGTCAATTATCGGTTATTTACCCATCATAATTATTGATTCAGTCGAGTGGAAAGAAACTTTTCCCAGGCCAACGAACTGATGCATGTACAAAACAAGATTGCCAGATGGACAAATTTATATAAGTCTGTTAAATGATGCGTACATGTACAATGCATATGAAGGTCTAAAGGGTGTGGCTGTAGGGTGGGGATTTACACACGAAGACCGTATGCGCGCGGATCTAGAGGGGGTCGGTGTAAACAGGCACAACTCCCCTTCCGCACCCTTTTTCATCTTGGTATGTTTCCCATTTTACGTATGATTTTTTTTTCAAAATCACAGGCTGTGGACCCCTTCTTAGGGAAAGAAGAGGGAAAAAAAAGGGGGGGTCTTCCATTTTTTTCAGACAAAACAAAAAGAGAGGTAATCCAATTGAAGACAACTTCGTGGTCAAGAATATATTAGAGTTATCTTTCTTGATGTAACGCACACGAGCAATAAAACTATTTAAATCTAAGAAAAAATATTCAATAGACTTATTTTCTTTAACTACACATATATGGGGGGAAAGGTTTGGATTTTATTTCTTCTCATTTTCTTCTCTATACATTTATACAGGTAAATTTGTATCTAAAGAAAATCCAGTCTTTATAAAAAAAATTCTTACAGTCTGATGCATTTTCGTTAATGTAAGATTTGTCGGCTCCCTCTTATTTACAAAATAAACAGACAACTTAATTGATTCTCTTTGAACATTTTATATTTTGAACAGTTTAGGGTAGCTGCGTTCAAAATAAGATTAAAAGTATTCATACAGTTCGGTAATTCCTAATTCCTCACATATTTGTTTAGTGAAAGAAAGGTTAAAATACGCCGATCACACAAAGCGGAGTGATATGTACGTAAAATTAATCCAATTAAACAATGAACAGATCCTTTTTTGCGACTTTGTGGCTTAAATTAATCTCTTTAAGGAGGGAACAAGTGTATTTTGAATGTGTGACAGGCCAGGCAAATTAATGTTGAGGTTCTCGTTCAGACTTTCATTTTTTTAGCTCGCCGGGACGAAAAAGTCCGGAGAGCTAATGCCATACCCTCTGCGTCGTCGTCGTCGTCGTCGTTGTCGTCGTCCGTAGACAAAATTTTAACCTGGGCTATATCTCTTGAACTATAAGGGGTATATGTGATATTTCACATGTAGATACCTTGTGACGAGACCTTTCATTTGAGACCATGACCTTTGTCCTAGTGACCTTGACCTTGGACTTTGACCTACTTTTCAAAAACTTTAACCTGGTTTCTGACAAAAACCTGTATAGGCGAGCTATGTAATCTTTGATTACCCTATGTTTAGCTTGGCAGTTCTGTACATGCATGGAGGTACTGTACTGTAACAAATGAATACTTAGTAAACTAAACTGAAATAAATACTTAGTAACTAAACTACTCTAAAATAAATACTTTAGTAAACTAAACTAAAAGATCAGTACACTTTTGAAATGAAATTTATGAATTTCATCAATGAAAGTAAATTAAATATCAAGTAAAACAAATAAATAAAAAAAAGAAATAATAAAATCCGATATTAATTAAATTAATTTTTTAAACATCAATAAATAAATTGAATTTTCAGTAATAAAAAATGTAAGTACTTGCAGTTCAGATCAGGTATACATAAATCATGCATACAGAAATTACAGGTTGTACCAAGTACAAGTCATAATCTACCTTCTTCTATGGGCAATACCTGACGGGAAACGAATAATTTATTTGCTTATCCTAACGTAGTAATAAAGACGGAATAAACGAATTTAATGCAAATCAGTCTCCCATTCATTCCAACACGTTATGAAAAGAATGCAAATTCAGCATGTAAATTACGGATGCTAACACCCCCGTTGATCAAAGCACAGACTATATAGTGGGAGAGATGCATGAAATTAGTGATCACGACTTTCTAATTGAGATTCTGGATTTTATGTGAAGTGAGATATGAATTATTCCAAGGAAGGTAAAAAGTAAGTAGATTTTGGTTTTAGAAAACCTTATAAACGACAAGCATGTATCTGAAAGTAAAACGAAAAAAAAGGGGGGGGGGGGGGGGCGGGGTTCAGGTGTGACATGCGCAGATCTAAAGGGAGGGGAGGAAAGGGGTCATGGACCCCCACATTATTAGCTCACCTCGACGAAGTTGAGTGAGCTTATGCTATAACCCCATGCGTCCGCGTCCGCGTCCGCGTCCGCGTCCTCGTCCGCGTCCGTGTCCGCGTCCGTGTCCGCGTCCGCGTCCGGTTAAGAAGTTTGGGGTAGCTCAGTATCTGACAAAGTACTAATGCTACAGTAACCAAACTTGCACAAGTGATTCATCTTTGGATGCTGAGGTGAACCCATGCATCGGATGCAGCATCTGACCTACATTTTCCGCTTGAGTGACTTGGTTAAGAAGTTTGGGGTAGCTCAGTATCTGACAAAGTACTAATGCTACAGTAACCAAACTGGCACAAGTGATTCATCTTTGGATGCTGAGGTGAACCCATGCATCGTATGCAGCATCTGACCCACATTTTCCGCTTGAGTGACTTGGTTAAGAAGTATGGGGTAGCTCAGTATCTGACAAAGTACTGATACTACAGTAACCAAACTTGCACAAGTGATTCATCTTTGGATGCTGAGGTGAACCCATGCATCGGATGCATCATCTGACCTACATTTTCCGCTTGAGTGACTTGGTTAAGAAGCTTGGGGTAGCTCAATATCTGACAAAGTACTGATGCTACAGTAACCAAACTTGCACAAGTGATTCATCTTTGGATGCTGAGGTGAACCCATGCATCGGATGCAGCATCTGACCTACATTTTCCGCTTGAGTGATTTGGATAAGAAGTTTGGGGTAGCTCAGTATCTGACAAAGTACTAATGCTACAGTAACCAAACTTGCACAAGTGATTCATCTTTGGATGCCGAGATGGACCCATGCATCGGTTGCAGCATCTGACCTACTTTTTCCACTTGAGTGATTTCACTTTTAAAAGCCAATATTGAGCAAAGTATAAGTGCTACATGTACCAAACTTGCATATTGGATGTATCTTTGATCAAACTTTCATAAAATGACCTTGACCTACTTTTTCCGCTTGAGTGATTTTGCCTTTAAAAGCCAATATTGAGCAAAGTATAAGTGCTAGATGTTCCAAACTTGCATATTAGATGTATCTTTGATCAAACTTTCATAAAATGACCTCGACCTACTTTTTCCGCTTGAGTGATTTTGCCTTTAAAAGCCACTATTGAGCAAAGTATAAGTGATACATGTACCAAACTTGCATATTGGATATATCTTTGATCAATCTTTCATAAAATGACCTTGACCTACTTTTTCTGCTTGAGTGATTTTGCCTTTAAAAGCCAATATTGAGCAAAGTATAAGTGATACATGTACCAAACTTGCATATTGGATATATCTTTGATCAATCTTTCATAAAATGACCTTGACCTACTTTTTCCGCTTGAGTGATTTTGCTCTATAAAGCCAATATTGAGCAAAGTATAACTGCTAGATGTTCCAAGCTTGCATATTAGATGTATCTTTGATCAAACTTTCATAAAATGACCTCGACCTACTTTTTCTGCTTGAGTGGTTTTGCCTTTAAAAGCCAATATACATGTACTAAGAAATATGTTTGAATTGAATTTTGCTGTCACGAGGTGAGCTTCGTAATCTGTGATTACCTATGTTTTTTCTTATATTTGTATCTTCGTTTCTGAAAAAAACCCCATAATTTTGATGGATGATTCTCTTTACGGCATCATCCCCCCTTTTAAAAAGAAATTTAGTCTAAGGAAAGTTACAGATGAAAGGGGTGGGAAGGGGTGGGGTGGGATGGATGGGAGAAGAGGGTTGATAAAAGGATAGGTGTATTTACTTCATGCATAAGTTTGGTCAGAAAAGGTGGATTCATAGAAAATGTCAGTTTCTGGTCGGACCCTAATTCCCCATTCCCCGAGCGTACAGAATCAAACAAGTGTTTTCAATCCAGCATCAAATTCAACATGCTCTGAAATTAGCTGATAAAATAAACACACGTGTTTCTGTCTTACTTATTACCTTAAAAAAAAGTTTATTTCACCACGTGTTTACACGCGCAAGGGCCAAATTGCGTGCGTAATTAAAAACAGATTCCTGGAAAATTTCAATCATTTATACAGAGGGCGTTGATTCGTAGCATCTCCTATAAGAGAGGAGGAACTCATTTCAGATGAGAATCCAAGAGGTTTGGAAATTAAGGTCCACGTGCGGATCTAATTTTTTTTTCGGGGGGGGGGGGTGGTCCAGCTCCTCATTGGTAAAGGAGATACATGGCTGAACTGAATAAAGTCATAAGTAAAAGTGAGAAAAATGAACATTTTTGGTAAATTACAGAAAAGGTGAGAGAGTTTGTCCTAATCTCCAACTCCCTAGCTCTGGATCCGCCCCTTAGGGTCCGGACAATCTCCAACTCCCTCTGGATCCGCCCCTTAGGGTCCGACCCATACATGGATGCAAAATATGATACATCAAATGGACCCAAACCATTAAAATTTAGAAGGGAGATCAAACAGTGTAAGCCTAGAAGGCCTCAGCCATCGAGAGATGAAATTTTGATAATAAAAAACAAGATGGTTGTGACCACAATTTACTGAATTTTACGAAATATACGAATCTAAGGTCAAGACTACAAGGTCAAATAGAAAGGTCTTAAAGTAACACAAGGAATACACCTGCATGTTAAGATTTTATTACTTTAATGTCCGATGTTAATAAAATAAAAAGGTAAACAACAATATCAAAAATTTGGGTATCAATAGAAAGGTTTTGTAAGAAGTAAAACACAAGTGAAATGAGAAAGCCCTGACACCCTTTACTGGAGGGAATAACAGACAGACGGAATGACGATTCAGACGCTGTTTGACCAATTATTATCAATCGACCGGATAAAGTAGCGATGTTCCGTGTCCATGTGAAAAGGAGGGAGGAGCCCTGTCCGTACACCCGACCATCTTCGACTCGAACGTGTACGGATGAGGTGGTGTGGGATCATATATAGAGAATAAGTGTCTTAATTTGTGTTTTGTTACGGGTATGCAACACACAGCAAGTGCATTTATCGTACATGTAATGCGCGTTAGCGCATTTCATGCGATAAATGCACTTGATGTGTGTTGCATACCCGTAACAAAACACAAATTATGACATTTATTCTGTATATATGCACCATAGTTGTCTATTTCATTCTTGTTTTCTGAAATTGCTTTTTCTTGGTAAAAGGGTGACGTCAAAATTCACTTCGCCGCGGGTTCAGTTTGCAGGTTAGAACAGTCGTCGCGGCATGTTTCTTTAGATCTTATGCATTGTGACGTCACGAGTGTTAATACACGGATTGCAGCACGTTCCTTTCAATAGTAACATCCCAGGGACTTACATTGGCTGTGCATATATAGGCCAGTATCTACATGTATGTTTGTCTGTCTGTCCATCCGGCTTGAGATTTCTGATCGATGGTCTCGTACGTGAATGTACCCTTTGTTCAAATCAGACATTTTGATTTTTTCTTTAATTAATATTCTGAGTGAATATTAAAATGAGCAATAGGGATAGACTTCAGAGAGAGAGAGAGAGAGAGAGAGAGAGAGAGAGAGAGAGAGAGAGAGAGAGAGAGAGAGAGATTCCAATCTGATCTTATGAATTTGCTACTTGTTTAGAGATTGAATTAACTGCTTGCTTGATTCCCTAGCTCAGGGAGAAACAAGTTTCTTTATAATTTGCTCCGTACTTGATCTAGTTAGAATTTGATGTTAGATTCGTTTAAGTCTTGTAAGCGTCGGAATTTAGAGCTCTTTACGTCGCTCTTCGCTTCCGTTACTTTCAGTATTGACTTTAAAAGTTGATGGTAATTCTGTGAATTATAGGGAAGATCGTAGTTGAGTAGCCCTTTGTTAGTAGGTAAGTAATTTTAAGAGACTACAAAATTGATTTGAAATAATTTTTTTCTTTAAGTTTATAAAGAATGAAACACATTTAAAAAAAAAGAATTTATGTATTGGTTATGAAATTCTTAGCAAGGAATTGTAGGGATTTTCTAAAGACGTAATTATGGTCTAGAAACCAAACAAAATTCATCGACTCGTCTGATGCCCCTTGAACATTATCAGCTTAAAGGTTTCGGATATGAGATGAAAAAAATCTTTCCAATAGAATTTCATTTTGAAATATCCGTCCTTGACCATCTCTGTCCGTTCGCATTAGTTCTAAATGTTAAACGTCTTCAAATTCAATAGCATCATTTTAGAACAGATAAAATTTCAGCATGGACCATGCAGACATGCACGTTTCGGGTACTTAACCCTCGTCAGTGATCCACAATCTAAACAATGTAGTATTGCCAAAGAGTTTGAAAATTATCATGTCCAAAATGTTTCCGAAAGACGTAGCAGGATGGGTGGGATATGGTGCTACAGGACCCACGTTTTAGAAATTTCAAGAAATTTTGATTACAGAAATTTTCAAATTCTCATGTTGTGATAGTGCTTGAAGTTGAGTTTAGTTCTTTAACAATATGAATAAAATCATACAAAATTAATGTAATATTTGACGTACTGACCTTGACCTGGAGTCCTGACCTTGTAATGCAGAGAGCAGATTTCTCTAATAGAACTACCGGTACTATAAAAGGATAAGCCTTTCATATTTCGAATACATTTGTATGGTATATATGTAAGATACGACATTTTGGCAGCATTGTCATTGAAGACTTGAGCTGGTGACATCGACATTATAAACTTAGGTTATTGCAAAAAATATAACTAATGTACCATGTAACACAATCTGTTGGGTTGGATTTGGAGAGGGCAGATTTAATAATTTGTCCTACAGATAATTCTACTTTCTCCACGTTCTTTGATCTGGAAGGGTTGAAATTTTCCACGAAGTTTTGACTCTTACCAAGGACTTATGTTTTTATAAATAAGTCCTTGCTCTTATTTGATTGAGATGAAATTAAGAACTCTGTTGCGGCTGGAAAGCATTTGATTATTTTCATTTAGCTTGAAACAATCTGATAATACTTTTATATACATGTATTTCCTCAATGAGGGAATCTAAGAAAAAGTGTTTCGAGTTGATTTTCGGTCGAAAACTTAAATTCAGCTTAAAATGAATTTTGACTCAGAAATTTTATTGACTAATTTCCGAAACATTATTTAAAAAAAGGCGTTCCGCCAGGTTTGCTTCATTGCTAAACTCTACTAAAAAGAACGCCTCTGCCCACGAGCAGAAGAATTCACACCAAAAAATAGTAATGTAGCCTTCTTGGCTAGAGGGTGTGAAAATCTCAGTAAAGGATCGAAGTAAGATAAATGTGAGGTGTCGAAATGGCTTCTGAGTAAGGTCTAAAATCATCTGAAATTAGCAACACGACATTATTTGTACGAAACCTTTTGGGAAACGGAAAATTTCTGATTCCTTTTAGCATTATTTGACATTTCTCTCTATGCTTGTCATTGTGATATTTCGCCGTCGGAAATTCATATTTTTTTCTCTCGCAACTCTGAAAGCTTTTAGAAAATTTGTGGGAGGAAATGACACTCTTGCTCTTAGCAGAGCGAAAATAGACCGGGAATATGTGAAATGTTAATCTTACATTTGAATATGACACTATCAACTGTAGAAAAAAACAAACAAATAGAAAAAGACGGAGACAAACGACGAATTTTCATTCGTTTACGTTTTTTATTTATTTATTTATTTATTTATTTATTTATTTATTTATTTATTTATTTATCTTATGTATGAATTTATTTGTCTATCAATCATATCTTACCTATTCACAAATTTCAATTATATTATCAAAATGAAGGATGTTGCGTTCAGATGATATTTGTATAATCTACAGTTATTTCTCCCCTCTGAAATAGGGAAAATTGGTCGTATAGGAAAAATACATTCGCCGTAACAGAAAAATAGATCCACCATTCTAGTAAATTTGATCTACTATAGGTTTTGTTTTAGTCACAAGGAACGTTAAGTAACAGATGTTGAGGTATTTCAGATGTTGATTGATTGACCGTACCGTCATATTGCTCGTTCCTTCACCCACGGGCAACACCGATATGACTTGTACTGACCCCGAGGGTATGTGTGTGCTAGATTCATCAAATACTTGAGCATATTCAATGTACATCTGGTATCATCGAAATTACATGTTGATTATTAATGTACCTGAGGAGAGAATACACATTTTATACGGTGAAATACACATTTTTATCTGTTGAAAGGGAATACACATTTGATATAAGTTTACAGAATTTATAAACAGTTTTGCGTGAAGTTTGGAGAGCAGGTATGTTGTTTCAATATTATCAAGTAAATTCTTTTTGAAATTGCAATTTAAAGTTTGTTTGTAAACGTTTCATAGACTGAGCCATTAATTCTTTAATAGTGTATTTTTCTAACTTTAAATTCTGAATCATTAAAAGTGAGTATAGCCATGTGCTCACTTTTGAAAGTTAGAAAAAAGACAATACGATTAATTTCTTTACATATAGATAGAGTTGGTTTATTTCCCTTGAAACTGACTTCATGCGTGTATGTTTGTTCCGCTGTTATCACTGTAACGTCATTATGTTTGGGATCTCCTCCTTAATGTGTGTGTTCCGCTGTGATCACTGTAACGCCATCATGTTGGGGATCTCCTCTTTAATGTGTGTGTTCCGCTGTTATCACTGTAACGTCATTATGTTGGGGATCTCCTCCTTAATGTGTGTGTTCCGCTGTTGTCACTGTAATGCCATCATGTTTTGGGATCTCCTCCTTATCTTTGACAGCTCTCTGTCTTGCTCGTGTTAGTTTGAAGAAATGAAATTTGATGTATTTTTTGGGATAGAATGAAATTCTGAAACTAAAGAAATTCTTCTTACAAACATAAGCTCCACTGTAACGTAGTAGAAACGTCACATGTAAGAAGAATACGTAACGCCATCGCTATATATTACGCTGTAGAAACGCCACGGTAACGCAGCAGATACGTCGCCAACACGTAGTACGTTGTAGAAACGAATCAAACGCTCCATGAAACGCCACACGCAAGTGTGGATAGGACACATCGTTACGTCCCGCATACATATACTTAGACTTGAAAGAAATGCCTGTTACACAGCATAAACTTTAAAATAGGGAAGAACGACTATTTATATTACTTAGATATATTATGAGCTAGATGAATTCTTCTTTAAAGATCGAGTATTAACGTCCATTGTCCCTGTTCACCATTGATACGCTTATCTAGGGAAAGCTTACTCAATCAGGGGTATATTGTGAGCACTGTAGATACTAGTAAGTGATAATATATATAACACAGTAAAAAATCTCGTTATGTTGAAAGATCTTTAAGCTGAGAACCATCCAAAAATACAAAAAAAAAAAAAAAAAGAATGATGCCGCATTCACAGGCACAGGTTTTGACCATTTCAGCACAGCTAAAGCGAGGGATTATTGAAGCTTTGAAGTCAGCAGACGTTGCTTAGTCTTCCCGGGCACCTGATCTCATCTCCATTTAGCATTTTCTTTTGCTTCTTTGCGGAATGTTTTGCTTTGTTTCGTTTTATATTTTCCTGTTTTCATATGCCCATTGATCGTGGTTTTGATTGCGTAAATTGGGTTTTACGTACATGTGTATCCTTCCGCTGCAGCTGATAAGGAAGAAAAAAAGGGGAGGGGTTGTTGGTTATCGTAATTTTATTTGTCATATGGAATCACAAGAGTTCTATAGCCTTTGATGTTAGTTATTTGGATCTCAATTGAACATACATGCATGTACTTACAACCGTGATAATTTTTATTGCTTACTTTAATGAAGCAAAACGATAAAATCAAATGTGAAAGAACTGATGGTCGTTTGAATAAGGCTCTCATGGCCGATAGTTGTAGACCAAGAATGATCGAAGGTTGCCTTTTGGAAGATAAGATACATGTATATTGATGTACTAACATTATTTCATGCTTGATCTTTGGTACTGATGTAAGGGCCAAAATTATATAGGTCACAAAAGAAAATAAGTAAATGTATTAGTTTGAATACACGAGGTACATCATACATTTGTTAAAGAGAGATTGATTGAAAAAATTCACATTATTATGTACAAGAGATCGTTTCAGCCAGTAGAGCGCGCTCACTGTTTCAAGGCACAAATTTTAAAATTGCGATACATAGAAGTCTTTGCAATACATGTCTTCAAGTCGTTTTGCAGCGAAGATTAAGGTTTTATTTTTATATGGTTTGTACACTGAATGATTGAAATTGACCAACAAACGGACGGATGGACAATCATACTGAATTCTATGTGCGTATCTTTCGATGTCTTCGATAACGGAGGTTATAAAGTCAAGTAGATTTCAATCAGTGTCCAAACGATTAGATTCTCTAGTATCATTGTCTACACAAATACTATCATTTTAGAATTTGCCTACGGGTAGTGCAGCCTTCCAAGAAATTATCAGAGAAAACTCGGGAATTTCAGACTTCCGATAATGATAGTTCAGCGATCTTCTCTATAGATGTAGCTCCTGGTTTGACTTCTATGAAATTAACAATGATTTAACATTTATCTCCCCTTTTGGCAGTTATATTAACGACCAACACTCGTCTATCATCGGAATTATCGTCATTTTATCGGGATTTCATGGTCGTCTGCTCCCGGCCTACCGTTTTGGAATGATTCTCGGAACTTGACTTTTGATGAGGCAGATGACGGATAATATAGCAGATTTCAGGAAAGAGAAGAAAAAAATCGGTAGCGAGTATAATTATCTATATTTTAGGTATTATTTTTCGATGTAAAGGAGGGGGAGAGAGTTTGGAATGGGAACCCATAAAGGTGTCCTCTTGACAACAAAAGAGGGTGGGGGTATTTATGAATTTATGTGATAGGAAGAAGAAAATTAATTCAAACAATTCGATGAAAAGTTAACAAAACTTAAAAATGATGTTTATGTAAATGAATATGGATTTTCAAAGTCTTATATTCATATATTGTGTCATGTACAAAATGCCGGTATACATACATTTGTACAAGGTCAAAGGTTAAGGTCAGTTACGTTCACATCTCCGTCTTCGGAGACTTTGAACAGTTCTTGAAACCTGTCTTATGTGACTTTGCAAGGGCCGACAGAAAATAGGTCACACAAGACAGGTGGTCACTGAATACAGGTTCAAGCTTATCTTACTTTAACCAACAAAATTTTCGTAGTATGAGAGCAATACCATAAAATGAATCACTGCATATATCAATTTGTGTATTTATTGATAAATCGTATTGCACATGTAAAATCACATAGATTTTATCTATCACAGAAGATTTAATTATGAAAGACACTGATCAAGAGATTTAATGTAAAATATTATGTAGTTTTGGTCCTCTACAACACTAAAAGTCGTAATATACAGGTTCGGAATTGGGTACGGGACAGAAAAATCACGGTCGTTGTCGTGTTAGAAAGGTTGTCGCTATATACAGGTTTATTTGATAGGAAAATTGCTCGGGAGGAATAAAAAAGGTCGCATAAAGCAGGAAGTCGCTAAAAGAGGGTCACTTTAAGACAGGTTTGACTGTAATATAAAATATCAAAATATTAAATTTTCTTTGACGTCAAAAGCGAAATTGCGAAAAAATCTCAATGACGTAATAAAAATCACGAAAGTATAATAAAGAAATTGAAATAAAAAATACAGCAATGAAGCATAAAAAAGAATTTAAAAACACTCATTAAAACAGCTTATACACATCAAACAAACGGAAAACAGATGAAAAGCAAAGTTCCTTTCATAAAGATCCTCATTTCTCATATAACCTTGAATCGTTACAGAATTAGATGTTATTTGTCATGAAAAATTCAGCTTTCAGGTTCCGTCAATCAATATTTTCTGATACTAATTCCTTGATGTCATGGGGCGTTAACCACCCCCGATCATTACCGATCTACAATTAATATCGCCCAACGTTATCAGGACCTATTTAACCTATTATATGTTTGCTTCATTTTTCAGATGTGATTCAGCGCTGACGTTAAGAAGCTACAGGTAAGCTGATTTTTCACTTTGATCTTAATGAAATTATTAAGAATGGACGAACAATAGTTATCTTATTGTTGGAGTCTTTATATCATCATCATCATCATCATCATCATCATCATCATCATCATCATCATCATCATCATCATCATCATCATCATCATCATCATCATCATCGTCGTCGTCGTCATCGTCGTCCTCCTCCTCCTCATCCTCATCATTAATTTATACATTCATTCCAATGTCTTCGAAAAAAAAAAAAATTATCACGACGTCATCATCATGCCCTTTTTCTTCCCAATCTTACGTTAGGAGTGAAAAGGACATTATAAATTTAATCTTGCACGATGTATTAAAGTCAGAAAGAAATCAGAATATTCAGGGATTCTCATCAAATGAATAAAAATTGAATTTAGTATAATATCATCAAGAAAAGTGGCTACACTGCATGGTTTAAGGCGTAGTTTTATGTAAATTCTTGCTTCGCCTACAAATGAAATCCTCATTAGTGATAATTCCGGAAAAATTTAATCAATCAAGTTTCACAATCAAGACGTTTTAAGAACATGCGTTTTAAAGCTCATTTATCAAAGTGACAAATGTATCCTCTGGCAGGATAAGAATTAATTTTCTATGTTCAAGACAACTAATGGCGCAATAAAAATGGCTCCTTATATCTGAACACAAGATAGCTATTGATTGGAACATCACGACGAACGACACCTTTGTTAGTGAAAAAGAGGGGGGGGGGGGTTACATTACACCACAGCTCTCAGTTTAACGATGAATGTACCGAAGTTACAGAAATCGTTGCAGCAGCCTTGCAATAACCTGCTGATGAGTTGAAATAGCCTGCTGGAGAGACTGTTCATTGATGTTCCTTAATTTGATCGTAATGGCTAAGACACAATAATTTCCTCCCGGTTACGACAAATTCTGATCAAGTATATAAAACAATATAAGGAATGCCAAGGTCTTTTCTTGTTTGGCTTTTAATGGACGCACAGACAAGTGGACAAACAGTGATGTCAAGCATGATGATAAAACCTCCCCTCACCCCCTAGGCCCTTCCTCAGAAATAGGGAAAAGATAAAATATTCACATTCACATATAAACGCTTTTAAAATATAAAAATATGATGAACACAGATATCATGAGTGCACATGTCTTCAGTACAAACAGTTATGTACGTGTCAGTGACCGTGAGCGTTATTATTTGTTATTTTAAGTGGATGTTAAATAAGAACCTAGCTATTCTCCTCCTCTGACACGCCGGAAATTATAACTCATACTTCAAACATCACATCTCGGTAACTTCCGCCATTTTTGAAGTGGCAACCATTGCGCATGCGCATAGCTGCCATACCTCGCTATCTGCAGATGCATATTCTTCCGAAAGTTTGACTCAAGGTAAGATTTTAAAGATTGGTATTTCTAAATAACCAAGAAATGTATTCGTTGTAAATTGGGTGTGTCGTCACCATCATTTTGTAATTCTGGTCTGCAGAGTCTTTATCGTCATATATGCCTTTAATCCATTAGTGCCTTTCTTATATTGCCATCTTTATAGGTCTTGCTGTGCATCGATGTCATCATTATAATGTCGTCATCCTCATGTTGTACATGTAACCATCATCATGCTTGTATAGCTACCATCATTATTGTATAAATTCTAAGCATCATAGCTCAGTTGTCATCATTTTACCGTTGTTATTGTATTATTACACTGTCATTATACCGGTAAGCTCAACGTTATATCTTTGACGCCATCGTTCTGATGTGATATTTGACGCCATCGTTCTAATGTCATCATTATACTGTCATTACACCGTTAAGCTCAACGTTATATCTTTGACGCCATCGTTCTGGTGTGATCTTTGACGCCATCGTTCTATTGTCATCATTATACTGTCATTATACCGTTAAGCTCAACGTTATATCTTTAACGTCATCGTTCTGATGTCATCATTATACAGTCATTATACCGGTAAGCTCAACGTTATATCCATGACACTTTTTTCGTTGCCATCATCATATTGTTGTCGTTTTATCTCAGCATCATCTCTATGTCACCATCATGTCGTTGCCATCATCATATTGTTGCCTTTTTAGCCCAGCATCATCTCTAGTTCAGCATCATCTTTATGTCACCATCATGTCGTTGCCATTACCATATTGCTGTTCTTGTAGGCACAACGCTCCTTTCATATCATGATAGTTCCGTTGCTATCACCATGTTGTTGCCATTGTAAGTTTGATGTCATCAAATTGTTGCCTTATATCTATGTCACCATCAATATGTTTTCGTCAGCATTCTGCCGCCCTGTCAGCTCAACGTCATCTCAATATCATCATACTGATGATAGTTTTCGTCGGTGATGTCATCATACCGTCGTCATTTTCACTATACTAGTATTCATATCAAGACGTCATATTGTCGTTGCTATTTTCTACTGTCGTCGATTTTTGTCTGATATCATTGTCGCAGTGGGCAATCTCGCAGAGGAGAATATTTAAGTTTTTCTACATTTTTGCGAAATATAGATTACTAATCACAAAAAGAACGGCATTTATATGAAGAAAAACAAGTTAATTTCAGTTTAAAAAAAAGAAAACGGGAATTTCTCTGCATGAAAGATATCAAAATGTACAGAAAAGAAACCGGAGCCTGTTTTGTTATGTTTGTTTCTAGAATATACAGTAAAAGGGTTATTTTTGTAAATGTACATAAATTTCATCTCCGAATCGGCTTAACTAATTCATTGTCAAAGTAAAATCTACATCTCATATTGATTTTTCCCCCCTCTTTTCAAATTCAACCTTGTAGGAGAAAAGAGAAATACGCAGTCTTCCATTATTGGAAAACGCCTTTGGGTGTTATTTTGTTTTAATCCGTGACGAAAAACAAGTATTTTCAAAGGTTTCGTTCGTTATATAAACGTTTCATTTCCAAGCATTACGCGCTCCTACCTACGGCGACAAACCATAGTCCATAGCTAGCGTTGCTATGTAGAATTCTAAGAATTGTACCGTTCTTTGTGTGCTGTGTAGCTTGACAGGGACCTTAACGACTGTCTCCCCTGAATCTTATAACGACATCTATAGTTTCTCGGATCTGCGTGACATTTTATCAAAGGAAGAACCATCTATTTTTCCCCCACTCCTTATAACCGCTAATTCGTTTCCTTATTTATCCGGCCTCTTTGATTATAATGATGAACTGTTAAAAGTACCAAACGACTTATGGACGGGGATCCTTTATAAAAAATGTTTCATATCATACCTTTATAAAAAAATGTTTAATATCATAATGTGTCCTTTCATGACCAGAAAGTATCATGAGCATATCTAGCAATTTTATCCCATGAGGGCCCAGCCCGTCATGGACGGGGGGAGGGATGTAGTTCCCATCTATGATTTTGATAAAAATACATAGAAAACGGAGAATCATGGCCAACTCCAGGGGGTCTTGACCTCTTAACCCCCCCTAACCTAGCCAACTAGATCCGCCCTTGATAATTTAGAAGTCCAAATCAGTACATGTACTTCCCTTGTTTTTGGCGTCGCCTGTACGAACAGTGCTCTCTCTTCATATTCTTCAAGGATCCACTTGCATACATATCAATTCATCTTATATGTGTTTGTTATGCTATTCATGGCATCATTATGTAATTTTATTATAGGGAAAATGCGTTTATACTGCCTTATCCAATTTCGAATTAATAAAATATGTTTAAACTAAGTGGTATTGAGGAGACAATAGTTTACATGTATCGTCAACGTTGGAGTGAAAATTTATGATCCACCTTTAGACTTTACAAAATGTTTTGTTTTAAATCGTATTATATCTATTTCATCAAGGATTACGTATAAGGCATTTCATGGTACAACATGTACATACAACATAGCTTTTATTTTGAAAACTTCCCATCCTTTTTATCGACATCGGGAAATAATATACATGCAATAAGTGTATATTGATAAAAATTGAAAATACATTTTTTAGAAATTGAAAAATGCAAATTGTGTTTATATTTTGCGTAAGTTCAGCCTTTTGACAGAGTAAATATTACATTATTGGTCTATATGTATCAAGGTATAATGTACTCAAAATATAAGATGACAGCTATTCTACTGCAAATTTTCAAAATGATTGGAAGCAATTATTTTAATAACATGCTCAAGGAGTGACACGCGCTTTTTTCATAATAGACAGAGAAAACATGATTATAGTAAAGTGTACAAAATGAGTGGAAAATCCCACCAACTTTGTAACGTTATGAAAAATGATACATTGTCATATTTCATTTAAACCTGTGGTATTTTTTCTATAATTTGAGGTCATTAGCTCTTAGTTCTCGACTCCCTGCTTGGTTTCCCCGGAGTACAATTCGTAATGATACTAGAAGAAAGGTACCATTCAGTAATTATTCTTCCTGAAACTTGTGTCATTTATTACCATGGCAACATAGTGTAGTAAAGGAATTGAAAAGTATAACAAATTTTTCTCGGTCATCATCATTTCGAAGACGAATGTACATGTATATGTAATTATACTTTTTTCAAAATGAATGATTAATTTCTAGCATATTTAAAAATTCCGCTTCAAAACATAACAAGCCGGACATTTACATGGTTTTGATATGTAGTGTGACCATGTATTAGTTTCCCAACATTTTAGTAACGAGTTGACTTGGTGTATCCCCTTGCAAAATAGCATAATTGCAAAAAAAAAAATATATATATAATAAATAAATAAATAAAATAAAAAAAAAAAAAAAAATGAAAAAGATGTTATTCAGAACACTGTAAACATGTACGTCTTGTAATCTGATCTTGTGTATTTGTGACTTTTGATAAAATGATAAGCAAGAAACCTGAACATTAAAGTCACCTTCAGTTCGAAATACACGTAAAATTTCTATTTGTACCAATCTCATCTTGCGTGTTATTGAAATATCATCTCATTCTGACCTCTTCCACAAAGCGGCGGTAGACCGCCTTCTAAGCGTCGTCGTTAATCATCATCATTATCATCATCATCATCGTCGCCGTCGCAGTCGTCGTCGTCGCCGCCGCCGCC
This sequence comes from Pinctada fucata, assembly GCA_028142955.1. Classification (NCBI taxonomy): domain Eukaryota; kingdom Metazoa; phylum Mollusca; class Bivalvia; order Pterioida; family Pteriidae; genus Pinctada; species Pinctada fucata. The sequence continues at coordinate 38,855,451 of AP027112.1, read as the reverse complement.
ACCACCACCACCACCATCATCATCATTATCATCATCATCATCATCATCGTAGTCGACGATCGCCACTACCATATAATTTCTATATCGACTTGACGTTTTCATCATCATTATTTTACCTCTTAGAAATAAGGGATTAAAAATTATTAAAAATAAAATATTCATGCTATAAAATACGAAATAACGAAAAATGTATACTAGTAGGGGCCCTAACATAGAAGCACTATATATATATATATGAGTCTTTTTCTTTCACGTAATACGAACGCAATTATCTACATCATATGAAACGCAACTGTCAATTAATGTAATTTTATAAGTCATTTGCATATTAAAGAAACAGATAATACATATAATGTTCTTTAATTATTTCCGGGGACATATATTAGTATAACGTACCAGGATAAGACGTGATATATAGATTGTGACTTTTTTAAAAATTGTAAATTGGGAATATTGAAATATAATGTTCTTATCAAGAAAGAAATTCAGGTATGTACAATTATAACTTTTAGAGAGAGAGAGAGAGAGAATGACCAGAAAATAAATGCTGAGGAAAAAAAAAGAAATCTCTTCTTGTAAATGTATTATAGCTTTACATGTCACAAGCGCGGATCTAGAAGTTATGGAAGGGGTCTGTAACAGCCCCTGAAATTTACCCCCCCCCCCCCAAAAAAAAAACCCCCTGCTGATTTCCCCGTTTTTTTCGGGTTTTTTTTTTTCACAAAACTATAGACTTGAACCCCCTCCCCGACGTCTTGCTCTCCCCCTCCCGGACGTCTTGCCCCCCCCCCCCCCCCTCCCGGACGTCTTGAATTTTTTTCTGGATCCGCACATGCATTTTGGAATATATATGTAACATTGTATATGGATAAAAAAAGTTCTATTATGTCTACCTCCATCTTAACCTGAGGGACCACACCCCCCCTTCCTCGAACCTTACGTCAATAATAAATAATTTACAACAGATTTTTGAATATTATATATGACAGTTACCTTGAAACGAAGGAAACATGGCAATAAAAATGTTTTTTTTCCATGTCCAAGTCGACCTGAATGAGTAATGGATAGGAAGTGATACCTGTAAAGTGGAAATTACATGTCAATTATCAGGTAGAAGATAAGGTGAAAACGTTACTTCATTCATAGTTTGTATTTTAAAATAGCAGCTTACGTTATCTAGTGTTTCCAGATCGATTTTATTATCTAGGAGTTATATGATAGTGACAAAAAAGGCTCAAATTGAAAGCTGAATGTTTCTATGTATGTACACCAACTTCATACGAGTAAGGGATATTAGAATACTATGTTATGTTGGTCAGCTAAAGGTGCCAGGAGATCTAAGAAAATGTGAGTTTTTGAAAATTTTATATTTTAATGAATCTTTTTAAGATTTGATTCGGATGGGTTGTGTGATATTTAAATGGGGATAAAAACAAGGTGTGGTTGAAAGGGTGACGGGGTTCCGGTTGTGAATAATGGATATAGCAAGACGAAATCAGATGATTGAGACCTGGCAGGCTGGGGGAGGGAGAGGAGTGGTCATGGGGTGTGTTGGGTTTGGTTATTTATCGGTATTTCCATAACCGATGGGGGATTGTCATGGGGTGTCTTGATTTTATTTCATTTGGGGAAAAGGGGATTGTAATTTGTAGGACCATTCGTGACACTATAGTTGGGATTCGAAATGATCGAGAGAGGAAAGGGATGTTTAGGAAAAGCAAAAGTAAATGTATCGACGAAAGGAGAACCCAACAATTTTAATTATGGAGGGAAAGTTGGGGGGGGGGGGGGGAGGTTGTGACGAAGGTTACCTTTATCGGTCGTAGAGGTATGATTACAGTATTAGAGTTCATGGAAAATGTTTGTAATCCATTATTTTATGTGTGCATATTATGGGTTTATCTGTGAAGCGTATTTAAAAGATGAGTCAACATTGATCATCCCTGTTTTTTTCCGAGTGCAGTACTGTACAATTTCATTGACTATTGCCATGCAGTAGCGTAGCTACGTGAGAATACAGCAACTGTTCAATATGATAACATCAACGTTACATACGTTTAAGGTATACATTGTACATGTATACGGCTTGTCAAATTTCTAATCTTTTTATTGATAAATTTATTAAGATGGAATAGTCCCAGTCGTAAAATTAACCGGATAAAGATATAATGTCTTTCAAGCGAGGATATAGAGGGGGGGAGGTCGAGGTTTTTATAAATTGTCTTATGGTTAAAAAAATGCTGTGTTCTCTGATTGACTTTAATATATTCGGTCTATCATCTCCCTCACACGACATGTTAGGAGATTTATAACGGTTTATCATAATAATAACCATGCAATAAGTGCCGGAGAATTGATTTACGATGTGAACGGCGTGGTAAGAAGTAAGATGGCCATTGGTCATTATCTGGAGGTCCTATAGCGATTTGTCCTTGTGGTCATCATACAAAACAACACCGACCTTATCTATAGATTGAATTGTACAAAACGCCCCCTCCCACCTCCTTGCCCATTGCAGACAGAAAAATTTTCGAGACATCAAGGGAAATAATTCTTAAAACGGATTTCTTCTTTTCCTTACATAACGTTCTGGAGTAGAAAGAATATTTTACGGGGTCCGTCACTGCGTCCCACAGTTGGTCCATCACAGACTGACAAAACTTCGGGTTAGAAAATTCATTTTTTTTCAATTTTCAATACAAAAAAGACGTAGTCATATACGAGGAATCCCCTAAGGGAAACCCTCCCCTTATTTAGGTCCGCGTATTCTTACGCTTACGTGTATCCGGTACAGTAAAGCTGATCTTAATCGACTCAAACCTATGCCGGTACATAAAATCCGAAAATAGACTCCGGAGAAATGGCCTTAATCTTTCTCCGTCTTTTGCTTGATGAAGGGCGAATTAAGTCCCTACGACGTGTTGTCATAAAATAATTTGTCTCCCCATAAATAGGGGAACTCATTCTGCCTTAATTACAAGGAAATCGATTGTAGAAGGAGATTTTAACGCAGAAAGGCGCATTCTTTCAACGTCGTCGGAAATTCCGGCGGTCTATTGCATGCTGATTTAGGTACAAAATTTAAAGAAACCTAAATTGCTTATTAATCTGACTTGAGAAAAAAAAACTTTGAAAATAAAAACCATTTTTAAGGAAAGATAAGGGAATGTAAGACGCGTGGGGATGGAGAATGGCGGAATAGGATAGAAAAATCCAATTTTAAAGGAATTAATAGAAAATGTTTGTTGGGGAAGGATATAGAAGACCCCCCAAATAAAAAAAAGGGGGGGGGGGGGAGAAAGCCAAGTGGAAGGATAGATGATGTCGGAGAAGAGAATGCTAGAAGAGAATAGAAGGCTGAGGAGGGCTGAGAGAAAATAGCTCCAGAAGGGTAGAGAATTATGAAGAAAGGACAGGGAATGCCAAAGGGGGGGATTGATAAAGATGGGGAACCCCGAGGTAGAGAGTGAGAGATGAAGGAGAACAAAATGCCCGGGGATGAAGTGAAGAAAAGATGGAGGAATGGATAGGGAGTGCAGAAGATCGATGGTTGGGGAATAGAGATTCCTGTGTCAAGGACACATAATATCTGGAAAGGACAAAAGAACATGTTTGCATAGGGAGGAATAGAAGATGCTGTATACGAGCTTTGGAAGTTTTGAAGAAAGAGCAGAGAATGCTAAAGGAGAGGTAGAAATATCTGACGGAAGAATAGAAAATATTGCCGAAAGAAGAATAGAGAATACCAGTAAAATAGATGTACATTTTTGTAGCGTTCCAAAAAAAAAAAAAAAAAAAAAAAAAAAAAGCTGAAGATCTTTGGCGTTTAACTTTCGACTGGTCGGGGCTGTAGAAATTACCGAAGAAGAAAAGGGAATGTCAAAGCAGAGGTAGATAATACAGAAATATGATATGGAATGTTGCTCAAGGTCAAGATAATGTCGAGGAAATTATTTAAACATGTTGATGGAACCGATAAACATGTACTGAATATGATCAAACCTCTGAAATTCCGTCGCTGTCTTAAGGTCATTTTTCAGTTACATTAAAAATATTTAAATTAAATTGTGATGTCGTACACTTTTTACCATTTTTCATGCCTGATTATTCACACCCCATAATAGTTTTCCCTCGTGTAATTGATCAATTCAGTTTATCATCATTTCCCAAAAGATGCTGTGATTGAATCTGTCTAGACACGACCAGTCACAAATTCTCTATGCGAGATGACTTCTGTTTTTAAGTTTCAGGCGAGAACAAATTGCTCCGATTTCAGTAAATATCCATGTAGAGTGAACGAAAAGTAATCCTTGTAAGTGGTGACAGTTGGATAATTCAGTTGGGAGTATCTCTGTTTGTCTGTCCATTCGTCCGCCCGTCTGTCTAATTCACTCTTTGTGCCTCTGTTTAGTTATCAAACTCTTAAAGATTAGTTATGATCGTGTATTCGTATGTCTCTCTGTACGTTCCGTCAACTCGGTTTTTTTTTGTGTGTGATCGTTTTGTTTACAACTCCTACTTATATTACAATGTAATAATAATATTGCATTATAATTATAATATTGCATTATAATAATAATATTGCATCATAATAATAATATTGCATTATACACATCACAATATTATTTGATTACTTTTTAAAATTAGAATATCAAAATGTAAATATATCTTTTTTCATATTTCCTACAAAGGAAGAGAAACCCCCCCCCCCCAAAAAAAAAGAAAAGTGCCCGATAACGAAAACGACGGTTGACCTTGACCTCAGCTTATGATGTCTATGTGTACGTATACATCATGACACCCATGTATATATATATATCTACCGGCTTATGACATAGCCTACATTGTATTTTCAAAAAGATTCTTCAAGAGTGAAGCAAATTTTCTCAATTCTTGGAGGGAAAATAAAAAAGAAATTCTTTTTCTAAAAATCGATATAAACGAACCGACATTTGTAGGGATTCACAGAATCTTTCGCACCTAATGACGGTCAGAATCCTTGGTTATGCAAAGGAAATCTACGATCAGATTATGAGGTGACAATCTCATTTCCGTGTATCCCACTGATTAATTTTTATCCATCATTATTCTATCTAATATCATAACTCTGACGATATCCCGTGTGGCCTCCCCTGATAGCACGCCCGCATGCCGATGGACGCTCGGACACCGAGGTGCTCATTTGCAGTGAAGGAATTTACACAAATTCAAATTTGGAGATGGTGTTTTATTGGCTCAGTTAAGGTAAAATGTTAGCCTATATATTTTAAATTTCTTTTTGTTCGTTCGTTAGTCTGTTAAAAAAAACCGCACATCCTGCATGTAAAACGTTTTTTGTGAATTAGGAATATAAGTAATTTATGGTATTTCAAGTCTTAGCTTATGACCTTGACCTTGCAGTTATTGAGTGACCTTTGTCTTAAAGTCCAGCAAATGACCTTGACCTTAAAGAAATTACCTTAAACGACTTAATGTTTAACTTTGTATTTAGAAAATTCCTTAACCTAGATAACATAAGAAGTATTATCAAAACCTGATGAAATATGTAGAAGCTGACTGATGGACGGACAGACATATGACTGCGCCTATGATGTATGTTCCCCCGAAAAAATTGAACGGGGAACGGATGATGACTACCTGTGAATATCCAGACAGCTAATCAGTGATACTTTTATGAGTTTTGAATGAATAGATAATTATACTAGTGCATGCATGAGTATTTACCTAGCACCAGGGAGCATGTGACAAGTACCCCCTTCCCCACCCAACTTTCCAATCCTCCACCTAAATAATAGCATCCATCTATTATGCATTATTTCCTGTAATATCTGCAGACAAATTGAAATTTCAATTCACTAATCGACCTGGAATGAGTGTATTATCTGCAATATAGATCAGTATCTTTCACATGCTCTGTGGTTTTGTTTGATGAGGAGAAATGGGGCATGGTTATAGATTAGTAAGAGGAAACGGCAAGTCAGACGGTCCGAACTACTTACACGGGGATGTCAGATGTTAACAAGGTTGTACGATGTGAAAATGACGACAGTGCTCAGGATATTGATGAAATAATGAAATCAAGCTTTATTAATTTGCTGTTATTTTTTTTTATTTGTATTCAATTTTCAACATAAGGATTTCGAAAAGAAAGAATTTTGAATGTTGACGGCTTAGTTCGGTATATTTGGATGGTTTGTTGGGTGGGAATGGGGTGGATATAAAGTTAGAATATTATAAATGTTTGATAGAATATGAAAACCTCGGGGCTAATTCGGAAGAGATCAATTTATTCTTCAGTCGCGGAACCAGCAATCTATATTAATTTTCAATCTTATTTTAGAATTAATTTTGACGAATCAAGGTCAAGGTCACAAGGTAAAATATTGGTATCAATGCATGTGAAACATGAAAATCCTTTCAATGAATGTCCAATGTAAATGTTTTAAAATGTTTTTTTTTTTTAAAAATATGGTATCATCAAAAAGGTATTGTCACAGATCTTGCACTAGTAATCAGTACGTTCTAGTGCATTTTAACTTGCGACCATGACCTCTAATATTTAGTTCGAAAGCTTTAACACTGGGCATGTTCCTCTATGAATCTTTGAAGTTCAAGGGGCATACTACCGGTAAATAAAATGGAGTAAATATATGTATGTACATGAAAATTTATGATTGAATATGTTAATTATACAGCCCTATCAAAATTAAACTATAGAAAATGTAAACAGATAAAAAAGGGAAGGTGTGTCTTAGGTCCGGACCCTACGGTGTACGTTTCCGTTCCAGTATAGTGAAGAGCAAACTCGACGTAAATGTACTGCTCTCTCCAATACACTCGCAGTAAAAATAGACATATCGTATCTAAACGTCAAAAAGGTCACGTTTCACTGACAGTGCACGCATGCATTGGCAGGAAAACTATTGAATGACCAAATTATAGGACAATCACATTCCATATAGAAATCAATAATCGATAGAAAAGAGGTTATTATATTTTCATTTACCGGGTGAATGAGTGAAGTATAGTGATTCAGCATTGGACCGCGGCATGTGTTAACCTACATAGCAAATGCTGAAATTTACATATGAAATCAATTGGAAGACAATATTTTTTGAGACAGGAAAAAGGAGTGACAGAGAGAAACTGTTCGACTTAGTTAAGTTAGGATCGGTGTTTTCTTGAGGAAATGTGAAAAACAAAATTTATGCATTCTGTTGTTCTCCTGGGAGCATATACATTTATATGTGAAATAGTTCTGGAATTTTATAATTTTTTAAAATCCAAAACGGTGACAGAAATATGAATTCCCTAATACATTATTTGAAACCGTAAGTACACAATATTTAAGCTTTTATGAAATTAATATCATTGCTTCATTGGATGAATGTGTTGCATGTTGCATTTCTTTAAAATCACTTTGAGAGCGTTAACATGGCATGATTTTGAATTTTCTCAGATACATTTTGTAAATAAAATCTATTTCTGTTGAGAGAGAGAGAGATTTATTCAGTTGATTTATTCTTTACGATTGAAGATTGTAATAGGCGGGTGGGGTTACACATCGTAATATCTTACTCCCAAGATAATACGTACACTTGTCTCGAGAAGATGGGGGTTACATGTATTATGTTGGACTTCGTCACCATTGGATCCGCCCGTCACATTGATATATTGCCATTATAACTTCAGTTTCCTTCTCTTTAATATAGATTATTTTATTATCTCCTCCGATGTATTATGATATTACTTTATCTACAGGCATTTACCACGTCGTCAAATATCGATAAAACCGCAAGAAAATTCACGTTTTGCTAATTCTAGAGGGTGAAACAAACGCCCCACTGTTCATTATCATATATATTAGCTGTATTCATTTTTTGTGGTGATAATGATATATACTATATTACAGAAAGCAACATTGTATGAAACATTTTAAGGAAAGAGTGAAGCATTTTTTTGATAGGGAAAACTCCGGACCCTATGTGTTTGCTTCCTATAGATAGAGTGAGGAAAAACACATAGCTTTACTTTGAAATTAAATATTCTATTTTTTGTGCATGAAATTTATGAAAAAGATACTCCCTGTTTGCATGGGCATGCTTAGTTTTAAGTTTGAAGATATATAGTCCCTATAAAGTAGATAGCATTTCCGGTTCCAATGTTTTGTAGCGTGGGTGGGTTGGGTGGAGGTGAGGTGCTTTGGTTAGTAGGTAGGATGGGGATTGGGATGGATGATAAAGAATGATTGCTTTCCTTTTCACAAATTCATTTAGGCGGAATAACCCCTCGGCTCCCCCGTCACATCTCTCCTGAATCCGCGCCTCTCTGTTCATTATTAAAAATCACTACAGGTCATTCAGTGTCAGTCAGTGCATGTATGATGCAAGAATCATGAGTTTCCATGAGACTCATTTTTAAAGATTTGATAAAAGGAAATAAAATTTTAAGAATGAACTTTACAGAAGGATAAAATCAATAATCTATTTGAAAACGAGATGGGGGTGTTGAAATCTGACCAGAGTGTCCTACCAGGATTTTCAGTATATTTGGAAAAGATAAATTATTTCCAGGGAGGGATGGGATCTCAACTGAAGCCTTCACTTTTCTTTATCAGAATCTTTTACATGTATTTATACAATATTGCCAAAATTCAGGAACCGAAAGGTCATACACGTAATAAAGATACACAGTGCGATGTATTTCCGGTAGATTAAGCCTTTTGATTAAAAAAAATCATAAGCTTAAAAAGAAAATCCCACGTTATCTATTTTTCCTTCATGATATTTCATCTTTTTCATTGGTTATCTTTTTTCTTAATTTTATTTCATCTTTTTTATGAATCTCGCTTAATCGATAAGATAACGGCGCCTTATAGTATAATTCCCACGGGATTTTTTTATGAATATAAAATGAATGTACAGATCGTTCATTAGTGGTAGTGATATTTGTAATTTTTCCAATTTAATTTTGTTGAAATCCTTATGATACATGAAAGGAATTACCTGTGTAGTCTGTAGAGGTGATATTGAAAGTAACGCCTCTACACCCACAAATTCACCGACTGAACTCTGTAGATGTATCGCGAAAAAACATATATATTGTCATTTCTTTGGCTGATTTTATTTATTGAATTTCATTTATTCGAAATTGTTGTCTGTTTGTTTGTGATAAGAAAGAAGATGTCATTGGGCATAACGTTTCAATGATAAGTGATGGACTTCTCATTTCACCATTTGTACAAAAAATGTGCCCTAATCTACTTCAGCTGTATTGTTTATGCCGTCTTGGGGCATCTGTGTTTCACGAACAAGTTTGTGTTTGATGACGTATTTATAAAGTCATATGATGATATGTACTCAAATACTTTTTTTTAAAAAACAATTTTCATATTATTTTGTTACAATATGAAAAATAAGTACAAGTAGTATAATTTTAAAGATAATTCTTGCGCATTAATTACATCAGTTCTTTTATTTTGTAGCACGTAATTTTCTTGTGCTTTCTCCGTACGGTATTATTCATGCATATTTCTCTGACCTTTTCCTATTTCTTGTCACGGTTTTTCAACTTCCTTATACATCCACGGTATATTGTTTCCTTGATGTTGCACAGATTATGTATTGTGTCATGCGCGGATCTATATTGGGGGGGGGGGGGGGGGGGTGGGTCAAGCCAGTTTGGGGAGGGGGGGGGGGGTCCATCGGTAACGTTTTGGTAAAATATATTTTAATTATTAAATGAATGTTTTATATGGATACACCACTGAAATAATAGATAATGCAGTTTCTGTGAAGCCTTTATTACCGCCTAGGCAATAGACTGAATTTTTGAACAAACTTTTTAGTAAAACTGGCGCCAGGCTTAATGCCTGATTTTTCTAGGCATTTACTAAGTGACTAGTCATTAAGCTAATGCCTAGGGAATAGGCTTAATGCCTAAATTTGCTTATTGCCGCTAACATATATATACATACAAGGATAAATCTGCATTTTTGGCAAATACTCTTCCTCACCCGCGCTTAGTACGCGGACCCAGAAGGGGTCTGGGCGGTTAGAGTCCTCTAAATATGTAATCATATGAAGTTTCCTGCAGTAAATGACTGGACACCCCTCCTGGCTTTTTTAAGGAATCTATATCTCAAGTTTCGTTTTTGGTTCCGGGCACCCCCCCCCCCCCCTAGATTTTTAACTGTACTTTATTTTAACCTGGCATAAAGGAGAGTCAACTTATTCACACTTTTATAAATTTCATTATCACTATAAAATTTGATATTTTTAGAAATACCAGGAATATTCATGTTAATTGGAAACTGACAAATGAAACCTTTCATGCTTAAGGTAGACCTCCATTCATGTGGCTGACCGATCTGTCATATAAATCTCGATAATTTACAAGTCTAAGTAGGAACTAATAAGGATGGGGAGATAATGAATGATATTTCATAGAAAATATCATATGTACTATCTGTGCGTGCTTCCTGGTTCTTAGAAACAGAGTGAGGAGTACTTTACATGAATTTCGTGCGAAAAATGGCTTGGATGGGAAATGTATGAACAATTAATTAAAACATAAGCAGGTCACACGCTAGGAGCTTACAGTGATTTGGAAGTCATTTATGACTGAACACTGAAAAGTGCATTCTTTTCTGACCGTAACGTAGTCATGAACTTCCTCAACATTTGATCCACCTTTACGTTCCTTTTCATCTTTAAACTTAGTCTTCTTAATTAAACCGAACAGACAAGAAAAAAAAAATAATGATTAAAAATGCAGGTCTGCCCCTAGACGGACAGAGACATTAATTTTTTGTTTCTTAGTGCTAAATCAAATTAATAATGTTGTCTGTCTCATTTGATGTCTCAGCAAAGACATGTGGTTATCATCTGAACAGAGGAAATTCCGGGGATCACTTAAAGGAAGATGTCTATTGGAGTAAATAAACTTCATGGTGGCCAGAGATGCAAAACGTTCTTTTGACATAAATATTAATTATTCCGACTTCCAAGTATATAAGCAGCTGTATACTAGATGAATTGGTCGGTGTCAATGTTAGCAGACGATGTAAACAATTTCGTCTGCTTTCTTGAAAAGCAGAAGACACTCTTGTGATGAAGACACTCAATTAACCCTCCTTCACTCCACTTCTATTCGGTCATTTCTTCAAACGCTTTGTGTATTGTAGTGGGTATATGCATGGTAGGTAACAGCTGACGGTACATTTGATGAGTGATCAGTTCTCTCCTTTCAAGTTTTTGTTTTATAGATGTGAGATCTTACCATCTGGACCATCTGTAGTTACCCACCCTCATTTTATGTTCATCATTACAAAAAGGTCTTCGGTGTGTGAACGTGGTCGAATGTTTTCTGGGGTGATAAAGTATAAATTTAAAGGTTGGCGGGTTATAGTTCAGATCTTGGCCTTTGCGAATTTCTAACCTTCGAACTATGCTATGGGTATACATACATGTTTGTAGTTGTATCCATGTATTGCCAACCAAAACGATGAGGATGACAACAAGATCTGTGACGACAATGACATTAGTGAAATTCATATGAAAATGATAACGATAACAAAGATGACCATGATAACAAAAGTCACACAACGTAACACAACGTAAATGATAATTACAACAATTACGTTCATGTTAATGACAGTTGTTACAATAACAACAACAACAGTGATGCAATTGACAACAAACACACGTGCGCTTGTGACAATGACAAAAATAACAGTGAAAATGACAGTTCTAAACACCATTCACGATGATGAGGGTTACATGTATAACGTTGATAACAATGTCATTCATGAAAATGACATCTATACTGTTGAAAATAGTGACATCAACAACAAATGGTATTACTCATGGCAGAAGCAGAAATTGATAATAGAAAAGGGTCTATCTATACCTCTCAGAACACTTCTAACGATGACGCAAAGTTGGATAGGACTAGATTTTCAGATCTGGAAGCATTTGAGTATTGAGAGGGAGGCACTGACTTGACACCACCACGTGTATTAGGTAACACATGTACTATTTTGTTATTGGGTAGGAGGCACTGAGTTGACACCACCACGTGTATTATTTTGCGTATTGGGTAGGAGGCACTGAGTTGACACCACCACGTGTATTATTTTGCGTATTGGGTGGGGGCACTGAGTTGACACCACCACGTGTATAAGTTAACACATGTACTATTTTGTGTATTGGGTGGGGGCACTGAGTTGACAACACCACGTGTATTGGGTAACACATGTATATTGTGTATTGGGTAGGAGGCACTGAGTTGACACCACCACGGGTATTATTTTGCGTATTTGGTGGGGGCACTGAGTTGACACCACCACGTGTATTATTTTGCGTATTGGGTGGGGGCACTGAGTTGACACCACCACATGTACTATTTTGTGTATTGGGTGGGGGCACTGAGTTGACAACACCACGTGTATTGGGTAACACATGTATATTGTGTATTGGGTAGGAGGCACTGAGTTGACACCACCACGGGTATTATTTTGCGTATTTGGTGGGGGCACTGAGTTGACAACACCACGTGTATTTGGAAACACATGAATTTTGTGTATTGTTGGGAGCACTGTGTTGACACCACCACGTGTATTGGGTAACACATGTATTTTGTGTATTGGGTAGGAGGCACTGAGTTGACACCACCACGTGTATTGGGTAACACATGAATGTTGTGTATTGGGTGGGAGGATAATCACTCCCCCGCAGTTCTACTAGGAAGTCTTTATAATTATTACCCAGATGGTGATATTTACCTTTCTCTAGCACGAAATACATTACGTGCGAAATGTATAAGGTTTCATTTAATCCCCATATTACGACGAATATTCTCTTCTTGGAAATTCTATGGGGTTTTTTTTTGGATGTTCAGAAACAGATGCTCATTTTTCCTTTCATTGATTGCAATATTGACTGATGAATTTGATTGAATGTACAAAGAAAGTTACAAAAAAGTTTGAATGAATGAATGAATGAATGAATGAATGAATGAATGAATGAATGAATGAATGAATGAATGAATGAATATGAATCTTTCTTGGAAATCTATACGTAATTAAATTTAGTGAAGAAGTAACAAAATATGAATATATTTTGTACAAGCATAATAATGAAATACTTTCATCAACACTGCTGAATGAAGAAAATGATAGATTTATATATTTTTTTAAAATATTCTCAACATTTTCTTAATACGTGACAATGGTCATCACCGCATGATGCTAACTTTCTTATTTTTCACCAAAAAGCATGAAAATTAGTAAACAACACATGAAAATGAAAGTTAATATTTTTGAAAATTATGATAAACGACGAAATCTATTTTTGACATGCGGTCACTCTGACTTGTGAATGATGTATAATGTCCGGAGTAAACCAAGGACCGGAGTTACTGTAGTGGATTTATATTACACTTCACGAACCACATGAGGCGTTTTCCCTTGTTTATGATCATTCTTACCTCACTCCACTTTATCTCAAATACCAATACAGTGTAACACTTCAAACGACGTGACGTAAAGTCAATAAAAACAATCCGTTTTATTTTAGGAATTTAGATTCACTCGAGAACGGAAACTATAAAGTCTTGTTTCACAAGTTTGTGTTTTTTGTTTTACATCATTTTGTTTATGTGCGTGCACGAAGAGGATGCCTGCTGTGAAAATTAGGTAGGAATACATTATATGCTTACTTAATAGTGTAATTGTCTTTAACTTAATTAACCTCAGCCCACTTTACAGTTCAACTCTTAAGTAAAAAATGAAATTCAACCGTCAACGGACTTTTTTGTCGTCCTTCCGGTCGTCTGAGTTTTCCTGTCAGTCAGTTTACTGGAAAAGATATGGATATAATTGAATGTGTTATGGGCTATTGATATTAAAGAAAGATTTATTATTTAATAGGAGTGTCTGACTTTGAGTTACGTACAAGAACATATAAGAGTAATTTTGTGATTTGGGAACTCAAGCGCGGATCCAGAAGGGGGGGGGGGGAATGTCGGGGGACCCCCCCCCCCCCCCTGGAATTTTCGAAGTATAGCTATTTTTTTTATTATTAATATACATATATCATAAGATTAAGTCCCAATTCCCGTTTTGTTGTCATAATAATGAAAAAAATTCCTGGATCCGCCCATGGGAACTCATTATGTCGACGTATATGAAAAAGTATCGATTTACAGATGACGTACAGACATACGTCTGACTTTGTGATCATTTGAAGCTGTATGAACATACAAACTGGCCTTCCCTACTAAATTGTCTGGGTTAGGTGTACTGTTCCATGTGCACTGTTATACTCTAATTGATTCCTCTCATTTCCTCTAAGAAGATCAAATCAGAGAATATCATCATGTCACATTTATCGTTATTGTTTCTTACCGTGAAACGAGTCCAAGTCCAACTTAAGTTTCATCATCGTTAATTAAAGTCGTATTCCTGTTACATTCTACATCAATATTCCTGTCGGGAAATCGCAAGTCGATTCTAGACAACTTACGAACGATCGTTACAGTCGTGTTCAGTATACAAAAGTCAAAGATAGGCGGTAAAATATTCATCGTCATTGTCATCATCATCATCATCATCATCATCATCATCATCATCATCATCATCATCATCATCATCATCATCATCATCATCATCATCATCATCGTCGTCATCATCATCATCATCATCGTCATCATCATCATCATCATCATCATCATCATCATCATCATCATCATCATCATCATCATCATCATCATCATCATCATCGTCGTCGTCATCATCGTCATCATCATCATCATCATCGTCATCGTCATCATCATCATCATCATCATCATCATCATCATCATCATCATCATCATCGTCATCATCATCATCATCATCATCATCATCATCATCATCATCATCATCATCATCATCATCATCATCGTGAAATCTCCACTAAAGTGACCTGACATATTATATATGTACCATGTGAATTCTCTTGAAATCTCATATGATATGGTTATACTATACAAATACTAGGAGAATTCTCAGGAAATCTCATGATATGGTCGTACTATACAAATACCATGAGGATTCGCATGAAATCTCATATGATATGGTCATACTATACAAATACATGTACCATGAGGATTCTCATGAAATCTCATATGATATGGTTGCACTATACAAATACCATGAGGATTCTCATGAAATCTCATATGATATAGTCATACTATACAAACACCATGAGAATTCTCATGAAATCTCATATGATATGGTCATACTATACAAATACATGTACCATGAGGATTCTCAGGAAATCTCATATGATATGGTTGCACTATACAAATACCATGAGGATTCTCATGAAATCTCATATGATATAGTCATACTATACAAATACCATGATGATACTCAGGAAATCTCATATGATATGGTCACATTAAACAAATACCATGAGAATTCTCAGGAAATGTCATTTGATATAGTCATACTATACAAATACCATGAGAATTCTCAGGAAATCTCATATGATATGGTCATAATATACAAATACCATGAGAATTCTCAGGAAATCTCGTATGATATGGCCATACTATACAAATACCATGAGAATTCTCAGGAAATATCATGATATGGTCATACTATACAAATAACATGATAATTCTCAGGAAATCTCATGATATGGTCATACTATACAAATACCATAAGAAATCTCAGAAAATCTCATATGATATAATGGTCAAATCATGTACATTACTTCATATAACTTGTGAAAATTCTCACAAGGCCTTGTATAATGTATGGTATCATCTTGTCGTATAGTGTACGTGTATGTTGCTATTAAATCTACAGGATGACTATGTATTATTGATGCTGTTAATGAATTGAAGTATGTATATAGATGGGTTGTAAACACTATAAGTTAAATGATTTTGAAAAAATGTCAATAATGCATCGAGCAAAAATGATCTATAAACTATTTACAAAAGATCCAGAAATCGATGAGACAATTGAATGATGAATAAAAAAATCATGACTTTATTGAAACGAAATGTACACTGCGGCAGCATGTGTTGTTTATTTGACAAGTTTGTCTTTTTCAGACAGTATCGGGGTTGAACATATACTATTGCGTTTTTTTTACTGTAGGAATATGCAAACGAACATTCAAATAATGATTCCGTATTTGTGGATATTAAAATATGTGTGTGATTGAGAGGGGGTTGTTTTCATGTTCTTCTCCATCGTCATATTAACAATGGGTTTTGAGTAGTTCTTGTTCACAACAGTTGTAGTTCTTGTTCACAACAGTTGTAGTTCTTGTTCACAACACTTGTAGTTCTTGTTCACAACAGTTGTAGTTCTTGATCACAACGGTCGTAGTTCTCGTTAACAAAAGTTGTAGTTCTTGTTCACAACAGTTGAAGTTCTTAATCACAACGGTCGTAGTTCTCGTTAACAAAAGTTGTAGTTCTTGTTCACAACAGTTGAAGTTCTTAATCACAACGGTCGTAGTTCTTGTTCACAACAGTTATAGTTCTTGTTTAAAACAGTTGTAGTTCTTGTTCACAACAGTTGTAGTCTGTTGTTCTTGTTCACAACAGTTGTAGTTCTTGATCACAACAGTTGTAGTTCTTGTATAAAACGGTTGTAGTTCTTGATCACAACAGTTGTAGTTCTTGTTCTTGTTAAAAAAAGTTGTAGTTCTTGTTCACAACAGTTGTAGTTCTTGTTCACAACAGTTGTAGTTCTTGTTCACAACAGTTGTAGTTCTTGCTCACAACAGCTGTAGTTCTTGTTCACAACAGTTGTAGTTCTAGATCACAACAATTGAAATTCTTGTTCACAACATTTGAAGTTCTTGATCACAACGGTCGTAATTCTTGTTCACAACAGTTGTAGTTCTTGTTCACAACGGTCGTAGTTCTTGTTCACATCTTGTAGTTCTTGTTCACAACGGTCGTAGTTCTTGTTCACAACAGTTGCAGTTCTTGTTCACAACAGTTTTAGGTCTTGATCACAACAGTTGTAGTTATTGTTTACAATGGTCGTAGTTCTTGTTCACATCTTGTAGTTCTTGTTCACAACGGTCTAAGTTCTTGTTCACAACTTTATTTTTGTCATATGAAGCCCTAAATGAACGTAATTTGAAAATCATCCATCATATTGAAATATCTTTATGTAAACAAACAGCCATGGTGACGTTGCTTTTGTCAAACTTCTTTTTAAATTATTTTACAAGAACACGTAAAGCTTTGGGGATCTGTCGAACCATAAAGTCATACCTCAACCCCCCTCCTTCCAACCAACAAAAATAATATGTATTATAATATTATCATGTGATATACATGATAAACTCATCGATTTTCACATACTTTTGCCATAAAAAGTACATGCAATCGAAGTTGAGAGAAATACTATGCATGTATACGTAGCATATGTTACCGAAACATCTATCAACATTGAGTTTATTTCATAACGAGAGAGAGAGAGAGCAAAGGCCCATTTATGGTTTTGGAAAGGGTTTAATCTCAAGGGTTACCGACCTTGAGAAAGTGTTATCTACCTTAAAGATCGAACAACTCCATTCAGGAGTGAAAATCGGGCCTGTGTTGAAACGGACTAGTTATTATCTGCATATTGTATTTATTTAAATATACAGGGGAGATAATTCCTCCAATTTAGCCGCTAGGGGACACTTTGTTTCAAATGGAAGGGCCGCAATTATGAAATAACACTGTGATTTATGAATGAGGTTATTTTACTAACCGCTAGCTTCATGACTCAACGTCTTTTACTTTATATGCGGAGGCGAGCGCAAAAAAAAGGGCAGTAGTACAGAGAAATTAAAATAGAAATTAACATGTTAGGAAGGCGAGGATCGCTTTATGGAATTGGTAACGCCATTTGTTGAAGAGAAATTTAAGTTCGCAGAGAAATTCTAGACAGTCTATTTGGCTCTCGTTCACGAATCGATACGGACCGAATTGACAGCGATGAAGACTTGGAATTCCTTCCAACTTTTTGTATGATGTAAAGGACCAGAAGATTGGATTAGATTTGTGTTGAGAATATTCGCTCTTCATGTCTTTCGTACGGTACCTAGTACTTGAGAGTTGATTATAATTGACATTTGAAGTAATTGGGACATTATTTACTAAGGATTCCGCGCGCTAAAATCTGTAGAAATCCAGAGCAGCGACGACAGAGATTTTATTCTGAGAAATGCATTGAGGTTTTGATGAATGAAGTTTTATGTGACATTTTTTAACATCATTGCAGATGAGAACTCTATTTTGAGAATTCTTTTGAAACTTTTGACTTATATTTCATGCAACAGCAAAAGGCAGAGTTGTCGAAGACTTTAATTTGACAGTTGTATATTATACTGAATTTTTATGTGATATTTGGACTAATGAAACAAAATACAAAAATGTCTTGGATCGTTAATCATCTCCCGGGACACAAACACCAGTAAGTAAATTTTACAAAATCAAATAATTATATTTATGTGTTATTTATTAAAAAGTAGGCAGAATTAGGGGCAATCCAGAAATAAACGGAAGCAGAAAAGGGAGTGTTGGTGGACGTAGGAGCGATTGTATGAGGGGATAGTGAGGTGGCATGGAAGGGGGGGGGGCAAAAATCATTTTCGGTGAATTTTGTGGCTATAGTCACTTTCATCCCCCCCAAAAAAACCCACCCTATTAGGAAATTGCGATGGAGGAGATGTAGTTGACCTAAGATATCGGTCAGTTTATTTTCTGGATCATCATATCTTCATGTGCACGTGTACAACCAAAACTGGAGACTTGACACATTTACACGACGTTCCGACTTAGACCAGGGATCTTGATGAATCTAACTATCGATCATTGACCAGTGTTTTTGACAGCCATGGACGTGACAAAGTTATTCCTGTATACCACAGTAAATGGAGCATCTTTTATTCTGAAATCTGATTTGATAAGCAGTTTATATCTATTGTACCGTGCGCTAGAAACCCAATCGTCTATTTTATCAAACGCAATGCAAATAAAAGAAAATCTATAACACGAGATAGAATAAACCGCACTTTTATATAAATAAGGACATTTTCATATGAAATAAGGACATTTCCATATAGAATAAGGACATTTTCATATGAAATAAGGACATTTCCATATAGAATAAGGACATTTTCATATAAAGAAGGACATTTTTATGAATGAATATGAAGTTCGACTTCGTTAAGTAGTTAAGATTATATTTCCTCAGTACAAAAGTACATTTGTTTTATACGTACAATGTACGTGTAGGACAACTTACCAAATAAAAAAATCATGTACACTTAGAAGGACATTTATACTTAAGGAAATTAATAATTTATATGATGAAATAAGGACATTTATACATAATCAAATGTATTCCTACTGCATAGAGACGTTCACGAACGTAAATATAAGGATGATTGAGTATGAAAAGGACATTTGTATGCATGTAAATAACTTTTCTAAAAAGAAGTAGGACATATACATTATGATTAGAAAGAAGGACATACCAGTACATGTACAAGTAGGACATTTTTTTATAGAAACGATATTGACGCCCATAATGATGTATGTATATAATGACCAGTTAATGAGGACATAAAATTTATATTTATGAATGAGAACATTAAACATGTTAAAAGTAAAATACTATAAAACGTTCATTATCGCTAAAATCATGTTGGTTTCGGATTCAGGAAATAGAAACCTTGAATGTGCATGTATTTCATTATAATCGGTGGAATATGCTATAAATAGTCACAGACTTTGTCGTTCAACTCATAATCGCCATACAACTGATTTTCGCTCAATTTTGAGATGCACCTCGGTACAACTTTGTGGTATATTCATTATCGCAAATTTTGCGATACAACTCAAAATCCCTCGAATTGCTATTGTGTTACAACTCGTTATCGTACAATTTGCCGTAAAACTCATCATCGCACAATTTGCGTAATAACTGATAACGCACAATTTGTGTTTATCATCGCGCAATTTGCGATGCAACTTATGCTCGCACAATTTGTGTTTATTGTTATAGCACAATTTGCGATACAACTTATACTTGCACAATTTGTGTTTATCATCGCACAATTTGCGATACAACTTAAACTCGCACAATTTGTGTTTATCGTCGCACAATTTGCGATACCACTAATAATCGCATAATTTGTGTTTTATCATTGTCGTAAAACTTGCGATGCTACTCGTACCGATACAGTGAGTCAATCTCCATGAGTGTGACCAGAGAATGTCAGATGGATTGGGCCTCTGGTTCCTATCTAAGCTCCCGGTCAAACTGACATATCATCCTTTAGAAAAGGCTTCTAGATCCCTGATAATCTTACAATGATGATTGCATGATGTACGTGTAATTTTATCAGTTTATTAATTTAATAGCATTAATATGTCTGACGAGGTCTTTATACTTTGTATTTACAGGAAACACACGATGGATGGGCATCTTTACTGCGATTCCCACTTACCCCACAGTAAGACGACAAAAGTACACAGTCCAGAAAGTGAAGAAAAGGTGAGTAAAGCTACAAAATATTCAAGTACACTCTTGAAAGTGGTAAAAAGTTAAGCAAAACTACAAGTACACAATGCTGATGCAAAGCCACAACGTACTTACATGTAACTTAGTCCTGATGCAAAACTACAATGTGCTTAGTCCTGATGCAAAGCTACAAAGTACATATACTCAGTCCTGATGCAAAACTACAATGTGCTTAGTCCTGATGCAAAGCTACAAAGAACATATACTTAGTCCTGATGCAAAACTACAATGTGCTTAGTCCTGATGCAAAGCTACAAAGTACATGTACTCAGTCCTGACACAAAACTACAAAGTGTTCAGTCCTGGTGCAAAATTACAAAGTGCACAGTACTTATGCAAAGCCACAAAGTACTCAGTCCCGTTGTAAAGCTACTTTGTAACAAGTACTCAGTCCTGATGCAAAGCTACAATGTACTCAGTCCTTATGCAAAACTACAAAGTCCTTAGTCTTGATGCAAAATACAAAGTGCTCGGCTTGATGCAAAATACAAAGTGCTCAGACCTGGTGTAAATTAAACTATAAAAGTGCACAGTCCTGACAAGTGAAGAAAAGGACTACAAAGTACTCATGCAGTCCTGAACTTTGGTTTGAAGAAAATACCGTACATTTATGAAAATATATGAAAGCATACGGTTCCCCAAAATAGGTAAATAAAGCTACAAAAGGAACAATGTCCAGAAAGCTAGCGAGGAAAAGGTATTTTTACAAAACCTACCAGAGCACACGGTCCCGAAAAAAAAGAAACGATTAGAAAAGCTTCATATAGGAGCCATAAGAGACATGCCAGAGAATTTAATACATTATACGTCCGTATCTTTTCCTTAATTACTAATATCTAACCTCCCCCATCCTCAAATCATTCTCGTTTTTGCAGCCCTCTAGTCATTAGTCTCCCTTTTTCGTCTTTCTATAGTCATTCATATCCTTATAGCCCAACAGCATCTCAACCCTATACCGCCCACCTTTGTTTTGAACAATAAAATGCAAAAGATATATCGTCATGAAATGAAAAAAAGTCCTAGATTTGTTATAAAAAACGTTTCATTATCAGCAAATGTTCCTTTTTCGAGATCTACTATTTGTTTATATCTGTTTCCATAGCAACAGTTATATAAGTAACAGTTATATCTTGCGTCGTGCATGTTTTTATTTTTTATTTCTAAATAGTCTGATTTAGAACGTTATCACCTTGCAGGTGGGTGGAACGTAACGTGATACATACACCGATTTTATGCTTTTCGTGTGTTTTTGATTAAAATTGTAATAAGATTGGGAGGGATACCAATTTAACGTAATGATTGAAAAAGCCCTGGCTAGTGTTTTAATATGAAATGCGTACATGTAAATATCTAGACTTAGGATGTTAAAAAGATAATATTATGTGTAAAATTAGGGGGGGGGGGGGGGGGGGTTGGACATTATTTGGAAATTGAAGAAGGGGGGAGGTTAGAGAGGATTTCTGACAATATTTGAACCCCCTCTAGCTTAAATTTATGAATACATTAAGAAACAAATTTATTGATATGCAATTTATGACAGTGTTTATATGTAACCCATCAATAAAGGACTGATATGTAAATATTGTAAAAATTTGAAGTGAATATCCAAGTAGGTATTACGGAAAATTACATTTAAAGTGATATTCTATTATATGTATCATAAATTATACTTAAGTACATGTACCACGATATATCACTATAGGGGGGGGGGGGGTCTGAAAATATAGTGGGATAACAAAATATATAACAAAATCGTAATGTCGTCCTAACTGGTCGCCTTCTTTAACCCCCTCCCTTCCTCGTGAAATAAATAGGTAAAATGAAAAATAGTGCAATAAACATGATAAAAAGGGAAAACTAATTTACCACTTCTTTCATCAAACGCCCGTTTTGCATGTAAAGCTGTCATACAGTGGACGTTTCTTTGATCCCCGACAGAAACTTATACCAGGTCCACGATAAATGTTGGAGTTCAATTCCATATAATCACGATTTACATAATTTATATAAAGATTTTAAGGTGTGTAGTGTTTGGGAACTATGTTAATTAAGATGAGACGATGTGACAAGGTACAGGTGAAACTGATGTTAAGGTTGTACGTCTTTAGAAATCAGCGCGGTCATTCGGCAGGCCTCAGGTGTTTAGCTTGTTTACTGTTTATCGCAAGGGGCCATCTGGAATAGATCTCTGACGTTAACGGTCACACGGTCATTGTTGACCAACATTTAATGAGAGATGGTAAAAAAAGATACAGCTGGAATGTGAAATGCTTTCTTATATAAATGTAAACAACCTTTATGATCCCCTGTTGGTATTACTGTACTAGGTTTGCCAAGGTCCGTCTGTCATTCAGTGCTGTTTTTTTCAGTTCTTTGTTATTGATTGTTGGTTGACCCACATTTGGCTGGATTATTCCCCTTGATATCATTCAAAGTTTAAAGCAGCTCGACCTTGACTTCTCCAGTGTGTATGAATATACATGCACCTGGAAATGATAGTGTCTTTCTGGGTGATTAATGACAGAACTTTATCATAAATAAAAATATCCAGAAAGACAATAGTATTGGTTTTCAAGATTTCCGGTTGTAGTTTTTGGCAGTGTAGTTTTGGCAGTTCAAATTCGTCTGTAATTTTTGCAGTTCAAATTCGACTGCTGTAGTTTGGACAGTTTCAAATTCGACTGTAGTTTTTGCAGTTTCATATTCGGTTGTAGTTTGGACAGTTTCAAGTTCGGTTGTAGTTTGAGCAGTACCAAATCGGCGGTAGTTTGGGCAGTTACAAATTCGTCTGTTATTTTGGCAGTTGAAATTCGGCTGTTCTTCGGACAGTTTGAATTCGGCTGTAGTTTGAGCAGTACCAAATTCGGCTGTAGTTTCGGCTGTAGTTTCGGCTGTAGTTTCAGCTGTAGTTTGAGCAGTTTCAAATTCGACTTTGGTTTTGACAGGTGAAACTACCGGTACTCTCTACCAGGTTGGCTTCGATCTTTGTCCTCTTATATATGACCCTATGGCTACCCCTCCAAATCTTATGTTATAGGCATATAACTTCGATCTATACTGTTTTGTACATGAAGTATGAGGTATTTCTTGCACTTGGCATTTCCCTAATTCTCCTCCTACACTTGCAATCGAACATCTGTGCAAGGATTGAATTGAGATTTTAGACAACTTATCAGTTCATATCTCCTTCCTTTATTTTATTGAAGTAATTTTCTTGTATATCGTCGATATTGGTTGATGAATGCCTTAAAATTATGTTCTTTTGTCTTGCAATACCATGCCTACATGTACAAAATGTATGGACTTCATTAACCACAATAGAGGAAAGGGAGGGAGGAATGATTGGAGGAGTGTTATATAATTATGTATAAATAATGAATTGTGAAATAACATGAAAAAAAAAAAAGAAAAAGGAAAAGGAAACTTAAGGACAAATAAGAGGTAGATTTGATCTGATAGAAGGTCTTCAATTAAGGATTGAGTTCCACCCTCGCGTTTTCTCCAAGAAAAAAAAAATATCGTCAAGACGTCATTAAAAGGTGATAGCGTATGAAGAAATCGTAGCGTGTGGTACTCATAATAATTAAAAAGAGACGTCGGGTGAGTAATGTGACACCTATGTCAATTAGAAATCAGAGAAATATCATATATATTTGTTTGTGATGTGTTATATATCGGTGTATTGCAGGCACAGGCTCTGTTTGAAATGTTGATCAACCTACAAGAACGAGGAAGAATAGACGATCAAAGATGCGAGATGACGGCCTTCTTTCCTAAGGTAAGGTTTTATTAAAGCTTCCAGTAATAAGACCACACGAGAGAGTCTGGTAGTCAGAGGAAATTCTGATAAAAATTATTGATTATTTTTTTTAAACATGCATTATTTGTATTTGAAAATAGAGCAGAGGATTTTAGAAGAATCATGGTTTCCTATTGAATATGTCTTCTATCATTGAATGTTAAGAATTTCCTCTGATCATTCAAAAGCTGTGTCTTTTAAGAATGTCAAAAGTGTTCAAATGATCCAGTAAAAAACTCAATTTGGTTACAGAAAATGTGAAAATTGTTTTTCTATTGATTTTTAAAAAACAAGTCTTTCCATCGTGGAAGAATAATGGTAAAGAAGATCGACATATTATTAGATATTGACTAGATCTAAGTAATCAGCAATATCTTTTTGGTTTGTTAGCATGTGGAATAATTAGTAGCGAACATTCGTAAAATGCTTTAATTTACTCATCCTTAAAATTCTTCTATGGTAGAGCTGGACAAAAAACCGAAACCCAACTTTTTAAGTTACTTTAATGAAGAAGGCTATCAATAAAATAGCGCATACAAAAAATAAATGTCATTCCTTGAATACAAATGTACAAGCGCACTTTGTGCAGGTTCAAAGAAACGATCTTTAAGGCTAATTGTTACATGATTTCTTTTAAATTCCATAAAAAGTGTAGGCATCTCATTGACATTTATTATTTATGCACTTAAGAATATTTATACATGTACATATTATACTTTTAGGGTGTAAGTGGTTTCATTTTTATGCTGTTAATAGAAAATGCTGCTGAGAGCGCACTTCATATATGTCACGTTGCATTAGATTTCATATAATAGAAACTTGTTAGTTATGACATGACTACCTTGGAACCTTTTGAGGCTTAATTTTCATGCGCGAATCTAGAAAAGAAATCTAGGGGGGGGGGGGGCTGGAAGGTATGGGAGTGGAGAGGAGGGGCTATCCAGGGGCTAGTTCAGCGTAAATAGGTTGTCCTGTGTTTTTTATTTTATGGTAAATTATTTTGCATTTGCAAGTAAAAAATATGTAGTTTTTGTCTAAATCTGGATCTGGAACCCCCCCTCCCCTCCATTCTAGAGTTGCGCATGGTGATCAAGTTTCTGCTTGCTCTCTTAACATAACTTAGTCATTAATCATGCATATTTTTAGCATATTTATAACTTGTCATGCATAATTGGAGCATATTCCATGTACATGTAATTAATCATGTATAATATCAATCGTTATTTTAATTAATCATGCATAATTTGCATTTACATGTGGAAAAGATGTAATTTCTTGACAGTTAAATTTACGCATTTTCTGTCGAAAATGTAAAGCCGGTGCATCGATCGATTAATTCTCAAATGACGGCATATTGGTTTGTCCGACCGACTGTCCGTTCGTCTTGTCATTTTTGAGGGGGTGGACAGGGTGAAAGGGAGGGGGGAGAAAGGGGGGCGGGAGGAGGGAGAGAGGGGGGAGGGAGGAGGGAGGGAAGGGGGGAAAATGGGAGGGAGGGGGAGAAAGGGGGCGGGAGGAGGGAGAAAGGGGGGGGGGGGCGGGAGGAGGGATGTAAGGGAAGGGTGAAAAGGAGCGGGAGGGAGGATGGGGAGGGAGGGGGGAGGTAAGGGGGCGGGAGGGGGAGAGAGGCACCCCCTGTCCCCCCCCCCATTTTTGGAATCTTGGACCAAAACTAGGGGAGTTTCTCCCATTTCTTCAGTTTTGTACATAATGAAAGAGACTTCAAAATGAATTTACGTGGAGAATCGGGATATCAGAAAATTGACATATATACATGTAATTTGTAGTACTAAGTTGTAAAAGCAATCGGGATATTAGAAAATTCTCTTGAAAGAAGTGTCGTGTACGTTTATGTAGTATAAGTTGTACATGTGGAAGCATGCCTGTACCATATTATAAAGATATTTTATCCTTGTATACATATTAAGGATGAACTTGTAGTATTATTTAACATGTTTAAGGTTTTAACCCTATATCTTACTAACACGTACTATTTTAGGGCGCGGAGTTATATGAACTCCTACTCAAATACCAAAGCCGGAGAATAGACGACCAAAGATGTGAAATGCCTCCGCCTAACAAGGTAGCCTCCCCTTCCTGTCCTAAGGGCTATGCCTGCACGCGCCTATGTTATATTGTACATATTTTAACATGCAGCTTTAGATATATTTCTTTAATTTATATTATGTACATGTCTTTATTTCTCAGCTCATTGTAGATCTAAATGTATGACAGTGATACTTACTAAACCTGGTCATTTCGTAGGTTGCATGCTTGTTGAAATGACTGACAGATCATAGTATTATCTGTTTTTGTTTCCCTTTTCAGCTACTTTTAGAATTACATATGTAGTCATAATTTACTTTTCATTCATTTAGCTTTTTTTTATAGAATATTTTGTTCTCTACCATCCTTAGGCAGCAACCATTTGATTTTTAGGGGGGGGGGGGGCTTTGCCAAAAAAAAAAAAAAAAAAAAAAAAAAAAAAAAAAAAATTCGAAAGGAAATTTTAGGGAATTTTTTTCTCATGTCTGGTTTATCTTTGAAGTATTTGTAAACTAAACACTTTTTGTGTCATAAACTGGACGTCAACTTTTTAAAATCGCTGAAAAAAATTCCGGCTGGCAGAAGTCTCCCCCCTCCTCCTTTCTAGAAATCAAAAAAGTTGCTCACTTAGCCTTATACATTCATCCTTCCGTTCGTTCCGTCTGTTGACATACATTTGTCCATATTCATAGCTCGGTTGTATTCTAAATCCCCATAAAATAACTACATTTGTTTCAAAAAGAACAGGACCCATTCGCAGATGGTCATCGAAATAAGTCTTTTCCGAACAATTTTTTTTAGGGTCAAGATACATGACATCAGCGAAAATGTTATGGTCAAGGTCACTGTTATTGAGTACTAAAAGATATTTGATGAGATATTTATACTCTATCATTTGTGTTAAGATTCACGTGTATATCTTTTAGATAATATCCGTATGTCCGTCCTCACTATTTCTGATGTCAATGTTCGTCTTTTAAATATACTCAAAAGTTTGTATTATTTCGTATTCATTGTAAGGGGTTCAAGAGTAGAAAATCAAGATAAAAATTTTGAGAATCCTTTCAGTTTTTGTGTCGCCTGCGAAGCATAGCGACACTTAGGGATCACTTTGTCCGTTGTCCGTCTGTCCGTCTGTCCGTCCGTCTGTCTGTCTGTCACACTTTGGGTGTCACAGCCCATAACTTTTGATTGGTAAGTGATAGGGCTTTGATATTTCACATGTGTATTCCTTGTGACAAGACCTTGCTACACATACCATAATTTTTGACCTAGTGACCTTGACCTACATATTTGACCTACTTTTCAAAAAAATTATGAATGGATATATCTTTTGATTGGTAGGTGATAGGGCTTTGATATTTCACATGTGCAATCCTTGTGGCAAGACCTTTCTACACATACCATTATTTTTGACCTTGTGACCTTGACCTAGATATTTGACCTACTTTTGAAAAAAAAAGATAAGATTCGCTATATCTTTTGATTGGTTAGTGATAGGGCTTTGATATTTCACATATGTATTCCTTGTGACAAGACCTTCCTACACATACAATAATTTTTGACCTAGTGACCTTGACCTACATATTTGACCTACTTTTCAAAAAAAGAAATTAAGAATGGATATATCTTTTATTGATAAGTGTTAGGACTTTGATATTTCACATGTGCAATCCTTGTGGCAAGACCTTTCTACACATACCATAATTTTTGACCTTGTGACCTTGACCTAGATATTTGACCTACTTTTGAAAAAAGATAAGATTCGCTATATCTTTTGATTGGTAAGTGATAGGGCTTCGATATTTCACATGTGTATTCCTTCTGAAAAGACCTTTCTACACAGACCATTAAATTTGACCTTTTGACCTTGATCTAGATATTTGACCTACTTCTCAAGAAAAGTAATATTGGCTATATCTTTTGATTGGTAGGTGATAGGGCTTTGATATTCCTTGTAACAATGCCATTCTACACATACAATTTTTTTTTTACCTTTTGACCTTGACCTACATATTTGACCTACTTTTCAAAAAAATTAAGAATGGATATATCTTTTGATTGGTAAGTGATAGGGCTTTGGTATTTCACATGTCTATTCCTTGTGACAAGACCTTTCTACACAGACCATAAAATTTGACCTTTTGACCTTGATCTAGATATTTGACCTAGACCAACTTTTCAAGAATTTTGATCCACTTTCTAGAATAATAATCAAACCGCTTCGCAGGCGACACAAGCATTCCTTGGATTGCTATTTTTTAAGGCCGTAAAATTGCTAAGATTTAAAAGTAAATATATTTTTCAAAGATAGAAACTGAATTCTTTTTAGACTCCTTTGAAGCTTTCATATTACAATATTTTTTTCTTCGGCAATTTATATTACCTATGTCTTCTTTTCTCAAATCTAAAGTTTTCAAAATAAAAATTTTCTCAATTTTTGAGTTTTATTTCTGTTTTACGTTGTTTTGCTATCGTTTTTGGTGTTGTACTTTATTCTATGAATCACAAAAAAAAAAAACTAAAAAAACTTTCAAGAGTCTGACAGAAATTGTGTAAAATTGTGTAAGATCTTATTACTGAATTAACATTTTACAAAATATCAAAGTTTATTCGTTGCTCGATGAATATGTATGCAAAATATGGGTGCAAATTTTTTTAGAAGGTACAAGTATCTTTAGATGAATTAGCTATGTAATGGAGTACAATGTGCATCTAAATAAAGGTACACGTACACTATATTGCAAAGTCAATGTATGTATATTTCAGTTGAAGAGACAAGGCACGCGTCATTGGATACTCATACTTAATAACCCTCATTAAATCTTAGTATTGATTCATTTCTCAGAATGTCAATGAGCTAATTTTCACGACCTTGTATTTTTTTCAGAGCCCGAAGGCTGTGCCATCCCCTGAACTTAAACGAACCGCCAAGACCATAGAAGAGGTAAATTATGATAGTTTTTGCGTCCACTCTTCGGCTGTTAGCTGGGGAAAATGCTCGTTATGCTGGGAGGGCAGGGTCAAGTAAATGGTCAAGGTTCCGGGCAACGTAATTTCTTCCATTAGCAGGCATATTGCCATGGAGCAAATTATCAAAATTAGTTTCTACCTGAGGGATAGAACCTTTTTTCCGGCTTGATCGTCATCTCCAAACCCCGCAAAAAAATAAACCATGCTGAATATAAAAAAGAATGATGGGAGTCCACTTCAGTATCTGTATTTAATGTATATCTGATGCTAATGTTTAAAAAACAATCACTTGCCATCTTATATAGGTCCAAATTATCTTTTAAGTAAAGTATAGATTACATGTACATTTGCATTTGCAAGAAGTGAAAGAAAGAAGTTATAACTTGTGCAAGGAAATGCACTCACTGATACATGCTATTTTTAGATTTTATCAAAACCCGGGCCGTACCAGATGATAGTACAGCCCCCTGGTGGCGGGTATTGGATCGATCTCCATGACAACCACGGACCAATCGCAGAGAATGGTACTCCCACCCCTGTAGACCCAAGTATGATGGAAGTTAAAATACAATTGGACGAGGGAGCACACTCATATCGGCAATACTTTCTTGGAAAGGTGGGTGTGTCTACATAAAAGTAGCCATTTTCCATTTTGATAAAAAAAAACTTAAAAAAGAAGTAAATGTGAGAAAGTATTTCCTTAATTGATACATGTAATTTATCACATATCCGGACGAGGAGGGAATACAAGTTACATCCATCTAAAAATACATTCTTTATCGAATATTCATCAGATTCAAATGTACAATGTAAATTTACCTTGTGCACAAGTCTTTCAATAGATTTACCTTTATTAGTTATCATTATTTAAGCATGCAAGCTCATGCAACCAGTTTGACCTTCAGATGTTTAGAAAATAGGTCTGTCATGAACTCTCTTTTCCAATGATAGAGAGGGGGCTGAGAAGTTTATTGTAAGAAATTTTACTTCATCAGTTTACATGCTTCATAGTCGAAATTGGATGTAAAAAATACTGAAGATGATTGATTTTAATATGCTGATATCTTTCTTTTTTCTTTCAGGAACACTTTAATTATTTTGCTGTAGATGACAATGTGGGTCCAATCATAATGTCACTGAAGGATGAGAACATTAATGACCAAGACAATGTCAGGTGTATACTCAGGTAAGAATGCCGATATATCTTATATTGACTTGATAACAAGTCAATAAACTTTTTATACAGTATGTCAGTGAATAGTTAAGGGTAGGAAGTATATTGACATTATCAATGAGCCAGTTTTATTATATTTGATTTATAATGTACATCAGTGAGTTCAAACATAATTATATTAAAGTGGTAAAATGTCAATAAATGTTACATAGGATTTCCTCAATATATCAGTGAGTATTGACTTTGTAGAGAGTGCATAAATGTCACATTGATATATGTATATATCACAGGGATCTATCACGCTTCCCATGGTTGTTTACATAATCAATAGTACATCAAACGAGGGGGAAGCGCAATAAATCCCTGTGGTATATACATTGTATCAATAAAATACCAACTGAATTGAGATAAACAGGAATAAATGGATTTTTCAATCATTTGATTGACTTTCCCAATATGATCTCTTGCAACAAACTCCAAGGTCAAGGTCACAAAGTGAAAAAATTTTGGTAACAAACTCCAAGATCAAGGTTACAAGGTGAAAAATTTTGGTTTCCATGGAAAGGTCTTGTCACAGGGAATACATATGTGAAATATGAAAGCCCTATCACTTACCATTGAAAAGTTTAAAGTCAAACTCCAAGGTCAAGGTCACAAGGTAGAAAATTTTGGTATCCATGGAAAGGTCTTGTCACAAGAAATACACATGTGAAATGTGAAAGTCATTCAAAAGTTATAGCCAAGGTTAAAGTTTTTATGGACAAACAAACCGACAGACGGATAGACCAAAAACTATATGCCCCTGAATCTCCGATTACGGGGGCATAAAAATAGAACTGGAATTTTTTTCTCCATTTTATGATACTGATAGGTACATTATACAATTTTGTTTGCAAGTCAAGGAAATTGAATTGTCTTTTTTTATGGCTTTATTTTTGTGCTCTAGACTGAAACTTTTTTTTATAGTCATATTAAGATTCTATGATACTTATAAGTATGTAATACAATTTTGTTTTATTTCAGGACCAAGTTTTGTAGTGTTCATAAACTGGTATCATATGACCAAATAGATAACATTCCTAATCCCCTCAAAGTTGCCAAGGTAACCCAAACAAACAATTTTGCTGCAAAATGAAGAATTAATTTTTTTGTTGCATCAATAAATGGTTATCATATTTTCGGTAATCTTTTCTTTGAAAATTATTTGAAGGAAACTGGGGATTCGCCTTTATAAGCAAAGGATTTAAAAATGAGAAAAGAAAAAAAATTAAATTTAAGATGAATTAGTAAAAAAGTATCTACTAAAATGGAAAAATAAAAATCTTAGACCAAATGATTTTATAATAATATACTCGGTTACATGCAAAAGATGTTTCATTTCATTGAACATATACAGGTGAATTCAGATTTATGATTTTTCATTGATAATTAAAAAAATAAAGATATATAAATAGCTGTCAGATAAAATTATTTAAAGTAGTATGAACTTAATAAATAATTTTAAATGCACTAAATGTACTTAACACTAAGGACATTACATAAGCTCAATTTCTACAAAAATATTTTTGTAGATTGGTTTTTGTTTTTTTGTAAAATGGTTTTTGTTTTTTTTTGTTTTTTGTTTTTTTGTAAAATGGTTTTTTTTTTTTCAGTGTTTGTGTGAAGAAATCTCGACAGAAAAATTCCACCCAGTCTTGTCACCTAAAGGATCCGAGATCATTGTACAATATGACGAACATAACGTCACAAATATGTACAAATTTGGAATTATATATCAGAAAAAAGGGCAGGTACGTGTGAGGTCTTCATACATTAATTAATTAAAAAAAGTATTCATAAAATTAATTCTCTTTTGTGATGCCTTTTCTCTGTGCCAAATCTTAATTTTTTTTGCATGATAATTACAACTTTGCATTAAAGAAAAGTTTATTTTTGATATTTGTTGCGCCATCTTTTACAGACCAAGGAAGAGAATCTGTTCGGGAATCGAGAACACAGCCCTGCCATGGAGGAATTCCTGAATCTCATAGGACAAAAAGTGCAATTAAAAGATTTTGCAAAGTAAGTATAAATGGCTATACATGTAGTATATGAATCACTAATGCTTTTTCATTTTGTTTAAAGCCCAGTGCCATGCTCATTAGATTCAAATGACTTATTGTTCAGTTATGAATTGGATGCAAAAATCATTGATAGTTCAGCATGCGTTTAGAAAGATGGAGCATTATATACATGTATAATCGTTTCTCTAACTGTGTAAATTTGAGTCAGTATTGAAATTGTAGTCTAGATTCATGCATAGTATATGCAAAAATTTTCTTCAAAAACATTTTTTTTTTAATTAAGAAAACTGCAGATTTGACAACACGTTAAAGGTTTGTTCAACATTTTAAATATTTTTCACTTTAAAAATTTCTTTCTTAGTGAATTTTTCACTTAAATTTTGATAAGCTTTATTTTCAAATGAGAATGTTTTAAATCTTCATTTTACAAGGTATCGAGGTGGATTAGACACCATGTACGGACAGACAGGGGAGACGTCCGTCTTTACTGAGTTCCAGGACAGGGAGATCATGTTTCATGTATCGACACTTTTACCGTACACGGACGGTGATAATCAGCAGCTCCAGAGAAAACGACACATCGGTAACGACATCGTGGCCATCGTGTTCCAGGAGGAAAACACGC
This sequence comes from Pinctada fucata, assembly GCA_028142955.1. NCBI lineage: Eukaryota > Metazoa > Mollusca > Bivalvia > Pterioida > Pteriidae > Pinctada > Pinctada fucata. The sequence continues at coordinate 38,822,181 of AP027112.1, read as the reverse complement.
CATTCGTACCCAATATGATCGCATCCCATTTCTTACATTCCTACATTGTTGTACAGCCTTTTACAGAGGAGGAGGTTACCAAGTATAAGGTAACAGCAATTTACAAACTCTTTAAGTTGAAAACAGATGAAATTTTTTTTCATAGATTTTGAAGAAAAAATAAATCTATGTTTCTGAAATCAAGAAATTTAAATTAGAAGCATCTTGCCCCATCTAAAGCTTCAAAAGTGCACTATAGATAGTCCAGTTCACATCATCTTAATTAAGTCTTTGCAGAAAACAAGATTATTTCCCATTTGAGACGGTATCTGACGTAAGACCATTATGGCGTCATGAAAATGGTATGGTAACGTCAATTTTGTACTGTCATTTCCCAGAGTTTAAGGACTGTTTCCATAGAATTTTATGATGTCACAATTAGTCTATGGCAGATACTGTCTCAAAGGGGAAGCAACTCTTGTTTTCGAAAATACTGAATAACTGTTTGAAGTTCCTTTAACTTTGTTGTTATGGGAAAATTTGTGATGTCCTTTCACTAATCATAGGGAAATGAAACAGTCACAATCTTACACTATATCAACCATATTATAGAAAGAGCTTTGAATTCTACTCTGTTATGATAATTATGATATGTTTTTAAAATATGCTCCTGAAATGGTGATGAATTTTGTCTGATTGTCTGTGTATGTTTCTGTAAAATTCTATTTGAAGCAATCCTTTATTTTAGGTATCAGTGACGGCTAGGAGCGATGTCCCAATGTTTGGACCAACCTTACCACACAATGCCGTGTTTGAAAGTGTAAGTACATACATGTAGATGGAAAATTCTGCTCAGAAAATTTAAGTGAATAACATATAATCTGTTTAAAGATTGCTCTGTTTAACTTAATTAATTTAAAAAAAAGACAATCTCAAATACAACATGTATGTTTCTCAGATTTAGAGTTATCTCCTCTTGCGGAATATTGCATGAAAACCATGTACATTATCTTTTATGATTTTAAGGGATCATAACTGTTAAGGGAGATAAAATACAGGGTATTAAAGGGAGATTACTGATTTTACACTGAGTTCGCTCCACCTTAATGTGTCTATTCCATTTTCAGGGACCAGACTTCAGGGATTTCATTTTGACCAAGCTTATAAACGGAGAAATGGCATGCTATAAAGCGCAGCAGTTTGCTAAGTTAGGGGTAATACATTTTCACATTTCAAATTAACATTGTATTGTATGATCTATACACACTTAGAAACTTGAGACAGGCAATTTTTGTTATATATTCTCCGAATTTTTGTAATTAATTTTCCAGGACATTACATGACTGCAGTGCATTTGAAATCATTTTCATACCATATATTTTATTTTTCGGATAAAAATGAAGTTGAAATTAGTGTAAAGTGACAGTATTAAGATAAATATATAGGTTTAAAATTTTCAAGAAGTATGTGTGTTCAAAATAATTTAATGATTAATAAAGTGAGGGTTATTAAAGTCAAATTTTCATTTTCAATAGGAAAGAACGAGAGGTGCATTATTAGAGGTCTTACATCAAGAGCTCCATCGTAAAAATGAGGAATTATTTGGGACCATTTCCGTCCCTCCTGGAAAACCTGAGGGGAGCAAGCTCATAGAGACGTTTAAACGCGTGTTGAGTACGAAGACACGTACGTCGGAATCCAGTCTGTCGTCGGCTAGGAGGAACGGAACATCGTTATCCACTGTGGGGGAAGACGAGGTCAAGTCTAGTGTAAGTGTTAAAAGTTTGTTCATTGAAAATTAGTTGTAAGTAAAAGTACATATATCTTAACGTGTTTGCAATCTATTTCAAGTGTGAATTTATTAATTTTTTTCCTCAATTAAACAATGCATGTGAAAAAGTGATTTGATTTTAATTGATATCATTATCATAGATAAATATTTCAGTCAGTTCTAAGAAGATTATCATTACATAAATCTAAATGAAAATGATATTAAAATGAAAGACTCAGTCATGTATTTTCAAGCTATAAATTTTCAATACAGTATAATGCTTAAATAACTACTGAGATTTTGAATTTTTCTTTACAGCCAAAGAAGTCTCCAAGGGCTGACAAGAAGCTGAACAGACAATTATCATCGAGTTTTGAAAGAAAACAAAAGGATAAATTGTAAGTTGCATGCGACCTTGTGTATTTATTTTGACCTTTAGTGTACTGCATGATGGATCATTTGCCACACATTTCTCGGCTTTCTTAAAATATTCATAAAACAGTAATGGACATTTTATATCCATGTATTCTCTTTATATCTAATGAATCAATTCATTGCCTGAATACCCATTATAGAATTCCCTCGTTTACATATATTATGCATTTGTGTATTGTATTGATAAAAAATGAAAGATCAATCAACATTATGACTATACATAAATCATTCATAATCCCTATTCTTCTAGCATACCTCTGTTTGTTTATTGTGTAACCATGGTAACCATGATCCTATTTCCAGTGTTCAGCGCTATGATAGTCAAAGTACGCAGTCCTCCTATAAAACCTGTAGCGCGCCAAATAGTCCCCAATCCAGTCCTAGCTCTTCTGCATCTAACCAACGGTATATAGAAAATTATACTTTGTATATTTCTGCGATACATTTCTTTCCCTCATATTCTCCCATCTTTTGTACAATAGAAATTCATTTCTGTAAATCTGAAGTGTAACTTCCTTAGTGTTTTCCAATGTACGAGGGTCGATGTTTTATTTCTCGAGTGATATCAGAAAAATCTTGTCAATCTGAAATCCCATTCTTTGAAAAGAAATAAAATGAACATGTAGTAATTATTTAAAAAGTACTTAGAAATCAAAAATGGTCTTGGGAAAAAAAGTTATTATTTTGTAAAAAATCTTATTTTGCTGTTGATCTTCTTTTATCTGAAAATTATATAACTTTATGGTTAGTAATTTATTTTATTATTTAATGTTTGCTCAATTATTTTTTTAAAAATGAAATGGAGCAAGATACATGCATCTAAAGAAGTGTGGTGTTTAAAAATTAACCAAAAAATTGAAATTGATACTATTGAGAGCAGATCATTCAAGTGAATTTTAAAATTCGAACTCCTAGAATTCTCTGTATGTTTTATTTGCTCAGACTAAGAAGTTACAGAAAGGCTTTGATTTTCACCTTACTTTGAAATTTTAAATATTATTATCTTAAGGCGGAGTAACACCAGCATCCAGATTTCTCCCTCCAATTCAGAGAGTTCCTTTAACAGTATGGAGGACTACACAGTAGGGCAGACAACTCAGCATGAGGATTCAGATACAGGACTGGTGAGTATCTTACTTATTTTTACTTCTTAATTCTCCCATATTCTTATCTGAACCCACTCTTCTTCACCTTTTTCAGGAAAAAATAGAAAGTGAAATTTGCTTATTATTTTGCCTCCAAATACTAGGCCCTTAAAGTTTTAGGCAATAAGCTTATATTTTTGATTATGTAGAAGTTTCTGCACTTTACTAAAGTATTAATTTTGATAAATTTGAAAAGTCTGAAGACAGAATTATTAACATGTAGACATTCTTGGAATAATAAAGCTGAAGACAAAGAAGGATAACTCTTGAAAATGTTAGAGTTATCTTTCTTTGTCTCCAAATCCTTAGACAAAATGTAAACTTCAGCTGAAGACCAAGAAAGATAACTCTTGAAGATATTAGAGTTATCTTTCTTTGTCTCCAAATGGCAGAGTGCATTCAATTTGTTTGAAGTAAAATTCTAATTTTTTTTTTTATTTTTTTATTTTCAGGAGAGTATGTCCTCTACAGGGACCACATGTTATAACTTTATAAAACCATCAGTGTCTAATAGTTTTAGTGAGGACAGTGCTGGGTGTGTCTTCGTCACAGACTATGATGGTATGTGATTTACAAGTATTATAATCTAATAAATAATTGGTAACAAATTATTTTGGAGTGTGTGTAATGTTATAAATACACTGAAAATTAAAAGGTGGTTCATAAATTCTCACCATTTATCAATACGAAAGATCGCAAATGCAGCGCGTGCAGCGTGTCCGTTCTGATTTTTCATTTAGTCACCTACATGTACCTAAACCATTGTTCAAAACTTGGGCACTTTTTCTGCCCAAGTAAATTGATGACGTCATGACAATGGAGAACAATTGAAGAGTGCATGAGAACATTTGCATGGTCTTGGTTAGAAGTATTTGCGATCTTCCATTATTTATCATACCTTAAAAAATATCTGAATGTTTCAATTTTATTTTTGTTAGGCACAGAGTCATTTGATTTATATCTAAAACATCAATGTCTAACGGCTAAAAAAAAGTTCAACATAGATTTGCTTGAGACTCTAAATTAGTAATGCCTGAATTAAATTTTTGCTAAAATTGCCTCAATTTTTCAGCTGGAGAAGGGAATATCAAACATGTAGACTTATCATCCATGGAGATACAGAGGTTGAAGAAGGACAAAGTTGAACTAATCAAACAAAATAAAGTAAGTTATATCGAAGTGACTTGTTTGGCTTGTTGATTGATACGCATAAAGGGGGTGATCAATTTGTCCAAGATGTCTGTCCATTTGTCTGTCTGGGCATCAGACTTTTGCACAATCGTTCAAGTATGACATCAAGTGATGTACCTGGATGGTCATGCATGACGAGGCATATCATTCAGCCAATGATGGTAAAGATGACGTACAAGATCAAGGTCATATTTTTGTCGTTAATTGACAGTTTTTAAATTAACGCAAAAGATTTAAATTTTAGACACTCCCAAGACCCGACATCACAACATTTGACGTTATTTTTAACTGTAACGTCGAAAGAGATCTATGACGTCATAATGAAAAGTAATGTCAAAAGTCGTGATGTCTGATCTAGGAGTGTCGAAAATGCAAGTCTAGCCGTAATATGAAAAAGGTCTATTGTACAATAATATTTACAATACAGTCAATAAATTTCGAGGCACTGTAAATTTACATGTATATAACAGTGAACATAATTTACATGTAATTGTTATAGTGTGTGCCTTTACCATGTTTATGAGAAATGTAGAGATTTTATTAACATTTATGTTAAAACCTTTGTCTAACTTAAAAATTGTCAATTTGAAAATAAGTGCATGATGCAGTTGAAAGATAATTTTTTTAATTCATTGCAAATTGAAAAAAAAAGAGAGAAACAATTTCCAATTAATTAGAATAATGATAAAACTTTCAAAGTAATTACCTAATGTTTATTTTCTTTGCAGACTAGTCAAAAAGAAATCCAATCGTTAAAAGAACGAGAGTCCCAAATACTGACGGAATTACGCAATGCTCAGCAAGAAATATTCCGATTAAAACATAACATGGTTAACATATCACATAGTAACGGAAAAGAGGCCGTCGTTTAGCGACCAAGACAATAAAATGGACGGCAGTGACAATAACTTATCTAAATCCAAAGAATTCCTACATGTTCAACTTGACGTATGTACGTTTGTTATTACGTGTCTTAAACTAAGGATCTGATTGACTCCCAGATGACTCCTTGATGAAAAAGAAATTTCTGACATGATAGAGTGTAATTCAGACCTCTTGTAGACCATTTACATGTATTTTGTGGCATTCACACTGTGCTAAATTTCTGAAGTGTTTCCAGAAAAAATTTGAGTAGAATGTTGCACTGATCTTTGATGACAATACATAAGGATTTGTATAGAATTGGTGCAAACGGAAGAAAATTCGTCTAAGTGTCTTAAGAAAGAATCAGTGAGTCTTTAAGCATACGATATTGTGTTGGCAAACTGCTAAATATCTGATGCACCTAATTCTGTGTCGAAAATGGATGAACCAGATTTTTCAATGTTTCTTTAGAAATAAAGGTTTACAATAAGGCTTATACCAAAGTATACCCGTAAGTGGGACCCTACAATCCTGGATTTTTTATTAGCTAATAATAACCATTCATGTAAACAAAGGTTGAGGAGCATTGTGATTAGACGGTGGCAAGATTCTTATAAAGGAAGGTTTGCTCAGATTTAAACTAAGTACTTCTACTAATAAAGTTTTTGCTTCACCAATACATAGGATGGAAGAATTAATCTAGTGAAGCCAAAGATTTGAATCTCAAAGATGGATTTTCAAATTTATCTATGACGTTATGAAATTGATAAATTATAAAATGAATTCAATCTTTTCAAAGAAGAATTTAAAGTGCATTATCTTTGATAGAAAATTTAATTCTGGCTGAAAAAAAAGTCTTAAGCGTATCAAGATTTTTTTTTAAATCTTGAAAAATGAAGTTTTTAAGCGTTGAATTTTATGCTTTTTCAGATTATGTGTCTTTCTTTCCCGAAAATCAAAAAATCTTGAAAATGTAAACATTTTCTAAGAATGATGCTACGTTAATTGTAAGGTCAAGTTGAGATATTTTTGTATAAGTCCAAGTGCAATATTTTCTACATGTGCATTTATTACAAATTAGTTTCAGTTTTATATCATGTTATATAATTGTTACATATTTTTAAGATCCATATTTTATGTAAATGTCTACATTCTAATGTTATCTGTTAAGAGCTTTTACTATCATGTTGCATTTATTTTACCATAGGGAAAATGTAGGTCTTGTTTACTTGGTCAGTCTTACCAACCTATGTCTTTGATAGAGATTATTAATTACGGGATTTTGTTGACCTGTCTGTCAGTCAGTCTGTTATCTGTATGTCTAGCTGTGAAGATTTTTCAGCATTCAGCAATCACTTTGTTCAAATAATTTAAAAAGTGACCAGGCAATTTTTAAGAATGTTTATGAATTAAATAAAAATTATTGTATTTACGGCTGATAATTTGAACAGAACTACTGAAATTTATATTCAACTAAAGATACAAGACTGGACATTATTATTTGCGCATTTTATTATTTTAGTCAAATTAATCACGCTAAAAAGTCAAATTTACCTCAAGGTCATTTTCATTATCGAAGGTTATTTCACCGCACAAATTGAACCAAAGTTCATAACTGTTTACAAGTTACTAAAGATCCTTCCTCAAAAATTCTAGAAATTCTACTTTTGATCGAACATACTGAAAGGACATAAAAAAAAAACCCAAATCTTTTTACTCTTCTATTTACATTGTACATCATTATCAATATAAATCAGAATCTGAGTAACCATGGTAGCCGTTCAAAATGATTTTTTTTTGGTTGCAAAATTGATTTGTTTAAAACAACGAAAATGTCTTACAGAATATTATGTAATATATTAATGACATGTACCCGCAATAGTACAGGTGAGATTGTAATTTCATTATGAAATTTTTTCGTTGATAAACTGTTTATTATAGAAAATACTCTTTGTTGAATTAAAATCAATATTGTCATGTGGACCATGCATCTACATTTGTATTTTAGAAACTATACAGTTACTATATGTTATAAGTCATGTCTTTCATTAATCTTTCTATTGTCTTAAAGGAGGAGGTAGGACGTGAGAGTAATTATTTTTTTCATTCTTTAACACAAATTTCAAAATTAATTGTTATACTGACTCAAAAAATAATTTCATAAAATGTATTGCCATGTCATAAGCTTTATTGAACATATAAGGAAAAAGTACTATAGAAAAATTAAGTTTTTAATTTGTTAAAATCACACATGCTCACCTGAATAGAATGAGACAAAATTGTGAATATTGAAAAAATACTATTGACCAATATATATTCAAATATAAGGCTTATTGTATCAAAAGATATGATAATTATTTTTGAATGAAATAATATTATTGTTAAATACCCGGTTATAGCAATGAAGTTTATTACGTTTTGATTCATGTGTATTAAAAAGTTTTATTGCTCGTTACCACATTATACGTTGAGATTTTTAATGAAGGAGGTAGAATTTTTAATTTTCAAAGAAAAATAGATCATAAACTAATATTTTGGGCAATGTTGAATATATATGGTGCTAAAATCTTGTATGCGGCAAGCTTGTTGCATCAAATATGTTTATGTCTCCTCTATTTGTCATGCGAAGGCATATAGTTTTTGTTTTGTCGACTTGTCTGTCTGTCTGTCTGTAAACTTTTATAGTAACTGTTCTATGGACTTTAACATGCAAGATTACTGCTAGGTTCTATGGATCGGATTGGGATTTTCACATGTATAGAACACTACTAGGTTGCAACATTTTCTGATCTATCTCCAATGACATTGTATATCAAGAGAGATAACTCCTAAATTTCAAATAACATGTATCACAAAAATAGCACTGTTCAAAAACAGATATGTTGCCTGTTTGACCTTAAGTACGTGGCCTTGACCTTTAAAGTGACCTTCACCTACATTTGATGCCGAGTCCCTTCATGCTTTACTATCCCGGCAAGTTTGAAATAAGACTGATATATGTCAAGTAAGTTAAAGCCAAATATGTGAAAGTGTGACTAATAGACGGAAAGACAGACGGACGGAGGCCGGACATAGTAATCCTTATATGTTGCTCTCGCGTTGCAGGCGAGATAATACAGCATGCATTGAGTGTTCTTTACATGTTTATTCTGTGTGAAAACTGTTCAGCTCAGACCAATTTCTCCTACATTTTGACCTGAACTTTTCTGCCATTAGGACATCAGCGTTTCACATAACTCATCATTTAAAACTTTTTTGTGCACCAAGTGCTTTGTGCAATATCAATGTTACATGTATTTCTCCAAGATGTATCAAGTTATTTTTCTGACAAAATCTTGTAATGTGGATTATAATACATGTAATTATTTTTATCATGAAAGATGTTTGTTGTGTTATTATGAAATATGATCTTCCAACAGAGAAAATTAAAATCTAAAATAAATCCTCTGTGTTTTAGTTTTTATGAGAAGACTCAAACTTGTAAGATTGTGGGTCAATATTTGACTGGGCCATCTGTCACGACACAAGTTCGGATGACTTTGGTGTTTTCTCTTCCATGAAGATAGTGACCAATGATTGATATAGGGCAGAAATACACCTTGTCACAAAAGTTGATAATGTAATGGACTAAATTTACTATTCATTGCTTGAATGACTCTTCAAAAAAAAGCATTTTAGGCTTAAAATGAACTGAATACATGTACAATAAATACATCTATGACTGTAAATAATTTATTGTTAATTTCAAATCATTCTATGTTTCATACATGTATGTAATTGCACTCTTATAACATGAAATGTATGAATTACTGCTTCATAAAGCATATGGCCCCCTCAGGAATATTTTGTTTTACAGTTTTGAGAGAAATGAAAACATTTAGTATTTACATGTACACTATCTTCCGAATATCTCCCCACTTATAAAATAATTGTACAGCCAAGTACAGAAATTGCATGTAGAATTTTCATCATAAGAAAAATCCAACAACGTCTTAATCACAAAACTCACATGACATTGGAGAATTCAATCTTTTCAAAATAGAGAGTTACTTCCCATTTGTGCAGGTATCTGACGACAACGCATGAAGACGTCATAAAATTCTAAGACACCAGCATGAAATTCAGGGACACAGGGTTACATATACACATGTATGTATATGATGTTTTCAAAGGAATTCAGTGACGTCACAATGTTTCTACGTCAGATACTTGCACAAATCGAATGTAGGACTGTAAAATCGAAAAGACGGAATAAATGCACCTGACCAATCACTTACAAATATGTGATTAGAAATTTAGGTACATGCACACTTAACAAACTGAACTGATAAATTGCTCTTTATCACTATACAGATACATGTACCTGTTAAATTGATGAAAATGTCTCTGCTCATAATAACCAATGGGATGAACCAGTACAATTTAAGTGTCTTCCATCAGTGAATTGTAGCTAATATTCTAGTGGATCCTTCATGTATGTAAATAGCCAATCAGACAGATTACATTTTTACAATGGATCCTATCACAGATGTATATTATAAGCAAGTGGAATAAATAAACATGTCAAATACATCAGAGACATAATAAAACAGTTTAAATGCCCAATAAACAGGCACAGTACATATCATATTATTCCAAGAATTTCAATAACAAATGATGGTATCCATGGCAACAGTTTACATAAAAATATACATCATGATTAAAGATGTTTTTGAAGTCTCAGTCCTCTAACAAATCTTCATCTAAATTCACATCCTGCAAAGGAAAAGAAAATTCATAGGATCAGTGAATCAGGAACATAATATTCTGCACACATGAAAAGAAATAAGGATCTGACCACTATAAGACTGTATAGTTACATGTAATGGGAAATTTCAGCCCTCATTCGAAAGAGCAGTCCATGAATTACCACGAGGTTTATTCAAGATTCAAACTATAAATGTACATGTAAACATAGTAGATATAATTTGTTTGAAGGAAAATTTAAGATTGAGCTATTCAGTCTTGTCTAACAATGGGGCAAAAATAAGACTGGGCAAATTTAAAACTGCAAGCAATATGTACAAACAATAACTGACTTTGTACAGTGTATTTAACATCTGCGCCTACATGTAAAGGTTGATAAAAGACTGGGTCTATTGATGTGTAGATTGATCCAAGCACCATTAAAATTAAATAAATACACAATTTTCCTCGGATTCTTTAAAAATTGAACAAAGCAGAGAAAAGTGAAAATATGCTGAAAAAAAGTTAATATGCGATTTGGAAAGGAGAAATATAACTCGTACATACCGTAGTATCAATATCTTCGTCTATTTTCATATTTTCTATATCTAGTTCTAATTCAGCCTCAATGTCGGCCATATCTTCCTTACTGAGGTTGGAGGGTTGTTGTGATGGGGCGGGGGGAGGGGGTGTGGGGAGTTTGGCTGACGCTGCGGGAGAAGGTGATTCCTGAAGGCACGAGAAAATAACATAAGAATATATTACATGTAAATATTCCTTTTGAAATTTTAGAGATACGTTCGAAAATTTGAAAAATTTATTATTCATATTTAGTGTAATTTAGGGGTACAATGCACAATTTATCATACAATGTATGTGTATGTACATACACTTACGAGTAAAAGTTAATGGTGGCAAGTGATTTGATTTTTCAGTAACTGAGGCTTCAAATTCTCACTCTAGACATCTTTACCAACTCAAATTGGGGAATACATGTATAAAGGATCATGTTTCTTACTGTTCTGATGGTGAGAATAAAAAGAATCTTAACAATAAAAGAAACTTTCATAATTAAAATTTCTTTGCGTCTGCACCAGGCAATAATTTAGGATTGTACAAGACATTTCTGTGTCGCCTGCGAAACATAGCGACACTTAGGGATCACTTTGTCAGTTGTCCGTCTGTCCATCTGTCTGTCACAGCCTATATAAAAGTGATTCCTAAGTGTTGCTATGTTTCGCAGGCGACACATGCATTCCTTGGAATGTTTTTTTTTCCACCAACCTGTTTAGTTTGTTCTGACGATGACGGAGCATCCTCAAAATCCTCCGTGTCCTCTAACTCTCCTGAGGAAGGAATATAACTAAAAGCTCCCTGTTCCTCCGCATTCCTCATGTCTGATAGTGCATCTCTCTCATGGTTTGGCTAAAAGTAACCAGAAGTCTCTAATGAGACTGAAGCTCTCCTGGTTGTTTGCTTAAATTAATCTAAAAGCCAGACTCATTTTTCAAGACCCTGAGATCAGGGGCTCAAACAAAATACAAGACCATTGAAAAAATTAACTCTCTATCAGTTATATAATGTCATGTGCTTTCAGAGAATTGGTGTTCAAGAGATTACATCATAGAAGAAAATAACCACATCCATTTTTCCATGAAACTGGGGGTCAGGGGTTCAAACAATATCAGGTGCACTATTAGACCACAGACTGACAATAATGCAAAAAGAATTATCTTTCTATCAATTATGCTTTCTGAGAATTGGTGCTCACAAGATTACATAGAGTTATATAGGAAAAAATGACCACGCCCATTTTCCAAGACCCTGGGGGTCAGGGGCTCAAACAAAATATCAGGTGCACAACTAGACCATAGACTGAGGATAATGCAAAAAGAATTATCTTTCTATCAATTATGCTTTCTGAGAATTGGTGCTCACAAGATTACATAGAGTTATATAGGAAAAAATGACCACGCCCATTTTCCAAGACCCTTGGGGTCAGGGGCTCAAACAAAATATCAGGTGCACAACTAGATCATAGACTGAGAATAATGCAAAAACAAAAACAATTATCTTTCTATCAATTATACTTTATGAGAATTGGTGCTCACAAGATTACATAGAGTTATATAGGATAAAATGGCCACACCCATTTTCCAAGACCCTGGGGGTCAGGGGCTCAAACAAAATATCAGGTGCACAACTAGACCATAGACTGAGGATAATGCAAAAACAATTATCTTTCTATCAATTATACTTTCTGAGAATTGGTGCTCACAAGATTACATAGAGTTATATAGGAGAAAATGACCATGCCCATTTTCCAAGACCCTGGGTGTCAGGGGCTCAAACAAAATATCAGGTGCACAACTAGACCACAGGCCCATTATAATGCAAAAAGAATTTATTTTGTACTATTCACAGATTCAGAGGATTCGCGCTCACAAGAAAAGTTTAACGGACAGACAGACACAGACAGACAGACAGACGGACGCCAGACACGGGCGATCGCATAAGCTCGATTGGTCTTTGACCAGTAGAGCTAAAAATTATCGTTAGTTTGTTAATTCACAGGCAGATAATTTGCCAGATGCATTATTTTTATGATGCAGTTAATGAAATTTTTTATACCCTTCATCTTAACCTCTTCAACTAAGCAGAAATTATAATTTACATGTAGCATCTAAAGCTTGGCATCTCTTCATTGATTGATTGTTAGAATGAACAAATGAAAATTTCTTATATGTAAACAGGATGAACCCAATATTTCCTTTCATGATTACAACTCTAAAGCCCAGCCCGGCTACATTAGCTTGTTAGTAGTCATAGCTTATCACTGGTTTAGTAGAAGTATGACGTTTTTAATTGATGATAATTCTTTGCAACAATTACTGTCAAGTTCTAGTATCTAAGTCTGACAAGCTTAATAATATTATTAATATCAAGTATAACAATTTATAATACATGTATTTATCGGGTTTATTCAAGAGGCAGATTCAGTGTTGTGCCAGGTGTAAGAACATTTAGGTTCATGGAATCTATTGACAAATTAAATATCCACAGAAAACTTACAGGGACTTGAGGGTATTTACTGGCAGGTATGTCCTTTTGTCTTTGTGGCTTTAGGTACTGTTCGGTTTTTAGTGTGTCCCGCCAGTTCGGGAAGAGATTCTCGTACTCCTCTGGGTCGGCTAGAGATCCTGCCGTCTTCTTGTTCACCTTACCCAGCTCCTCTCTCCATAAACCAACAACCCTGTCAATATAAAACTTATTTTAAGCATATACATGCACATGTAAATGTAGGTTTTGGCAGTATTATTGTTGCATAAAGATAATTTTTATCACTGGTAGGACACTAAGAACGATTTAGACGATTTTAGCTCATCACATGGAAAAAGACCAATCCTCTACAATATTTATAGGAGTTCTCAATTTTAACCCACTTTTCAAATGTGCTTCTCTTGATGGGAAACTTCAAAGTAGATACCTGTTTAAGTACAGAGACCATCGCTAATCATTTATCTATATGCTGGCAGAAATTTCTACTTCAGGAAAACCCACTCACCTTGATACTTGACTAGGTAAATACGTCCGAGCAAAAAACGCAGCTTCTGGCAGACGGTTTGTGCTGATTAATACTTCTAAGCATTCCTCCAGCCTGCAACATAAAACATTTTCATACATACTTGTATGAGATATCAATTCACAATGATTCAAATTTGTTTTGATATTCATGCTCGTTGGAAAGATGAATAAAACATACAATGGTTAGCTTAAATTTCATTTATCTCTCGTATTTAATCTTTTATCATTAAATATTTATTTTCATATTCCATTCAAATAATAAATTCCTAAAGACCTTAAACAATTATTTTTCATGCATAATCAAATGGAAAATTTAAGCCAATTTTCATTCACATTTTTATAGCATTCCATTCTCAATTATTTTGAAAACACATTACACGCAAAACCCACAAGGAATTTTTTTAAAGTCCTGCTTTCATTCTTGGAAAATCACATCCCCTTACCTGCCGAGTGTAAAATATGAGAGGAACGCCACGTTATTCTGTCCTGATTTCTGTGCCGTGTCTCCAAGCTTGGCCACCATCTGTGCGTTACCGGCAGAACTCGCTAGCAGCAGCAGACCCCCAAAGTCGTTAGCCTGGTGTAGGCACTCCTGAGCCAAACCAAACTCACAGCTACTGATGGCCAGCTCTGCTAACTGCTTCCATTTATGCTCTGACTATAAACAGAATCAAATGGTTATGAGTATAAGTACTTGTGTCCTTTAGATGCTAGTAGCAAACCAATAGGCTTTTTTACAAAATACTGACCTTAAAATTCATTCTAGAACATCAGTAATACATGTACATTGTATATAAAGGAGGGCATATTTCTAAATTTCGTGATCAAATAACTCTTGATTTCAATATATTAACATGGAAAAATTTTGAATTTTTTTTAATATATTGTTTTATTTTCGTGCTTTGACATCGACAGTGGGTGCGGCTAGCCAACAGGGGATGCTTACTCCTCCCGGGCACCTGGTCCTACCTCTAGCTTCCTAGGGTTCTGTCGATGTTCAATTTGGTGCTCTATTGTGAGTGCTGTTGAGATTATCGTCAGGATCTTCTTTAACTCATTCATAACTTTGTAATGATACATCTACTGTAACAATGCAATTCCTTTTAGGCCAAAAAAAATTAAAGTTTCGTTTGACGGGCACCGCCGCATTGCCTAAAAACCCGCCGCATTTCCGATTTTTATAGTGTGTTTTACCATAATTTTAAAGTAGTCAATTGAACATCGTCGTGCTAATACAAATTGTTTGTTTACATATTCTTTACTTCACTAAATATATTAATTGTAAAGCTGTAACTCAATACTTGTTTATATAAAATAGTATTATTTACCCAAGCTACCGTATTCAATTGTTGGTTGTACGGTAATCGCGACCACGCGTATATTCCATATCATAGACGAGGTAACGTAAAATGATACTGTACTCTGTTGTGATAATATGCAAGAGCATTATATACTTCTTTATTAGTTAAATTATTTAATTTATTAGAAATTTGAAAACGTTTTTGTTTAGAACTCACAGTTTACGTCAGATTGATCAGCCGGGAACGCCGGTGACGGGATCGAGTGGAGGGGCAGATATACTACGCGATCCTAATTTCGTTACGAATAAACTGGCCAATTAAACCCTTAGCACATCGCAGAAACTTCAAAATTTCCACGGCATAGAAATTCAAATTTCCAGACCGCCAGTGAAAACTTGGGTAATCTTTGTTAAAATTCAAACTAAATTGTCAGACATGCAGTGATCGGGAAGGCAAACTTGCTCAATGGGACTATGGCACCTTCCACTTGGACTTCAATGGGTCATTCTCAAAAACAATGGGCCATCTTTCCTCACGAAAGGGCCATTCCAAAAATGATCAATTTTCGAAAAGCTTTGCATATGCATGTATGTATAATACATTAGACGTTAGCACATTTTTTTGTCGCGAGATTCTCAATTTTACCGTTTCTAATGAGTAATTTACAGTACATTTTTTTTACTTAAATTTGTACCCATTGACTGACCACTTGATAATTTTACGGACGAACGCATACACAAGTACCTTAACGTAGATAAGATACGTAAGAGGACGTTGGAGATTTAAATCTCAGGCGCAGAACGAGGATAAAAAAGAATGTCGGAGAAAAATCAATATCTATTGTATCAAAATAGCAAAGAATCTTTCAATTGTTAGTGTACAGAAGAATTTTGTGCTTCTGACTGACTGGCCATGTACAAAAAAGCTGCGATCTCTGTATTACTGCTCCTGGTGTAGATCTATATTACAACGTAAACACGAGAACAGAACTTTAAGATTTAAAAACCAAAAATGGACGCCGTAGAATAATGGCACCAGGGCGCAGCGAGTTGCCGATTTTAAGGGCCATTTTCTATCAGAATGGGCCTTCCCAATCCCTGGACATGTTTCTTTGTATTTTTCCTACTCTTTTGCCGACGCCAAGGGTCAAATTTTCGGTCTAAGCACTGAGCAACAATTACGATTTTCACTCACTTAGTTGCACATAAAAGAAGAAGTTCACAAAATGTTAACGTCATTTGAAGTTTTAACCTTACACAGGGCAACAGTTAGAGATTGGTGTTCTTTTTTATGCATAATTTAGATGTACAACATACATGTATTAAGTCTATATCTTCATACTGGTCTGTCATAGGACATCGTCATATGATAATATAATAAGTGTGACCAAATCACAGAATATCTAGCAAACTTCAGATTTGGAAATGCAATTACTATATTACAGGAAGACGTTGGGTTATCTTGTTAATCAATGCACTAAACATCACCACTTCATACTATACCTATGTTTTAATGTATTTTCAGCATCAAAACACTTGAATTAGAAATTTGGTTAAAAGATCAAATTTCACGTTTGTAAAAAAAAAAAAAAAAAAAAAAAAAAAAAAACCTGCCTCCCTCACTTTTTTTTCTCAAAAAGTGCCCGTCAAACAAAACATTAATTTTGTATGGCCTTAAGTGCACCAATGTCAATTTCTACAAAATACATACCTCAATTTCTTTGGCAATTTGATAACACGTTTTAAGATCTCCAAGCTGTAGAGCTAGCTCAAACTTATGTTCTGGGTCACATGTTACAGCCAACGCTTGTGACTTAAAACCCTGAAAATGAAGCAAATTTATCACACTGCAATTATTTAAATTCTAATGCTTTCGGGAATATGGGTATTTTTGTAATATGAATTGAAACTGCAATTATTAAATTCCTAAATCATTTAGATAAACATGTATCTTGAAAATTGCTTCTTTTAAATATTCATGTTGTTTCCAATTGATATCACTGATTTTCAGTAAAAATTTAAAATTTCATTTACATTCTAAACACAAATTTTGCATCACAACTACATGTATATACTCACCTTTATTCATTAACTTTTAAGCTTTTTTTTTTTTAAAATGAATATTATTAGCTTAGTTTCTAATTGATCAATCAGACCTACTTGTTTCTCTAGGAAATGAGCAACTCTCGTTCTGTGCTCTCTTGGAATTGTGGGTAAAACTTTATCGGCTGTATCGAAGTCCCGCCTCATGACGACCGTTTGATATTCGAGTACAGACAGAAGTAAGGAGAAGCTAACAACATTCAGTTCCTTATCACCAAGGTATAAACGGTTATCCTTTGGTATGTAACCCAACAGGTACATGGTCCTGAAATAAAATGAGACGTTTTTGTTTGATTATGTGAAGCGTCTAAAGTCTTGCTTACCTTCACTTAACATACCATTATTACAGGATTTTGTCAATATTGGTAATGATTTGACAAGGGATTCTAACATTATCTTTTGAGTAGCATTAAATCTAAATTTAAAAGGAAAAGGTGAAAAGTTAATAGGAAACACATGATAAACTCTGATTCTTGCAGCATTAAAGAAGGTTAACATGGTTAAGCTGACATCATATTTCAAATTTTCTGTCACAGGTTTTAATGTACATGTATGTTCCTATAAATAAAATTGATCAAATCTAGGGTCTTTGAGTTCAAGCATGTAGAAATTAAAAACTTTTTCCTTCACAAAGTGGATGTGAACATGTATTTGTAAATCCATACAATATATTATACATTTTACACAGTGTACACAAACCTGTCAAGATGTGCTATTGTAACAATCTCTCCTCCCACGTAATAATTCAGCCTGTTTACACTATTTGTGTAAATAAAACAATCTCCGACCCAGATTCCCGTCTTCACTGTCTCGTCAATCTCACCGACCACGTCAAACGCTTCCTCGACTCCATCTTCGGTCATTTCCTCTTTGTTTTCTCGGGCTTTTTCCACTGCCTCGGGACTGTACTTCAGGATGAAGAACGACTCCTCTGTTGTTATGCACACCAAGTCACCATTCTCACTCCATATGACCTGTAGGTACAATAAGATCAAATTTAATATAATTTTTCCTACTTATCACTTGATACTCCCTATATTGGATTACTTAGCGCCATTTCGTAAGTTTTACCTTTTGACACATCCTACATATCACTTTGGATGAATTGTCATTGGGTAAAAAGCTCAAGATTGTTGATGATGTCACCATAGAAACGGCAACACTGATATGTTATTAGCAAGAAATGATTTCAAAATTATTTAGACGTCAATTTGATCAATCACAGTGTATGCCATGTGATAACAAAGGAATTCAAATAATGTTTCCATTTCATACAGAATTTATGAAACTCGTCATGTGATTTTAATATCCTTGCCAAGGCCCTGGGACGTGAAAATCACACATCCTGTTCCATGAATACAATATTAAATAGAAGATAATTTCACTCTTTCAGATCCTCTTTTCATTTAAGCACATTTTCTTTATGTGAAAAATTTAATGTTTCTTTCATCTACATAATATTTCTTACATTTTTAGGTAAGATTTCAATCCTTCTGATCAGATCAGTCGAGTCCCAGTCGTAAAACGCCAACCCACTGACGGATCTCACTCCTAACATGTGACCTCCGTATATACCTTAAACAAGGAATAGATGATACATGTAAATCAATTATATCACAGGGACTTAAAAAGTTTAAGAGATACAAAGATTAGTTTGATAGAGTATACCACTGAAAGGGAACTAACTCTGATGTACTGTGTGAATAATTTACAGGTTCAAGGAATAAAGAAGTTTATAAATTGCGGGGCAATGTTTTGTCATAGGTACTACTATTCATCTGCTTCTACCAAGAATTCAAACTTTCTTGACTTGGACCGATGAAATTTTGAATATGAAAGAGTGTTTTCCTTCTATAGTATACTCACAAACTGATCTTCAAATCTAAACTTATACATTTATATTTAGCCAATGTGAATTTAAAACAATCTTTTCATTAAATTGAATTTCACTTCTTGTGCATGTATCTTTGCATAACCGTACACACATTTCGAAATCAACAAAATAGCAATCCAAGGAATGCTTGTGTCGCCTGCGAAGCGGTTTGATTATTATTCTAGAAAGTGGATCAAAATTATTGGTATCAGTAGAAAAGTCTTGTCAAATGAAATTCATTTGAAATATCAGACCTCTTAATTACAAATTAAAAGATATGGTCATTCTCAAATTTTCAGAAAAGAGTGTAAATCATCTAGGTCAAGGTCACTTCGTAAAAATTGGTAATAAAAAGGTCTCATCATAAGAAATAACTAAGACCTATCACCTACCAACTAAAAGATATATACAACCTTAATTTCTTGGAAAAGGAGGTGAAATAGCTAGGTCAAGGTCAAAAGGTAATAAATTATGGTATGTGTAGAAAGGCATTGTTACAAGGAAAATACATGTGAAACATCATAGCCCTATTACCTACCAATCAAAAGATATATAGCCAATGGTAATAAATCATGGTATGTGTAGAAAGGCATTGTTACAAGGAAAATTCATGTGAAATATCAAAGCCCTATTACCTACCAATCAAAAGATATATAGCCAATATTACTTTTCTTGAAAAGCAGGTCAAATATCTAGGTCAATGTCACAAGGTCAAATATTATGGTCTGTGTAGAAGGGTCATGCCACAAGGAATACACATGTGAAATACCAAAGCCCTATTACTTACGAATCAAAATATATATACAATCTTAATTTTTTTGAAAAGTAGGTCAAATATGTAGGTCAAGGTCAATAGGTCAAAAATTATGGTATGTCTAAAAAGGCATTATTACAAGGAATACACATGTGAAATATCAAAGCTCTATCACTTACCAACCAAAAGATATAGCAAATCTTATCTTTATTTCAAAAGTAGGTCAAATATCTAGGTCAAGGTCACAAGGTAAAAAATTATGGTATGTGTAGAAAGGTTTTGCCACAAGGAATACACATGTGAAATAAAAAAGCCCTATCACTTACCAATCAAAAGATATATCCATTCTTAATTTTTTTTAAAGTAGGTCAAATAAGTAGGTCAAAGTCACTAGGTAAAAAATTATGGTATGTGTCACAAGGAAAATACACAAGAGAAATATCAAAGCTCTATCACGTACCAATCAAAATTTATGGGCTGTGACACCCAAAGTGTGACAGACAGACAGACGGACAGAAGGAAAACGGACAAAGTGATCCCTAAGTGTCGCTATGCTGCGCAGGCGACACAAAAACGACCTCATTTTATAACCCTATACAATTTACAAAATACACAAGTCATACAGATCTTTATTTCTTAATGAAAGTATGTGAAGTTTACCTTCTGCACCAAAATCTGGCTTAAATGATTTCTGTTCTTTGAAGTTTTTGAATATTTTGACCATGCTGGACGACTCCCTGATGGCGTACACTGACGAGTCGTTACTCCACACAAATTCCTGGGCGGATCCAAAACTCTTGTTTCTGAGAGCCATGGCTGTGTATATAATGTACTCCCCATCTCCACATACCACTACAAACCTATAATGTATAATACAACATCATACAGTATAACACATTTTTCAATAAGTACCATCCATGACTGCGTACATGTACATGTATATTTTATGGATCAGCAAAGTGGGGAAAACTTGTACTTTGTACTTTGATGTGGCATACATGTACATGCTTTTTTCTAAGTGACTCCACTAAAATACTGTAAACGTGGTTATTTTCGCAGGGGCAAAGTTTCGCGATTATAAGATCAAGACCTTTGCCGTGGGGAAAATATTTGCGATAAAAATGTCTTTTCCATAGTAAGAATGCAGAAAAATTACCCACACACGAAAATCTCCACGTTTACAGTAAAGACATACATTTGTACAGAATTCATCCATGTTCTATACTGCAGGAAATGTTTTACCATAGAAATAAACAAGAGTTTGTCATAAATAATTGAAATTTTGTCTCAAAATAAGAGAATGAAAGATGCTAATTATAAGAATTGCACTATCATTCTTCAAAATGCTATCCCATATCTTTCAAAGATAATGCCACGGTAAAATATTTCATAAGTAGGTCAAGGATGTGAGTCAAGGTCACTATGTCACTTTATTCTGGTACATTTACCTTCCATTTGGATTATGAGCTACAGTTTGTGGGTAGACTTCACAGCTTCCCATGTCTTTAACAGCTAACGGTAGTCTCTCTCCGTCTTTTATGTCTTGATCACCCATTGCCTTAATGTTGGCTTGCTGGATCTCCGAATGTTTGGCCCAGATTATTTTTCCGCTACTGTCCATGGATATTGCCGGCTCTTCACGTCCAAGCTACAAGATCAAATAAGATAATGTAATGATATCTGTGGAGTTACCTTAAATACATGTATGTGTATTTGGCAAACCTACATGTACATGTATATGCTTCTTGCTTAGAGTTCTTGAATAAACAAAATCTTAATTACTCTGAAATCTTAATTGTAACAATGTAGTCTTTCCCAAAACTCACTAGCTCGACGCCTGAGGCTACCAAAATTTTTTCTGGGCTAGTAGAAATTCTTTAAGAAACTATACAAAAAACTAGTAAAATTTATCTTCCGGCTAGTGGCTAAAAAAAGCTTTCGGAAAGACTGGTGCACAGCATGTACATGTATTTTGAAGATATAATAGAAACTTCAATCTTATCCTATGATAATGAGATTTGTCTACATACGTGTATAATGATCTAACACTTTCCTTTCATTCATTATCCTAGGTACACTGGAACCTAATTGCAAGATCTCCAGCTTAACCCAATAGCAACTGTCCAAATCAAGACACATTATAAGCCATCAATGAAAGGAGTTGTTAAGATAAGGGCCGTATTTAGCCCTGAATCCCGTGACTTATTTCTTGCGCATGGCAAATCGTATACAGAAAAACATGAATCATTATTGAAATATAATGTATTTGCAGAACTTTTACATGTTTTACATTATGTTAAGAAACTCTTAAGGTTGTAAAATTAAGGTAGAAAGAGGTAGGGGTGCTCAGATAGAAAATTCGATAATATCGACAAAAAACGTATACATTTTTGAATATTTTGTCTAAAATGGATAAATATAAGCTAAAAGACATCTAATATGTCTACATTGCGTATCAGAAATAGATTTCGAACGTTCTACCTCCTTTAATCGGTAAATAATGAAATCCGGAACTTAAAATACGGTCTTATTCTTCATTCAATGGCTACAATGTCAGCCTTTTAGCGCGAAATACACATTGACGGAGAAATAAACATCACTTTTGCTTATTTCGTTCCTAATTCTTGTATCTTTCATTCAATCATATTGAGTACACAATGTTTGATGGATTAAAGAGGAAAAATAGTCAAATGTGCTATATTTAATTGTCAAAAAGATCGATTCTTAAAAAATGCACCCCCCTTTCCATTTTTAGTTTTTCGTCTCTGGGGTAGTGTTCCCCCCGGAGATACAGAACCCCACTTTGCCAAAAAATTTGTATCATGGATACACATCTCCAGTAAAAGTGGCTTTCTGTATATCCGGGGGGAACAATGTTCAATAAAACTTTTCCGTTTTCTATTGATTTCTATGAGAAAAAGATAAGTTTTGACCCCAAAATTAGCAATATTATGCTAAACAGATAAAAAATAACTTCATATTCTGATGGGATGCCGTATAGGTATACATTTTACCAAAAAAGGTTCTTGAAATTTCAATATACAAAATTCCACTTTTCAGGGCTGATTTTACGCCTTATCTTAACAGCTCCTTCATCTACATGTATTTTTTGCACTCCAAATCCTCTATTACATGTACCAAGGTATATGGTGAGGGTTTTCCCCAACATGACATACATACCTTTATTATAATACTGCCTTCGTCATATCCGAGGGCCACATTATTAGATCCTTTCTGACTGGCTATACACCATACTCTCTCCAGACCATAGTTTAAAGTACTTTCTAGTCTATACGTGTTTGCATGCCAGATTCTGACAGTACCTGAAAATATAATGAGCGTTTAGTTAATACTGATGACTAGACAGCATTTATTAAATGAAGGATCTCACACTACACAGATATTTATGATTTTACAACCATTTTAAGCTAGAATAGTATGTAAAGCAAAGTTCTTCATAAAGAGAATGAATTTTTTTATCTCGGGTATTTCTCAGGGGTTGAATATCTTTAATAGGAAGGTAAAAATGACCAATAAAAAATAAAGAAAAATTCGTATTCATTGTACAGTGCATTTTTAAAGAAGTAACAGCAAAGAACAAAGGCCTTGAGTTTGATTAGCTGATTATTCACCCTTTTTAGTAAATAATCCACATAAGATTTTTACTCTAGTTTTCCTTTTAACAAATTTCAAAACATTGACAATGTCCACAGATTTTCATTAAGTATGGAACAAGAATAAGATCTTATCCTTAGTTTGAGATAAGAAGCAATTTTAACATACCATCTTCTGATCCTGTCATTATGATGGGGAGTTCTGGATGAAAAGATACAGATGATATATTCTGTGCATGTCCCTCCAATGTCTGTACACAAGTCTTGTTCTATAAATGAGATTATATACACATGTAGACTTGTAGAATACATTAGAGAGCTATGACTTACATGTATGCCACAAGAGCATGATTAAGAAATAATTCTACTGATGACGACTGTATTTATACACATTGCACTACCCACCTTTAATAAGTACCCACCTACATGTAATACATTTCTCTTTTTTTTTTAAAGTGAAGATTTTTGTTCCATTGTTTTGAAAATCTTAAGATTAACCATTCTGCAAACAATTCAAGTAAATTTTTCCACTAAATCTTTGTTTTTATATTAATTTTTGCAAATTTTGTCTAAAAATGTAAATTTTTCACATGAAAGAAATCTACAAATATTCTTAAAATTTGTCCATTTTTGTATAAAGATAAAATGATGGGACGAGTTTTTCATGAAATTTCTAATGCTTATACTACCTGGATACTTATTTATGGTGGATAGTGTATTTCCTATTTTCACAATGATAGTACATGTACATGTTCATCACAGAGACAGTGTACGTACATGATGTAGTGATGAAAGAATGCTCCATGCTTTTACTGTGCAAATGAAGATAATCTATATTACAGTTTACTTCAAGAAAACTGCATTCTATTTGAACTTCTACTTTCAGAACTTGCAACATCACTCATTTTGTTCATAATACATTTATACATGTATTTTGATTTTCTTCTTTAAATACATGTATAAATGATTTTTTTTCTTTACACTGTCGATACCTTTCTACAATGCTTGTTTAGAGATTTGAAAATGAAGCTCATAAAAATACCTTAACAAAACTTCTACATCTGTTTCTGAATCATTTCTCATTATTTTGCACAATAGTTTTCGTTTTGTTTACAAACCTGATAATCCCATATCTTTATGAGTCTGTCATCAGCCCCTGAAATCAGGTACGGTTTATCTCCCCCTGAGTAGTAATCTACACAGTTAACTCCCTTTTCATGTCCCTCTAATGTGAAATTAGGAGTGGGGGATCCTAGCTGCCAAACCTGAAGTAAAGTGTTCGTTAATTAACTTCCAGTGAGATGATCAATAGTTACATGTAAATCAAGATTGCAGTAATCCAATAGATGTTAAGCAAATATCATAGCAAAAGCATTTTTCACCTCCTTCTGATTTTTTTTTACCAAGTAAGCCAATTCAGTCAAAGGCTTTGGGAGAGTTGACAAAATTTTAAGTTGGATTGAGAACCATATATATAACAACTA
This sequence comes from Pinctada fucata, assembly GCA_028142955.1. NCBI lineage: Eukaryota > Metazoa > Mollusca > Bivalvia > Pterioida > Pteriidae > Pinctada > Pinctada fucata. Next base: position 38,797,358 of record AP027112.1, on the reverse strand, counting down.
TATTAAAGCAAACTTTAACATTTGCATTTTAGCTGACATTAGATTTATACTGAACTGCTGACTAGCAGAAATTATGACTTGCCAAAACCAGCAGAATCTTGTGGAAAAAGTTAAACTTTAATTTCTAACACCTGCCAGATTTGGTAAAACATTCCAAAATTTATGAAGCAAATGTAGTATAACCTTTACTGTATCGAGTCTGTTGACTGGACAGTAATAACTACTAAGCCACATGAGAAAAGGAAAGGTTGCCTTGAGGGTGTATGAACTAACCTTGACAGTGCGGTCTAGTGAAGCACTAGCAAATGTGTTATTGTCTTTTGGATTTATGACAATCTGCATCACGTAATGGGTGTGGCCCTCAAACACCTGGGTACATGTCCATTTCTTGTCCCAGTCCCATAACTTGATCAGCATATCGTCTGAAAATATGGATTCATTCATATGAAGACCAAGTATCCAGAAAATACATGTACATGTATTGTGATACTTTATTTTGTCCTCATGTTATTTTTTTTAATCAATCACTAATTTTTCACAGATTTAAATTTCCACTTTTTAAATACTAATAGCCTATTTGGCTTCATACATAGACAGAATTTCATGTAATAATTTAAATTTACATACATAGATAGAATTTCATGTAAAATTTAAATTGAAATGACACATTTTTAAAATTAATGTCAAAATAATTTCTGAATCACAGGAATATAAAATACGGTATGTAAAGGTTGGGTTTAGTCTTTAAAGCAAGATAAATTTGAGAGAAATTTTCGTACAAAATTTACCAGACAGATGTCACATTTACACGTGTACTTACCACTGCTGCTGAGAATGAAGGGTTGGGTGGGGTGCACGGCGATGGAGCGTATATAATCCGAGTGGGCCTCATACTGATGAACTCTCTCTAACGTGTTGTAGTTAAAGATACGAATCTGCATGTCATCCTGAAATAAAAATTTCATCATTAAAAATTGGTTTATTTTTCTACCTTACACATGTAAATTCTTGTTTATCAAAGTACTCAGGTCTTCAGTATATAAAATATTTCAAACAATTTGATATGTAAAAATTCTTCCAAATTTTAATTTTCCATATCATTTTGTCATCTTGTTTGTAAATACATGCATTGTGCTGTTATTCTTCTTAATATATTCTTTACATCAGTCTTGTATTTCTGGTAAAACTGCTGGGGAAAATTCACAAAAATCCATTATATCTTATAGATTCTTTTAACTAGATAGCCATGATAATTAGATACTTTAATTGACTCACAGATCCAGTGACGACCCAGTTTTTCCTGGGGACAAATTTTGCTGCCCTGACAGGTAAATCACATACTTCAAAGGACTTTATCAGTTGCTGGAAGGTAACAAGACTGAACATCTACATCTACAGTTCTATCCAGGTATAAGCTAATACATTCAAGAGGAATCAATTCCTTCAGATGAATGTAATTTCAAAGTAACTTATAAGAAATAAACTGCATTAAATCATATATATTTTTATAGTAATTTGTATACGACCTCGTCATGCTATAAAGCTTCATAAAAAGTAAATGTATACAAAGAGTTTTTAACAATGTCTAGTGATAAGAGAGAGAATTGTTGGTGGCAGAATTGGAAATTAATTTTTTTTAAGAACTTTTCTTCCTTGCGGAAAAAGAAACTTAAGTAAATTCCAAAAATCAAAATTTTCAAAATACCAAAAGCAAATAAAATCTTAACTAAGAAATAAAACTTAAATTGGAATATTGACATGCTATATAGAACCTCAAGATTTTTTTTCAGAATATCAAAGTAACTTGCAAGCTATGATAATGAAAGGCCAGAAATCTTTAGTTTGCATCACAAGTTTAGGTACGGTATGTGTACTTATATTACTTTTTTAGTGCTATTCATTTTCAATTTTTCTTTACTTACAATCTAAAAACTGATAAACATGTGATAAAACAATTTCCTGACACATGAACCTTCTTTATTGTAGAACATAAGGATTGTAACAAATACATGAATAATATATTTTGATAAAAATATATAAATTTTGATAGTACCTGTTATAGACATGTATTATAGACATAGACATGTACATACTTGTCAATGAATTGCATGATACATACACAAAGCAAACTATGATCAAGCATTATCACTGTTTTGCAAGCAATACAGAGTTCCCCAACCACCCAAATATATATGACATAATATTGAAAAAAAAAAGTTGAAACCTCAATAACTGTCAAAAAGATTGATAAACTGATATGAAATGGCATTTTAAATATAATTTGTATCAAAAGTTAAGGTACGGTATATGTGTACTTATACTACTTTTTAATGCAACCAAATCTTGGTGGGAACAGGACAAAAGAACATGTACAGTAATAGGCAAGTTCAAATATTAGCATATATGTACAAGGTAATAATGAATCAGTGTAGACTTAACTGTGCTAACACCACTAAAGTAAAAATTCTTTAAAATTAGTATGGTACATTTAATTACCAAATTTTAAGTTATAATGTTTATAATCAACCCTTTTGAGAGTCCATGAGGTTTGTTACTAACAGCATTTTACTGTATATTCAACTAATATCCTAATGAACATTCAGATACATTGTACCCCTATGCATATTCCATCATAACACAATTAAAAGCAGGTTAATAATTTGTTAATGACACAAAAAGGGACAATACACAGAACGTGTATGTATATAAATTATTAAATAGAAGTGTCCTTTGAAAATTCATTTACAAATTACAATATAATTAATATTACCAGTACACATATTTGCCACGAACAGATAGTTGCCAAACTTTTGAACTTGCATGTACATATGAATTAATGAATAAGAACTTTTCACTTGAGAAAAAACATCCACAAGCTAACAAAAATTCATGCATTTACCCTTCTACAGTTCTACTTATGCTTTTCCCCTTCTATTCATTCCTTTCACATGCATTTTACCTGAGATTCATGATTCCATATATGGATGTTTCCGTTATACAAACTGGCCAGCATCCATGGTTCCGATGGATGCAAATCAACACTTTTTACTCGGTCTGATCTCGCGGAGAGTTTCCGCTTAATATCGAGACGCAGGGGCTGAAAAGAGTGGTAAGAAATGTTAAGAACAGAGAATAACTTCTATAAAAGAATGCTAATTGAGTACCTTCGATGTAGAATCCCAGATCTGCAATTTTCCGTTGAAAAGGCTGGCAAGCATCCAGGGTTCTGAGGTGTGTAAATCCATACATTTCACTCTGTCGGACCGCGCAGAAAGAATGCGCTTGACATTGAGGTGAATAGGCTGCAAAAGTTGCACATTATAATATATATTGCTAAGATCACCGTACATCTAGTTGTTTCTTTACCATTCAAGTCAATAATCAGTCATTTTCCAGCCCATCAGATCTCCTTGAGATTAAATTATGTCTTAATCATCGTGTGCAATGATGATTGGAAAGTGTGCAGAAAAAATCTGGATCCGAGGAAATTTTTAAAGAGCGAAGCTTGAACAGCTGCATCCAACTTCCATAAAGCAAACATGGAAGATAAAAATTTATACAAAATTTACAGATTACATGCAGGTTGTTACTAGGGATTATAATGAAGGGCAGCTCACTTTAGAAATATGGAAAATTGAAGCTATGCCTTATTGATTTATCTTAATCATCTAAGGTCCTTTATACCAAAATCATAGCTTTAACCCCTCTTACATGTAAATTATTGATCTTTCAAACAGCACCGCCAAAACAATTTTCTTTTGACCTCACAACACTGACGCGCATGCTGCACATAATGCAAGAAAAGGGGGTGATGCAGTTTGTTGAGATAGATATTTAAAAGTAAAGGGGTAGGGCCACGAGACCCCTTAATCGGTCCTCGATTTTTCTCTAGAAATAAAGTTCATGGGGAATACTTGATATCTCTCATGAAAATACACGAATGTTTACCGCTTTCAATACAAAGAAAAATATCACCAAACATAGTGCCATTTAACTGTAATGACGTCATGAAGTGACGTCATTTTGACGTTATTGACAAAACATGGCGAAAATTGCTTGGAATTTTGTCTTTTGTGGAAGAATTCAATGTGGTCGCATGCGTTAACTGAGACAAAACGTTTATGGCAAGAGGATATAATGATAATCTTTCACATATGATTTTTTCATCCTAGTTAATGCATGCGGCCATTGCTAATTTTATAGAAATAAGTAGTTTTTGCATCAATTTCGTGGAATATGACCAATTTTGGTGTTTTCAAAGGGCTGAAAGCTATTGATAAACGCAATGTTTACATAAGATAGATTCATGATTCAGTAGAGAATGTTTCAAAATGTCAAATCACAGTAAAAAATTCTATGAAGTACAATTTTGAAAATTAGGGCCAATATCGGGCTTCGTGGCCCTTCCCCTTTTTGTATTGGGGGATAGATCTCAAACTCTTGTAACTAACAGTGCAATTCACATGTCCGTACGAATAATACTATGCTCACAGTGAAAGAAAATAGATTTAGTTGGGGACTTTTCTGTGTTAAATTTCGCATTACATAGTGGATGTTCTCCATAGACTCATTCAGTCATTGTTAAACACTGGCAATGTGACTATGTCACGCTAAAGTTACCGTAGCACAGAAAACTTCAAAACTCCATATCTTAATCTACTTTCTGTCAGTGTCACTGTGAGCTTGGTTGCTAGGGTTGTCAAACTGGATAAAATTTACTTTCGATTATCACCATTAGAGGAGTTCTTTCGATTGATACATTGAGATAATCGTAGTATTTCAATTTTTCAAACTTTTGTAGAAGGAGAGTACCTTTATTTCCATAAGACTTTTGACATAACTTAAAAATAAACTTAAACATACACAGATTTGCCTGGTTAGATGTAATTACATGCATGTTACTTACTTTTCGAACATGCTAGCATCTGTAGTCAAGTCTCCCATTTAGATACATTTCTAGTCATCTTGCATGAAGAGAGAACAATTTGCAAAGATGTGTTTTGACTCAGATTTTACTGAATCTCAAAAATAGAATCCATAATCAGTGACTTGGTTATCTTAGCAATAATAGTGCAGATGTCGGAAACTATCATTAAATCACTAGTGGTTACACAAAGTATAATTTACATCATTATCATATGATTATTTATGAGACTTTAAAGACTGGGTTTTTCAACCAGGTGGTCATTAATAATCATACCTGAGTAATGTAGGCTTGGTAGGTGTGACATGATTACTTTTATTCTATAAACTATAAATAGCAACGCTCTGATTGGCTGATAACATCGCCGCGGCGTTCACTCAAGTGATATTCCAAGAGTCGCGAGCGGTGTGCAACATCAAAGACATATACGACAGTTAAACTTTATTATGCTAAGGAGATATCTCAGTATATCATCCGTTTTAAGCTGTCAGTCAATAATTTAGAAGGGGTAAAGGGAATTAAATGGGCCAATCAGATCATGTTAACCCTACAGCCAGTTCTGCAGTGTGTGAAATTAACGGTGGCCCGATGGCCAATGTCTACATGTGTACAGTACATGTAAATTGGGTCGCTCTATATTTGAGCATTTTAGAAATATTAGCTTTGTATTAAAACACCTGTGTACATGTACCGGTAGCATCGATCTGAATTATGCAGCATGTTCCACAAAATTGTATGAGTACAAATGAAGGAAAATAATTAAATGATCAGAGAAATTGTTTGAGATGGAAAAAGAATATGAGTAATGTCAGGGAATTTCCTTCAAATAAATTGATACTTATATAATATATGAATTTAACCAGCAATGAGGCAGGACGGATATTTTATCTGAAAAAAAAAGGCGGCTCATCCGTGTAAAATCATAGCGGGGGCGGTGTCTGAGAAATAACCAATCGCCCTAAGATAATCATATGAAATAAAAACGTGTAAGCTAACTGTAATCACTATCAAAACATGTTTTCACACCTTTAATCTCAGGTACACCGTAAGTTACATTTGTAGATCTGTTGATCAGCTGTTTAGCCGACAATTACACGACTCTCTTTTATTTGAACGTTGAAAGAAAATAATGACTTTCCACTGAAATATGGGACATTTCGGGACACATTTTAATTGTACGAGAATTTTTGTGTCTCGGTGGGACAGATTTTTAGGTGCAATTTTCTGGGACATATCTGTCCCACCAGGACATCTGGCATGTATGACACACTGTCAATTCACACATTGTGTTACATAGGGCTGGGACGATACGGGTCTCGAGCGTATCGATACGTATCACGATATAGTGCCTACGATACGATATGTATCACAATATTTCTGATGTATATTGCTATAACGAAGATCCAGGCTGTATAGAATGAAACTCAAGTATAACATTAAAATATTTTGATAAAGACTATATTTTTCTAGATCCTGGAATAATCAAGATTTAAAAAATCCCAAGCAATTAAATAAACTTTTCAAACTTTGAACAATAACATCAAAAGTTATTACTGATAGACAGAGGCTAGTTAGCTACAAGTCAAGCTACAAGAACAAATCTGTACCCTTTGCAATATTTATTTTTAACTTTTCACCTTAACATGTATTTATATATACTCTTTTTAGTCTGTTCTCAGTAACTGCATCAACAAGACAAGCCATGAATTGGTAAATAAGAGGGCCTCGTGCTCTCGGTTTGAAAATGGAAAGTTCATGAATTTATGTAAACCCCCCCCCTCTTCCTTTTATATCTCTCTTTTCAGTTCCCCTTCCTATTTAAATAATCCTAGACTGATTTTTTTTCATGAGGAAGTCTTATTAAAAACAACCATATCAATCGTAACAAACGCTCCTTTCTCTACAATATTGAAAGGATTACCGCATAATTGTTTTTAAATGTGTTTGATTTTATTCGATGGATACATCCTGCACTTTGATTTTTTTAGGTCAAACGATTTTCCGTCTCTGTACGTTTTATTTTATGTACATGTATTAGCAAAATTTTGGGAGAGAGAGAAAGAGAGAGAGAGAGCATGTGCGTTAACCACGTGGACGTAATCTACTAATCTTTAATGATTTTATTCTCGAGTTTAAGTTGTCGCTGACGTGAATAGAAAATATAATAGATATATAAAGATCGTAGTAGACAGACATTTTTTCCCTTCTTCTTTTAAAGGCTGCATGTTTCTGACGTTCAATCAAGGATTGACACGAGTCGGTTTTATATTAAAAATTTTTGAAGTTAAGTAACTAGCATTACATACGATTTCAGAACTCTTCTTAAATGGAAGAGATTTAGGTCGAATGCCAGTGTCTCAAAAATCGATGATAAATGAATGGATCACGCACGCATGAATAGCTACTGGACATATTTATTTATTTCATGCCGTTTTCACGTCGCTCTCACTCTCACCCACTCAATCAGGTACTTTCTCTGGACAATAGTATCACAAAATTGTAAATATTAAGATCGCGTTAGATACGGATTCTGAAAACTTTACTTTCGCCACTTTAAATTTTTTAAACGAACATGAGTTTGAGTAAACAAAATATCTGTAGGATTCCCGCTAGCCGCAGATACGGACAACGACACGGATCAACAAAATATCCAAGTGCCATTGGTCGTTTCTGCGGCTAGATTTCCACAAACCACAGGCTGGATATAAGTATGCATTTCTAAATAAAAAATTTAGAAGCGCATACGCATATCCAGGCGATCTTTCCGCCTATACCGCAAACTATATGCATGTAAAATTGACTACTGCATACTATCCGGAGCAAACATAGGAAGATTAGTCAAGAAAAACATCTTTACCCTTTTAAGTCAGTAAGTCACACCTTTCAGTAAGCTCGAAGCTTTCAATCGACAAAGTTAACGAGCGTGTTCATGCCTTTGAACGGAGGTTAAAATGGGTCCAGATATCGCGATATAGCTCCAACGTATCGATACGCGTATCGTGGAACACCGTATCGCGATTTATCGATATATCGATGTATCGTCCCAGCCCTAGTGTTACAGCGGTCAGTGAGGAAATGACAGAAAATTTACCTGTCTTCTTTTACATTCCCCACCCAGTCTTTAATGATCTATCATCCTATATGAATTTCAAACAAAAAGTAGACAAAACTTAACCTCCTCTTCTTTTCGATTTTTCCTCTGATTGTTCTAAAAATAGCCTATATTTAGAATGGGGAAAAAACCCTGGATGTAAAGCGCGATTTCATTGGTCAATTGGTTCTCAGTATGACAAAATGTTGTCGATCAGAGAAAAAATCAAAGAGAAAAAGAGGTGAAACAACGGCTAAAGGGGATTTGTTTAGGGGCAGGAAAACTGGGCGAGTTATTTTTTGGTTGAAGGTACTGGAATTTTCAAAAAAAAGGGCGACTTGCCAAATTTTTTTCTCATCGATATTCTCAATTTTGCTTATGCATAGCAGTCAGACCGAAGACGAAAAACACCGTCGTAGGTTTGCAAGTCAGACTACTGTCTGCGCGGCTCACTTCGGAAACTGGATAAACGCTATTTTGACAATTTCATCATGCATACATTTAAATAAAATTGAAACCATTCAGTAGATCTCGCTTAGTTGTAAATTTTGATATAAGTTGTATGAGAATCAGTGCACACAATCAAAATTAATAGACAAAACAAATTTCAGATGGGCTATTTCCCATGCTAATTTTTACCGTGACATTGTGATGCTGTCCATAGGCTTAATGTTAAATTCGGCGACGTCAGGCTGAAATTTAACATTGAAAACATCCCATCTAAAATTATATTGCCTGTATAATTTGATTGCATAAACCCTCGACCATATAACATATACCAAAATTTATGATTAAGCCAGATCTATTCAGTGATATATATTTTATTTTAATGTTTGCATGACAAAGTTATCAAAATCGCATTTATCCACTTTCCGAAGTGAACCGCGCGGACAGTAAGTGTAAGTGCCCCTGAATTTGAAGTTTACTTCAGCATGTTCATAAACAAAATATTCATGAACAGTAACCTCCTGATTACCCCCCCCCCCCCCAAAAAAAAAGCCATACAATTGAATGCAAAGTTGAAAATCATACAAGTGCACTTTTCATTTGTATTTTTGACAAATAGCAGGCTGTCAACCCCTGTTTTTTTTTCACCAGTCAGCGAATAATGAGCCTTTTCCCGTGAACATTTAAAATATCCTTATGAAATAGCAAAATGCAAAGACATCATATGTTCCTTTTAAAACTCCTAAACATAAAGAGAGAAGCGTATTACCATGATTTCTCTTGTCTATCATAAAACTTTGTGCTGGCGAAGGTTTCCTCTGACTGCCTGGCCTGAAATACGTGGCTTTGGTGTCTGAGTCTGCGCGCACGGAAGTAACATATTTAGACATTCCGACCGTACTTTAGTTCGTTATGCTGTTGATGCACAGACCGAAAGTTCGCCTGGCAATTCGTATGTGCCTCTAAATTTTTTTTAGTAGCGCATACGCATGTATACCCGGACGATCTTTCCGCCCATGATTAGGGGCGTTTGGAATCAAATCAAATCAAATAACATTTATTTAGAGTCGGACATGTCAACAATACAACATTACTGTAGCTCTTTTGAGCTATTTACCGACTAGGTGATTTCAGGATGGGATTTGCGGTATGCAACCTCCCCTAAAAAAATTCGCTGGCTCGCTTCGCTCGCCAGATATGTACATTGTATGATTTTTCCATCGGGGGGGGGGGGGGGAATAGGTCTTCGCCAATGGACCGTCCCCCGTGGGAGGGCATTATAAACGTCCAAGGACTCTTTCCGCTCTTTTCGCTTATTTAAATATGGCCGTCCACGTTTTTTTTTTTTCAAAAGTCGGAGTAAAATTAGAAATCTATCAAGGTAATGTACAGTTTACGCAAAAAAAAAAGTAAAAAAAGTTTTCTTTTCTCTCACAATTATGAAATACATTTGGCTATGTCTGAAACTATCCGAAACACGTGTCTGGTGCAATAAAATTGGTTTGAAATTTACTTCAAGAAGGTAAAGAATTTGGACACTTCCATATCACAGCACCCATTGTGATACTAGTATTGCTTCTAGTCTTTATTTCCAAAAAGAAAAACTTCGAAATGTATTATAATACATTTATTTTTTTTTACAGAAACCTTTAACTCTGAATGCTGATGATCTATTCATTAAATCTTTTTTATGAATTATGAAATCGATGAAAAATACTGTTTGCTAGTGTAGTTGTCTTTGTTTTCAGTTTACGACATAATTTCTTACTTTTTATATGAATCTTTAGTGTTTGGGAACCAAAAATATTCTTTAGACCAATCGAAGATACGCATTTCAGTACTAATTCTGGTAGATGTTCTAAACATTTACAAAGAGAAATCTCTCGAGATCAAATTATGTTATGCTACAATCCACTATGATCCGAATTTAAATGCCTTTCTTAATATTGATTGTCTGTACTAAAAGCAAAGTACATGTATGACGATTTGGAAATACTATGGATATTTAAATACGCATGCGCATATTTATAGAAGAAGAAGATTTATAGATCAACTTTGTCATGGCGTCTGCTGAATTTAAGTTTACAGGCGAAACTTAAATTACATGTAGGAAATAGTTATACGACTTGATTGGTGATGCAGTGGACCAAAATACTAGTAGTTTTCTTTCTGAACAAAGAAGGAATTTTCTGTTCAAAGTTTATAGAAAAACATTTCATGCCAGGACATGCCACAAATTTTAACTGTACACACTGAATGTTTAGTACTTTGTGACATCACATCTCTGATGACAAAGGAACAATAGTGACATGTAGATAGATTCACTTCAGGTAAGATGGCATATATTGATTATCATTGTTAATTGTTAATTGTAAATTGAAATGTACGGCCCATAAAGAGCAAATCTTTTAAAGCATCATTGATGGGGATTTACAGTACCATCCGAAACACATGTCTGATGCATTAGAATTGGTTTGAAATTTTCTTCAAGAAAGTTATGAGTTGGAACACTTCCGTATTATAATTACTAACACGTACTAGTCCTGTTGCAGTGTGGAACGGTTAAACATGTTCCCCTTGACTGGATGTTTGAAGTGTAATTATTACTTATTTCCCGCTCTTTAGCAAGAAAAAAGTTTTGTTTTGGCCTTTTATCAATTTGACACATATATTATTTTTCTATTTCGGAAACTTGTCATTTCTTCCAAATTAATATTCATAATGGAACATTAAAGGAAATTAACATCTCTCAGGTTATATATATATATAGAAAGTTGCACCCGCTCACATTTTGCAAAGTAATGTACAAATTTAAATTAAAAAATAAAACCAGAGGGCGCTACTGAAATGATAGGCTGTGTTTGAAAATCATTTTTTTTTTCTGGAAGCATCACTGATGAGGATTTACTATCCGTGTCTGGTGCATTAGAATTGGTTTGAAATTTTCTTCAAGAAGGTAAAGAGTTGGAACATTCCCGCATTATTGAAATTAATATCAAAGAAGTACCTATCCGTTATTCAGTCTCAAAGTCGAGAAAGCAAGGCAAAATCATTAGAATTTCCATTGGAACAGTTGCGAACCTAGGAATGAACAACATTCTGAAGTGAGACCAGGTGCCCGGGGAGAGTCAGTGTCTCCTGATTGCATGCAACACCCGTCGCAACATCTCCATGAAAGCTAGTCATACGGTGATTGTCTCGATGTACATATTGATATACATATCTGGTAAACATGTCTTGTTTGGTGATCATGACAGCCGTTCAATCGCAATCCAGAATGTCACTGATCATTCTGGAAAGATGGATCTGATATGCTTTTATCATATCCTCGTAGCGACCGAAGAACTTCCTCAATGATGATTTCAGCCGTTGTGTACTGTAACCCTGAACAAGTAGCTTACTTGCAAGCCGTCTGGCTCAAGCGATGAAATCGTCATATTTGGAACATGCCATGGCGTACTGTACTAGCTGAGAGACAAAAACGCCATAAGGTGGAGGGGACGGAATGTCATAAAAGGGAAGTTAGTTATGTGGAAGCTGAAAACATCACGCTTGTCATACAGTGAGGTAGAAGTATATCCAAGTACGAAGCGGATCTGTCGCTCGCTTTCCTTGATCTCTAGTTCATGACATAAAAGTGAGACGGTAGCGACTCAGCTTGATGACGTATGATAAGCTTCAACAGGGCGATATAAAACAAGAACAATTTAGAATGAACAATTTTGTTGAGAACAAATTTTCAAATACGTATCATGAAAAAGAAAAATGGATAATTCCGGCGGTTGCTCAACAAGGTAAAATACGATTACCGTTCTATTATAGTCAGTCATAGTTGGATATGTCAATATATCACCATACAACTTGAACACAAGTGAGACAAACAGACAATGTTCAATCTAATAACAATATGTTGTTGGCCGCCTTAGCAGCTAGCCCTTTTATTATCAAATACTTCGCTTAAGTTTTATTCAAAGTATGTATGATTTCTTACAGGCTAGCCATTTCAAGGTGTCAGATTCAGCTTTCACTCACCTCACAAGGAACGTTTTCGTTAAAATTAAATGTTATAAATCAATGGTGCCTAGTCTAGAATGGATATACCTCAGACGTTTTTCAACTGTAAAACTGCCTATTCTGTACATGTCGAACTGAGAGCCTTGTTATGCTGTGACTACTTAAATGAAGAAATTTGTAAGCAGCATTTCACGAGACTGAAATTAAGATGTAGGACCCATTTCACAAGCCCTGTTGAGCAAAGCTTGTCGAATACTACTGACATATTAGATAAATTGGAAGAGAAGGGTTTGTTTGGAGTGGACAACTATGGTGTACTCAAGGACCTGATCAAAGGTACAGATGAATCATTGATTGACTTGATAACAAAGGCAGAGAAGAGGATCGCATTTATAAGAAGAACAGATTCAGAGAGTAAGTTTCTTCACTTTCATATGATCGAAATAATATTGACTTCATTTTTCCTTTGACGTTTTTCCCCTAGATTGACGCGCCGAGGAAAAAGCTACATGCGATGCTTACCCTCTCCAGACAGCACATGTTCTCTCTCATATAGTTCTTTGTTCTCTTTGTTTCAGCACATGTGTTTCTTGGGCCCCTTGCGTCATGCTGTCTGTTTGTATGATCATTAGAGTGAGGAGGTTATTTTACACCACAATTGTGCGTTCTTTTAGACTTCCGGGTAATCGGAAAAGTCGGAGAGTTATGCGCACGTAATCCGGATAAATACACCGTCTACTACTTGCTTGGCAGATGTCCGTCTAAAGTCGGCACCGGTTGCCCATTGGTCTCGTTGGTTTATGTGTGATCTTTTGTGTTTCATGTTTCTATGGTGTGAGTTGCTCTCGTTGGTTTATATGCGGTCTTTTGTGTTTCTGTAGGTGTCTGCTCTGTGATTATTTGCATCAGGTGTTTTTGGAGTTTTGCTGTGGGTGCTGCAACCGAGTGTTGTTGGAGATCCCCTTTCGATTATCTTTTCCTCTCTGTCGATGGTTTTACATACTTTTTTTCTTGTTCTTAATATGATCATACCTGTATCGTTAGAATTTATAGACATGTTAAACGTCATCAAATTCATTTTGAGCATCATTTAAAAATAGATAAGTTTACAGCATGAAACAGACATGCACGTTTCGGGTACTTAACCCTCGTCAGTGATCCTGAATCTAAACAATGGAATATGGCCAAAATCTGTAAAATTATGTCCAAAATATACCAAACGATGTAGCAATATGGATGGTATATGATGCTACAGGACCCAGGTTTCAGAACTTTGAGAAAATTTGTAAACAGAAATTTGGAATGCGTTTGAAGAAACGACCAAACCAAATTGATCGAATTTGGCATCATATGCCCTCGGGGACTCCTGGTCCACCAGCGGTGACACTCACCAAGTGGTACAAATGTTAAACGTTATCAAATTCATCAGCATCATTTAAAAGCAGATAAAATTTCAGCAAGGACCAGACATGCACGTTTCGGGTACTTAACTTTTACTTCTCCTTTTTCTTTGATGATAACAAAAACCCTCAAATCCAAAGATGCAGACATTTCACTTACTGCCCATGTAAGCACCAATGAAATAGAATACTGGGACACGCTTCTAAAGACAGCACAGTTGGGGCACTTCGTGTTACTATGTAACTCAGATACAATGAGATAGCAAACACTTTTAAAAGTGCGTCACTTTTTGTTACCATAGTTTCATTGAATTATCTTCTTCCATTTTGAATCAATTGGCTCAGTAAGACCAATAGTTAGGATTCATTCCCCCAAACGTGTGTATGTGATGCACAGAATTAGGAAATTTATGTCGAGAAGGCAGCTCTCCGACAGCATGTTTGACACTTACTTAGCCATTATCCCCGAGATATTGCGAAGGAAAAAGGGGCTAATAATTTGTTTACTTTAGAGTAAACTTTGTGTTTTATGCTATGGAATTACATATACCTCTTCCTGTCTTAGTGTCCAAACCTCTTTAGAGAAGACAGGATCCCGACCACTTGTCCTCTCTGAATCTTAGTCGGACTCCTCGAGTGTTCACATGCATGAGCTCGCTACAGCCGGCAGAGCACGGACTGTATTTCGTATGCCTTCTGGTTTTTATCCATTTACATATCCATCTGTGTGTTTCCTGGGCCCTTTGTCATGCTGTCCTTTTGTATGTCTATTATTACAGTGAGGATGTTACTTTACACCACAATTGTGCGTTCTGCGAGACCTATGGGTAATCGGTAAAGTGGGAGGAATGGGCGCAGGTAATCCAGATAACCACACCGTCTGCTACTTCTGTGGCAGATGACCGTCCTAAGTCGGCACCGGTTGCCCATTGGTCTCGTTGGTTTATGTGTGGTCTTTTGTGTTTCATATTTCTATAATGTCAACTAGTTGGTATTCCTTGTCCCTTTTGTGTCTCTTTCTATTGGTATCTGCTCTGTGTTTTTTGCATTGGGTGTTTTGTTTTTGAGTTTTCCTTTTGGTGCTGCAACCGAGTATTATTGGAGATCTCTTTCTTTCTTTGAGCGCACATACTTCCGAATAAAAACCTTTTATTTTTGAAATATTAACTTACATTTCAATTGTTTTGAAAGAGATACAATTAATCTAAATTTCCTGAGACTACTTGCTTTAAATATTTGATTTCTGTTTTTCAGATGGTTCAGTTAAAGAAGAATTTGATTCAAGTAAAGAAACGTCTTCGGATAAGACTTTCAAAGGTATTTCGAACTTAGGAAGTTTTGTTTAGATATTGTGTTAGGTATATTTTTGCGGCATACTTATATGTTTCCAAAATAACAAAGTAATATATGATTTCAAATTGATGAAGGGCCACTACAAAACATTTTTTCATGCAATAGAGATGATCAGAAAGTAATTCAATACGCTTGAAATGTCTAACTGCCCCAAACTGCAAAAAAGAAAAAAAAACAACTGTAGATTATAACAAAATTGAAGTGTTCCAGTCCGTTACCATGGTTACCTTCTTGAATAAAATATTTAACTGATTTTAATGCGTCAGACACATGTTTCGGTTAGTTAATCCTCATCAGCTATACTGAATTCAAGCAAAAGTGATTTTCTGACACAGCCCAATGTATTTCAGCTGTAAAAAGTATTAGAGCATTAATTTGCAAAGAGTTTGCGGTTTCAAATTTAGATTGGTAAATTAATTCCTTATTGTGAGTTATTCCCTTGAAACTGTAGAACATTCCTATTTCTTATCTCTGCATTGATGAACAAGATTGAGTGAAAGTTAGCATACAGATACGATGTAACTTGATATCTAGGTCAAATGTTTATACTAGTATATGCATATCAAAATATTTTTTTGGAACTGATCTCAAATTAATCTTGATACTTTCCGTACAACTCAGCTATTTATCTATATCTATTGACCCTTGTTTTGCAGAGAATGAAATCGAAAAACTTTCAGAGCGACTGAAGAACATCAATAAATATGAGACAGATATGTTGCCTTTGTCGCCTTTACAAGAGGAATACAAACTGCCTGTCGAGCAGCTGTTTTCCTCTTTGATCATGAGAGAGGACCTTAAATACAACAGTAGACTAAGAGGACCAATGATTAATGGGGAGTCACATGAAAACAAAGAGATCAAGTCTCCGAAGGATATTTTTACAGTCAATGATGATGAACCTGCAAGAAGGATATACATCCAAGGCGATGCTGCGATGGGTAAAACAACATACTGCTTATGGGTATTGAAACAGTGGTGTGATGCCAAAGAAAACTGCACTGCATCGCAATCTGATTGGGTAAAAGCTCTAAGTGAATTTGATTTTGCGTTTTTCTTACCAATGCGGTCAGTACATCCTTCAAGAGTCTTGGTGAAGGAGATGATTTGTAAAGACCTACTACAAGAAGAACCTCATCTGCATAAAGTGGTGGAACACGTGCTTTTGAATGATAAGTATCGTTGTCTAGTTATCTTGGATGGTATGGACGAATGGAATCAGGATAAAAATACGTTGGAGCAGCTGAGATGTAAAGCATTACCCAACTTTGATAACATATCAAACTGTGTTTATTTAATCTCAATGCGAAAATGGTGGTTTCCTACCGTGTCGACCTTTCTTCGGAACAATGACAAAGTGATTGAAATAAAGGGGTTAGAAGAGGAATCAATCACGCAAGTGATTGAGAAAGTACTGGTTCATCACTTTGGATTCACACAAGACACAGGCGATTATAGAAGGAACCATGATTCAATCATGGAAAAACTGACAAACAAAACTCTAAGGTCATTTATTCAAATTCCCCTTTTAGCTGTTGCTTGTACTCAAATATGGTGTAGAAATGAAGAAGCAGGTGACAGTTTGACAAAGTTGTATGCAGCCATGATAGAAATTCTGCTGGAGAGGGAATATAAAAAGCATCCGCTCAGGAATACGCTCATAAGTAGAGAAGAATGCCAAGAACGAATACCAAAAATTTTGGCTGAAAATGAAAACATTGCTGGCTGTTTTTCTGTATTGTTGAAGATGGGAGAAGCAGCATTTTATAACTTAGTATCTAAGAAACCTAGAGTAAAATATAACGGAGTAGTTTTAAAGAGGTATCTCTCCGAAACAGAATACAAGTTTGCACTTGATGTTGGTTTTATCAGTCAGGTAGCATCAAACAGTGTAGCGAAAAAGAAAACAGGTGTTCATTTTTTCCATTCATCAGTACAAGAATTCCTTGCTGCAATTTTCATCATTGTCAAGACAGATTCGGCTAATTCCTTCTGTAGTGAGCACCTGACAAACATGACAGAAATAATGGCACGCTCCGATGTAATTATGTTTATTTTCGGCATGTGTCCTTCCCTTGGTATTAAAATATTGAAGCATGTCGACCTTGTGACCACAAACAGCTGGGAAATAACTGCATATCGAAACTCGTCAGAATGTAGTAGTGTAGTAGCAGAACTATACAGGATAAAAATGTGTTGGTATAGAGAGTTTCGTCAAGCACAGGCCGACCATCACTCAACGTTCCCAGTGTCTGATGTCTATCTGTCAAAGTACAGCGACATGGAAACAGTGAGGCTGAGTAGGGAAATCTTTTTGCATCAAAATGAACATATCTTATCTCTATACTTATCAATGGTACCAACCAATAAGGAGTATGGTATTACGAACGAAGAGATGGATTTGATCGTGTCAAAACGAGACAACTCGCTAGTCAAGCTCTATATCAACGGATTTAATACTGAGAGAACAATAACGAGGATCTGCGGACCACACCTGACAAATCTATACATTTACATGGTCAGAGTTCAAGAATTGGCTGTCCCAAAGGAAGTTATTTGTAATCCGACAGTGTTAGAGAAGGTTGAGCTTTTTGGTGTTACCCTTAAGAACAGATCACTTGGTCTTAATTATAGCATGGAGGAATTAATGACCGTAAAATTATGGTCCGTGCATATGTCAGCAGAAGAATGGGAAATGTTCTGGCTGAGTCTTAGAAGTGACAGTCTCAAGGCTGTTCATTATGAACTGAGAAGCACAAATATTGATGACCAATCATTGAGAAATATTTTGTCCGATTCTCGCTGTACTGTTAGATTGTACGCTATGGATGAGATTAGAGGGTGTCATATACATTTTATTTCTGGTGGAAGTCCTTTACCTCTATGTTATGATGTTCGTGCTGATGGTGGTCGTGACGTTGGTGATAATGGTGTATGGAATCAGAAACACATTGGTGTTTGCAAGGAGGGAAATGGTGATGTCGTTAAGAGGGTACTGAGGGTGATTCTTGTGGTTTTAGATGTTGTAAGGTCGATATGGTGGTGATTTGATCGCTAGATTATTATGCTTTTGTATTATATGCTGACTAAGCAGCGTTCAAAAATGAAGAAGATGATGTTGAGAATGGTGCAGAACCAGATTATGAATTTGCAGATTATGATGCGGAAATGCAAATGCAGATGATGATGATGATGATGATGATGATGATGATGATGATGATGATGATGACGACGGCGGCGGTTATGATGATGATGATGATGATGATGATGATGATGATGATGATGATGACGAAGATGACGACGGCGGCGGTTATGATGATGATGATGATGATGATGATGATGATGATGATGATGATGATGATGATGATGATGACGAAGATGACGACGGCGGCGGTTATGATGATGATGATGATGATGATGATGATGATGATAATGATGGAGGAGGAGAATATATATAAATCTTGACGGTAGAACACTTCCAATAGCCCGTTCTTGCGTCAACCACAACTGTTTTATTTCTAAGCCAGTGTTCCACAGTCTTTTTGTTTTGTCACCTTTTTTGTTTGGTTTTTCTGTGTCATGTAATATTTCATGAACTTCTATTATTAGACTGTTCTTAAATGCTAAATATGGAGTATTTGTTATCTCATTTCGATCACGGAAGTTGTATTTTGAATTTAAAAAAATGTTTATTTACACCAATCGTCTTTTTGAGTAAAGCAATTTAAAGTCGATACAGCCTATTTCTATGATAGAAATGAAGAATAAATATATCCTGAAGGCAAGGCATACAGACTTTTTGAGTACTTAGGACAACCACACACACATACAACTTTTACTTATATATTTCATACATTTTTATACATCATAATTAATTAAAAGGTTAATACATTTCGATCGTCTGAAAATTGGAATAGTTGTGTTAGATAAAGCTTTACTACTCAGTTCTATTGCTTTTGTAAAAAAAGATATGTTTGAAATTTGTTCAGTTATTCAATAAATTTGTTATAGTTTATTTCATAGCAAATGCAGAAAGAAATGAATCATGCATCTATTACGTCCCATTTTTTATACTTTTAGTGTATGTGTACTTTTACACATACATGAAATATACTTGTAAATTTTCTGGAAATAAATTTATCAGTTTGATATTAATTTATTGAACTAAGGGCTAAGCATTTTTCGAAATATAATTTCTAATGGTGCAACAAATACAAGCGTAGGTACAATACAAGTGTTTGATCTTTTTATTTACATTATCCCCATGTTTACAAGAAAAATACAAATGGAGAATAAAAGATAAGCTTTCAATCTATGGTCTCTGAAGGGTAAAGATACTTAGATTCACTAACAGATACATAGACGACGTGTTGTCCATCAATAATTTAAAATTCGCGGATAACCTCAGCAGAATCTATCCTTCGGAGCTTGAAGTCAAAGAAACTACAGAGACAAATAATTCAGCATCCTATTTGGACATAATGTTGTCCTACGACACTGATGGTCACATGAACACCTCAATCTATGACAAACATGACGACTTCAATTTCAGCATCACAAACTTTCCTTTTCCGAGTAGCAACATCCCTTCATCGCCTGCTTATGGCGTGTTCATATCTCAGTTGATACGCTATGCCAGAGCAAGAACCAAATATACAGATTTTATTCTGAGAGCTAGGCGTCTTTCAGATAAACCTCTCAGTCAGGGATACGTCTGTGACCGACTAACATCGTCACTGAGGAAGTTATACGGTCGATATGAGGAACTCGTCATACACTATGATGTCCCACTCTTCAGAATGGTGAATGATATTCTGTCACAGATCATTTGTACAAACCAACAAAAGATTATGCTTTACATCTTTCCAAAATGGAGGAAACGATATGGCAATTCTACCGAATTGAAGCGACGGGTCTTGCTTGCAAACAGGAGATGCTGAGTCTTACTGGGCACATGGTCTCACTCCCATATCTGGAGTTCGCTTCTTTTCATGTGATGGAGGTTTTTGTTTCTTATCTTTAGCTCCTGTTTTATCCTGATTTTGTATACCTTCGGTTTCTGATTTTCTGAATGATCGATTTTGTGCTGTATACAGGGATATGGTTGTTATACATATTTGTCATTTTAAAATCCATTTTGGTTCTACTTACTTAGATACTATACTTCCATGGATATTTAATATAATTCTTAGGGTTTTTTTTTGCAAGACGGAACCTCTTACAACTAGATGGTTTTTCCATAAGCCAAATTTTACAAGAGTTACCTCCCGTCGGCAGCCATATTGAATGACAACCTAGCAATTGATTTTTTTCCAGATCGCCACTTCAAATAGGACATTCGTTGTAGGTGACGTTACTGAAATGTACCTGCATGACGACAATCAAATTCAAAACAGTAACAAAACCTTCAGTTTCACATGAAGTGCCTAAATTTTATTCAGCCAACAAAGATAGAATTGCAATTCAAGTGACTTCATAGCCTGTCAAACACAATCATTTTTTTACGGAACCTGTTTTTTTTTCAAATAAGTAGCTGGGCACAATGAACAGGGAAGCACTCTTTCTTAAAGTTACAAACTATTGACATACAACTACCATATAAACAATCAGTAAGTATTACACGAATTTAGGACGTCTTCAAATTCGATAGCATACTTTAAGAACAGATAAATTTGCAGCGTATACCAGCCATGCACGTTTTGGGTACTTGACCCTCGCCAGTGATCCTCAAAAGCAATGTAATAAGGCCAAAACGTGTGAAAATAATTATGTCTAAAATGTACCGAAAGACGTAGCAGGTTGGATGGGATGTTATGTTATGTTACAGGATCCACAATAGATATTTTGATAATAGAAATTTTCGAATGGGTTGGAGAAACGATCAACAAAATGATATGACTGAATTTTCGTATATCACTTTTAGATGGTTTGTGAATGTCATACGTACATAATTCGTATTGTTATCACATCATGTCGAGATTTAGAACGCAGCGTGCATGTGGTTGATGGCTATCAGTAAGATCAACAGCTGATCCAGGCTTGATAAAATAATTGTATGTCCATGATTTATTTTTGTATATCAATCTTATCACAAATATATCTGTCATAGTTATGATGTGCGCTCGGTCTAATACATCGTTCAATTTGAGAAACAAGTCCGTAAGCAGAGATTAAAAAGTGAGTATTATTATCAGAGGTTTAGTCTGGAAGTTCTTTCAAATGAGCAAAAATGTTTGTTAGATGAATTATACAACGGATCCCGGAACTTAACGAAAGGCTATAAAAATCATTTTTCAAAATTGTTTTTCAATATATTGAAATTACCTTTAAGATTGTTTTAACTTTGTCAACCCCCTCCCCCAATTTCTTACCCGTTTCTGTTAACTTGAAAATATGACCATAGACGCTGACAAAATTAACTGAAATAGACCAAGACCTCGGGAGCTTTGGTTGAATAATACACACACAACTCTGGTATGATATATGAGTTCAAAAGTACGCATGGACGCTTTGTTATGGCTGGTTATACATATGGACCCCCTCACGCCAACATCTGAGCCAACGTGAGACATTAATATAAGTTGTGTAACTTGTTTGTTAAACGTTGTAAAATAAATAAAGTTTGAATTTTGGTTATAACAAGAGACAGATAGATATATGACAAATTCTCATTGAAACGGTACTGGGCATAAAATGTGAATTAAAAGTAATGTTCAAATTAAATAAAAAAAGTTCAGGAAAAAAGTAGCATATATAAAAAGTATACAGAATAACATAAAACAACACCTGTAATTCTTTAAACAAGGCAAACGTTACAAACACCATTTTTGGACCTAAATATCCAAAGTGTTACAGTCTTGTACCAGCGCATTCTTTAAACTTGCACTCTGTCTGACTGTGACGACGGGACACCTTGAAGGACCCTGTCCAAACCTCTTTAGAGAAGACAGGGCCCCGACCACCTGTCCTTTTAGACTCTCTGAATGTCAGTCGGACTCCTCGGGTGATTACATACATGAGCATGCGTCGGCAGAGCGAGGACTGTATTACGCATGCCCTCTTGTCATATCCACTTATATTATTCTGTGTTGCTTGGGCCCCTGCGTCTTGCGGTCTTGTTGTGTGTGGTCATCTGACAGTGAGGAGGTTGTTTTACACCACAATTGTAGGTTCTTCGAGATCTCTGGGTATTTGGAGAAGTTAGAGGTTTGTTCTCACTTTATCCAGGATAACCATGCCATTTGCTACTTGCGTGACGACAAATGGTCGTCCTAAATCGGTACCGGTTGCCCACGGGTCTCGTTGGTTTAAGTGTTTTCTTTTATGTTCGAAGTCTCGTTTGTTGTTCCTTGTCTCTTGTTGTGTGTGTTTTCTATGTGTTTTCACTTGGTGTGTTTTGTGTGTTGCTGTTAGCAACCGAATCCTGTTGGAGATCCCCTTCTTTCTCTAATATTACGTAACGGACAGTATCAGTTTATTAGTATTCAATTTTATTCTGATTGGTCGTGTTAAAAAAAAATTGTGATAGTGGCAGTTTGATCGAACCCGTAATGTATATGTATCAAAAAAGCAATACTCAAGACCCGAATCGATGGTGATTTATCCGGATTTGCAATTCCGATTTGTGTCAGGAGAAATTATTTTTTCTTTGTATTTTAACAGTGGGTGTTTTGCTGTGTGAACTGCAACAACGTGTTGTTGGAGACCCCATCCTTTTCCTCATAATAAAAAAAACTTAGGTATCTCGAAACTAAGAGAAAATATCTTGTTATATAGAGATTATAAATTCCTTATAACGAAATAAGATATCGTAATTACAAAAAAGGATATCGTATCTATCTTCCGAATTTTCGTTCATCAAAATTTGCAGGATGCTTGCTAAATGTAAACTCTTGCTTAAGTAGGTCAAAGGGTTGTCATAGCGTCTCCTGACTCGCCCATGGGATACCGACGAATTTTGCATGATTTTATTCTGGTTTATGAATATTCTATTATTTTTTTCAGCCCTTGGATATTGTTTCCTACAGCTTTTGAATGGTAAGAAAAATTACTCCATATCAAACTTTAACTGCGTATTCCGAATACTTTTTGCCTCCACGATAAGTCCGAAGCAATGCGTAAACAAGTTATTATTGGTAATTCTACAGTCAAAAATTCCTTTAATATGATACTGATCAAGACGCGTCTGGATCTTCCAATATCATAACGCATAGGATTCCGAGGTACTTGATATCATTTAAGTACAACTATTAGCCAACAAAGTCTGAGAAGCTTATTTGAAAGACGCCTAGCTCACAGAACAAAATCCGTACATTTGGTACTTGCTCTGGCATAGCGTATCAACTGAGATATGAACACGCCATAAGTAGGCGATGAATGGATGTTGCTACTCAGAAAAGGAAAGTTTGTAATGATGAAATTGAAGTCGTCACGTTTGTCATAGAGTGAGGTGTTCATGTGACCATTAGTGTCGTAGGACAACATTATGTCCAAACAGGATGCTGAATTATTTGTCTCTGTAGTTTCTTTGACTTCAAGATCCGAAGGATAGATACTGCTGAGGTAATCCGGAAATTTTGAATTATTGATGGACAACACATCGTCTATGTATCTGTAAGTGAAGTTATAGTCAGAAGCTAAGTATCTTTTCCCTTCAGAGACGAAAGAATGAATGAATTCAGCTGCGTACGAGTAAAGGAAAATGTCGACAAGGAGTGGGGCACAATTGGTCCCCATTGGAATTCCGACAATTTGTTGGAAGACCTCTCCTCCAAACAACACAAACATGTTGTAGATCAGAAAATTTAACATCTGAATAATATCTGTTTCAGTGTACTTATTTTCGGAATCGGACTTTTCTTTTACGAAGTATAGGTTTTGTCATACTTAACAACAATAAATTTGTATTTGCGATTTCCGTTCTTACTTGTAAACGCATTACTTACAATTTGTGCGAGTCTTTCTTTCAATTAAGAATGTGGGATTGTAGTGTAAAGTGTCGAAAGATCAAAGGCTTTGATCGAATGGACTTTAATAAAGTGAGTGGATTTCAGATGCTCTAGAAGTTCCTTGGAATTCTTTAAAATCCACATCTAGTTGACGACACTGCGAGAATATACTGTCGAACAATATTTTTGAAGCCCAGATTTGATTTCAGATAAAACTTTGGAGAGTTAGTTGAGGAACCATCGATGAAACGTTGTTTGTACGGATTCTTATGCATTTTAGGTATGAATTATAAGTATGGTAAATCTAAATCTAAATTGTTAGTGTCGAAGCCAAAGGAAGCAAGAGCTGAATGTGGTTATCTATTATTTCAGAGGTAGAAAGGTTTATTGGGGTGTAAGTGGGATTTCCAGGTGTCAAATTTAAAACCAACTCTTTAACTAGACGGTCGAAATAGTACTTTTTGCAAGTAAATGTAATTATTTGAGGCTTTGTCTGCTGGTGTGATGACATAATGTATGATTAATAGATTAAAATAACTTCAGATTTTGATTGGATACTGTATATGTATTAATTTAACGATTTTTTCTTAAAATTTTCATTTTCAAAATTCCACTTTTTAGTGCAGATTTTACGTCTTATCTATCAACTCCTTTCAAGCCACCGCCATGTATTCTCCGTGTCAACAATAGTAAACAGTGACGTCAAAGCGTCCGACGTCACGTATTTTCAGTGATTTTACTATAGATAATGGGGGTAGACTTTTTATTTTCCTTCATATTTTTAACTTAATTGACATACAAACGATGTCAGTTTCTATTACGACTCAAGGAGTACTATTAAATTGATACAATATCATGTTTTGTCATTAGAGAAAACCGGAAAAACAGGGTGCTCTGGATTTAGTGAACAGGACAGTAGGATAATTAAAAAAAATATCAGTGTAAGTGACACCACCTCGAATAATTTTTTCAATGAAATAAGAAACATACTGTTATTCAATTCTTCTGCTTCTTGACAAATTCAAACAAATTCTACTGCATCAGACACACGTTTCGGAAAGAAAATCCTACTTGAATGCCAGACACAACCAAATGTATTTTAGAGGCGTCCTCTAGTTTTAATTTTTTTGAAATAAAAAATTGTGCATTGACTTTGCTAATTGTTCGGCTCCTATTTCCCGAAGTATTGATTCAAAAGCATACTTAAATAAAATCTATGACCGATAAAGCATTGGAATCATGGTGCTAGGATGTTAAACCCTTAAATTTCGATCTTATTTTTGGCTGATACAATAAGTACAGAAAGAGACGAAGTGAGTGGAAAGCTAATCATTTAAGATTGAAGTAATGGCTATGTAGAATGAGTAAACTTGGTCCAAGAAGCTACTTCAGGGGATTTTACTTCAACACAATGAGGTTGTTATATAGATGAATTATTTACACAACAATTATGCCTTGGGTTGCTCGTGCAAGATTGCAACAGATTAATTGATTAACGGCATAAAAAGAGGAGGAAAGAAACCCAAATAGACTTTGCCCACACCCTCCGAAAAAAAAACCAAACTAAATCACAACATTTCACTTTATCAGAAAAACTTTAAATAGCAGTTATTAATCTATGTTAACAATATTTAATCCTTATTTCTAAGATTGTATTTTAGAAAGTTAGAAAATGCTCAATGAGTGATCACATCAGAACTTACACCTGCGCAGTCTAAAACAAGAGGCCCAAGGGGCCACATCGCTGACCTGAGGAGACTGTTTGTATGTTTTTAATCAAAGTCAGTATAAGAACTGAAGAAAATCACTTTTAGTGAAGCTTTGAGAAGGACAATGTGTACTTATGTCTTCTTTAACTCATAACTTCCTGTAAAATGTGGTAAAAATGTGTCAGCCAATTAGAGCCTGTGGCGGTCATCTTGGATTTCCGATAGGTTCCAAAAACACAAATTTGGTAGAGGGCAATCAGTACTTGCTTCCTTGTGTAAATTTTGTGAAATTCTGTTCAGCGGTTTCAGAGGTAAAAGTAAAAATGTGTTAGCCAATCAGAGCCTATGGTGCCCATCTTTAATCTCCGATCGGCTAAAAAAACACAAACTCGGTAGGGGGCATTGAGTTCTTGCTTCCTGTGAAATTTAGTGAAATTCTGTGCAGCGATTTTAGAGGACAAACCAAAATGTGTCAGCCAATCCGGGCCTGTGGTGGCCATCTTGGATTTCCGATCGGCTTGAAAAACACAAACTTGGTCGAGGGCAATGAGTTCTTCCTGTGAAGTTTTGAGAGATTCTGTGCTGCGGTATCAGAGAAGTCGAAAATGTGTCAGCCAATCAGAACTTGTGGCGGTCATCTTTGATTTCAGATCGGCTCGAAAAACTCAAACTTGGCAGAGGGCATTGAGTATTTGCTTCCTGTGATGTTTCATGAAATTCTGTGCAGAAGTTTCAGAGGAGAAGTCGAAAATGCGTCAGCCAATCAGAGCCTGTGGCAGCCATCTTGGATTTCCGATCGGCTCGAAAAACACAAACTTCGTAGAAGGCATTGAGTTCTTGTATCCTGTGAAGTTTCGAGAGATTCTGTGCTGCGGTTTCAGAGGAGAAGTCGAAAATGTGTCAGCGAATCATAGCTTTTGGCAACCATCTTGGATTTCCCATCGGCTCGAAAAACACAAATTTGATAGAGGGCATTGAGTATTTGCTTCCTGTGAAGTTTCGTGAAATTCTGTGCAGCGGTTTCAGAGGAAAAGTCGAAATTTAACAGCCAATCAGAGCTTGTGGTGACCATCTAGGATTTCCGATCGGCTCGAAAAATACTTGCAAACTTGGTAAGGGGCATCGAGTACTTGCTGCCTGTGAAGTTTTGTGAAATTTTGTGCAGCAGTTTCAGAGGAGAAGACGAAAATGCGTTAGCCAATCAGAGCCTGTGGTGGCCATCTGGAATTTCCGATCGGCTCGAAAAAACTCAATCTTGGTAGAGGGCATTGATTGAGTACTTGCATCCTGTGAAGTTTTGAGAGATTCTGTGCTGCGGTTTCGGAGGAGAAGTCGAAAACGTGTCAGCCAATCAAAGTTTGTGGCAGCCATCTTGGATTTCTCATCAGCTCGAAAAACACAAACTTTGTAGAGGGCATTGAGTATTTGCTTCCTGTGAAGTTTTCAATAATGTGATGCAATAATGTGATCAAATAATCCGCCCTAACACAAAAAAACTCAGAAAAAGAGCTAGAGTACATCGTACCCTCAAAGATCTACCGATCATTGCACGTAACGGCGGCAGACATGAACTGCTTCATATTCTCTCTTCAATTCCAGCAGTTCGTTCAATTGTAATCTATCTGGGATGAAGCACTGGTTGCATTCTTAAGAAACACTGATTCAGGCGAATCACCACTGTTGCATTCGCACAAAATAAACTATATCCTTTGGTTAAAAACCTCCCCTAAAAGACGATTCATAAAAATTTCATTTATAAACAAAGGTTTTGATCTTCTGCACATCTCTAATATTTTTCGGGATCATCGCGTACAAAGTGCCATTCCTCAATACTTTGAAAATTTAGAACCTCCTCTTATTTGTTACAAATATAAGAGACCTATTTAACTACAACAAAGTAACATCAGATCCTAAAATACTTGAATCATGTCCTGCTTCTTGAGAATGTGCAACGCAGACCTGCCTACCTGTTTCTTACGAAAAGTGTTAAATATTGCTGAAGAAAGTGTAATTTAGGAATGTTAAGCGTAATATAAACAATTTATTGCAATTTTGAGAAAAATGCGTAATCTTTTCCCTATTTTGACATTTGTACGAATCTTTATCAGTTACACAATTGCTTATATACGATATCAAATCCTCAACTTACAATTAATTTATAGAGTCAAGTCTATTCTTTTGTGTTTAATATCTTAAAACGCAGTTCTTAATGAAAATATGTTGTAGGCGTAAAAATGAGCAACAAAAGCGTAGAGCGTTTTTGAAGATCAAAAATCGTAAAAGTTAAGCCAAAATCGTAAAAGTAGGCAGGTCTGAGCAACATCTGAATATCTATATAAACCAGCTGGTCATATTATTACAGGTGACTTTTCAACTATCTAAGACAGGCAGCTCCGTGGTCTTCTCAAAAAGGAGCTAAGTATAGAATCCCATCCAAGATAGCTTTTATGAAATGTCGCGAAGTGCAAAAGGAAGCTTTAGATAACTAAACCAAACGACGGTGTAAATCGGAAGGTATCGAATCGCATGCTCTGAGTGACTGAAAAAACCTCATTTTGGATATTACCGATATTCGAATAGATAATTACCACAAAAATCCTCATCGTTTTGAAAAAAACAAGTCCTTAATCTGAAAGATATTTCAAATCTAAGTTACGTAATTTACATGAAAAATATGTCTTCGCGCCTGCAGACAAAGCAGCCAACAACACCATAATTATTTCAAAACGCTACTGCATATCAACTTTGGTTTCGGAAATTTCCTCTACTAATACTTATATCGAAAGCAATGAAAGTGTTCCCAATATTTTGAGCAAACTCAACAGTGAAATTTCGTCTTTTAATATCCCTATTTCTGAATTGGATCTCCCTTCAATATACTGCATACCAAAACTTCACAAGTCTCGTTACAAGTTTCGATACATAGCTAATTCTAGCAACTATTCAACTACAATTTTGTCTAGAAATCTGACGTCAGCACTCACGGCTATAAAGGAACACGTGGCCAAATACTGTGAAACTGTCATGAACAGGAATGGTGTAAACTTCTTTTGGTCTATCAAAAATTCAGGGGTTGTGATTGACAAAATGAAATCAAGAAACTGTGAAGCAAATACGATTTCTTCATACCATACGACTTTTCTAATACGTACACCACCCTTCCTCACGACAAAAGAAATGACCGATTGTCCAAACTCATTAAATGGTGTTTTGATCGAGAGGGGAAAAATTATATTTGTACATCTGAATCGATGTTTTTCTTTTCCGCCACAGATTACAAATCATACAAATCATGGCCATGTGGTGACCTGTGCATTGCCTTGTCCTTCCTTTTGGACAATATTTATGTAAGATTTGGTACTCTACAAGCCGGTTGTAGGGATTCCTATGGGTACTACTTGTGCGTCTCTTGTTGCAGATTTATTTTTATACACGTATGAAAAGGAATTTATCCAAAATCATCAAAAGCAAAGAAAAAATGATGATTTGAAATGTTTTATTGGTACTTTTAGGTACCTGGATGATATTCTTACTTTCAACAATCCTGTTTTTGAAAAGTATGAAAATGATATTTATCCACAAGAATTGATTCTAAACAAGGCAAACGCTACAAACACAGAAACGCCATTTTTGGACCTAAATATCAAAATGGTTAATGGAGAGATTCATGCAAGTGTGTATGACAAAAGAAATGATTTTGGATTTAACATAGTAAATTTCCCGTGGCCTGACGGTGATGTTCCTAGATTGCCGTCCTATGGTATCTACATTTCACAGCTCATCCGGTATGCTAGAGCATGTACTGATGTTTTGGATTTTCATAGTAGAAATTTACAAATTACCAAGAAACTTTTGGGACAAGGTTTTCGCTTTCACAAACTAGTTAAGACTTTCTGGAAATTTTACAAAAATTATTGGAAACTTCTTTTGAAATTCGGACCAATACAGGCAGCAATGTATATTACTTTGGGTATGTCGCAACCTGCATTTTATGGTGACATAATTAATAAGATAAGAAGGATCAAAGATAGACAACATAACTATCGAAAATACATCAGAATCATCAAACGCCTTTTATACTGTATATATGACCTAATGTCACCAGACGGACACTAGGCTTGGTACTTAACAAATCTAGTCCTGTACCAGCGCATTCTTAAAATTTGCACTCTGACTGACTGTGACGACGGGATTCCATGACGGGCCCTGTCCAAACCTCTTTAGAGAAGACAGGGCCCAAACCACCTGTCCTCTCTGAAAGTCAGTTGAACTCCTCGGGTGGTAACATACATTAGCTCGCGGCGGCAGAGCACGGATTGTATTACGTACGCCCTCTTTTTATGTCCATTTACGTATTTATCTGTGTTGCTTGGGCCTCTGCGTTTTGCGGTCTTGTTTGTATGTGGTCATCTGACAGTGAGGAGGAGGTTGTTTTACACCACAATTGTACGTTCTTCTAGACCTCTTGGTAATCGGAAAGGTGGGAGGGTTGTGTGCACGTAATCTAGGATAACCACACCTTCTGCTATTTCCGTACGTGGCAGATGGCCGTCCTAGGTCGGCACAAGTTGCCCATTGGTCTCAGTGGTTTATGTCTAGTCCTTTGTGTTTGATGTTTCTGTGTTGTGCGTTGATGTTCCTTATCTCTTTTGTGTATCTTTTTGTGGTTGTCTGCTCTGTGTTTTTGCATTGGGTGTTTTGCTGTGGGTGCTGCAACCTGGTGTTAGTCTAGATCCCCTCCCTTCTTTTATTGTCTCCTTTTTTTCGTTTCATGAAAGTGTTTCTCGCATTTCACTGCAGTGTTGTCATAATTTCAAATAAAGCACGTTTTTAGAAAGTGACTTCACAGAAATCATACTTTTACATTACGGGTACTTTTTTCTGATTTGCCTTCCTCAAGTTAAAGACTAAGGTGGGGAATTCCATTGAATCAGGTATTTTTAAAACACATTTGCATTATTATTCTAGTAGGTAAGACCTTCAATGGAATTAATAGATGTGACGTAAGCGCATCATGTGAGATTTAGACTTTCACCTGCACACGCCATTTTAGTTTGGTCAACACTTGGTATATGTAACATGGTCGATGGCTTATGCAATCAAATTATACAGACAAATTAAGTTTTAGATAGGGTGTTTTCAATATTAAATCTAGCGTGACGTCGCCGAGTTCACATTGATCCTATGGAGAGCGTCACGACGTCACGGGAAATATTATCATGGGAATTTGCACATCTTAAAAGACAAGGTACAGTTTTGTCTATATAATTTGATTGATCGAGAGCGGAAAACTTACAATTGACATCCGAATCGAAGGGTTTCTTTTCCTCGAAAGATTAAAAATCATACAAAGCATGGACATGAAGTGACCTGTGTAATGCCTTGTCCTTCTTCTTGGACAATATTTATGTTAGATTTGGTGAAGATCTCTACAAGCAGGTTGCAGGAATTCCTATGTGTACTAACTGTGTGCCTCTTGTTGCAGATTTATTTTTATACACTTATGAAAAAGAATTTATCCAAAATCTTCAAAAGGAAAGAAAATTTGATAATCTGAAATGTTTCAATAATACTTCTAGGTATCTGGATGATATTCTAACCATTGACAATCCTGCTATTGAATTTTATAACAATGAAATTTATCAACAAGAATTAACACTTAACAATGCAAAAGTTACAAATACAGAAACACCGTTTTTGGACCTAAATATCAAAATAGTAAACGGAAAGATTCATACAAGTGTATATGACAAAAAGGATAATTTTGCATTCAACATAGTAAATTGACGATGATGTTCCAAGATTACCGTCATACGGCATTTACATATCACAGCTCATCCGGTACGCTAGAGCATGTACTGATATTTTGGATTTTCACAGTAGAAATTTACAAATTACCAAAAAACTTTTAGGTCAAGGTTTCCGTTTTCATAAACTAGTTAAAACTTTCTGGAAATTGTACAAAAATTACAGTCAACTTCTTTTAAAATTCGGATCTATACACGCAACAGAGTACATTACTGTGGGTATTACACAACCTGTCTTTTATGGTGATATGATCAACAAAATAAGAAGGATCAAAGGTAGGCAGCATAACCATCGAAAATGCGTCAGAATCATCAAACGCCTTTTATACCGTGGATATGATCCTAATGAAACCAGACCGACACTAGGCTTGGTACTTGACCAATCTACAGTCTTGTACAAGCGCATCATTGAGACTTGCACTTTGACTGACTATGACGACGGGACTCCATGACGGGCCCTGTCCAAACCTCTTTAGAGAAGACAGGGCCCCGACCACCTGTCCCCTCTGAATGTCAGTCGGACTCCTCGGGTGATTACATACATGAGCTCGCTACAGCCGGCAGAGCACGGACTGTATTACGCATGCCCTCTTTTTATATCCATTTACATATTCATCTGTGTTTCTGGGGCCTCTACCTTTCTCGGTCTTGTTTGTGTGATGTCATCTTACAGTGAGGAGGTTGTTTTACACCACCATTGTACGTTCTTCGAGACCTCTGGGTAATTGGAGAAGTGAGAAGGTTGTGCGCACGTAATCCGAATAACCACACCATTTGCTACTTGCGTGACAAATGACCGTCCAAAGTCGGCACCGGTTGCCAATTGGTCTCGTCGGTTTATGTGTAGTCTTTTGTGTTTGATGTTTACATGTCTTGTTCCTCTTTTCCGTCTCGTGCTGTACTCGTCTTTTGTGTTTTTGCATCGAGTGTTTTGGTGTTCTGCTGTTGATGCTGCAATGGGGTCTTGTTGGAGATCAACTCCCTTCTTGCACTCTGACTGACTGTGACGACGGGACTCCACGACGGGCACTGTCCAAACCTCTTTAGAGAAAACAGGGCCCTGACCACCTGTCCTCTCTGAATGTCAGTCGGATTCCTCGGGTGATTACATACATGAGCTCGCTACAGCCGGCAGAGCACGGACTGTATCACGCATGCCCTCTTTTTTTATATCCATTTACATATTCATCTATGTTTCTGGGGCCTCTACGTTTCGCGGTCTTGTTTGTGTGTGGTCATCTTACAGTGAGGAGGTTGTTTTACACCACAATTGTTCGTTCTTCGAGACCTCTGGGTAATTGGAGAAGTGAGAGGGTTGTGCGCACGTAATCCAGGATAAACACACCATTTGCTACTTGCGTGACAAATGGCCGTCCAAAGTCGTCACCGGTTGCCCATTGGTCTCGTCGGTTTAATTTATGTTTAGTCTGTGTTTGATGTTTACATGTTGTGGGCCTTGTTGGAGATCTCCCTTCTTCACTATCATATAACATATACCAAAATTTTAGACTAAGCGAGATCTATTGAATGGTATCAATTTCATTTTAATTTTTGCATCATAAAGTAGTCAAAATCGCGATTATTCAGTTTCCTAAGTGAGCCGCGCGGACAGTAGGCCTATTGTTTTTAAAGACGTTATACTAGAAACTAATTTTTGAATGATTCTCAACTCTTCATATTGGCAATAATTCAAAATGGCCGCCTAATTTCCTTCTCCTTTTCAAGTTGGTTATAAATAAATAATAATGTCATTCTATTTCAAGTGCGGCACATACGGTAAGGGCTTTTAAGGGAAAATAAATTCATTTTTGGTAGCATTTGGCAATTGATTTCATTCATGACTGATAATTCAACTGCTCTTTTGTGAGTGCTGTTGAGATTGCTGTCAGGATCTTCTTTATCTCCTTCAAATTAGCAGTACTTTAGGTTGGTAAAATGGGAGCATTTTAAGTGTGATACTGTTTTGCCTCGGTATATGGTTGTTTATGTGGATTATCTGTGTCTGCTTGTAGTTTTTGTTTGTGTATTACAAATATTCTAATGAGTTAAAGAAGATCCTGAGGAAAATCTCAACAGCACTCACAATAAAACACCATATTGAGCATCGACGGAACCCTTTGCAAGCTAGAGGTGAGACCAAGTGCCCGAGAGGAGTAAGCATCCCCTGTTGGCTAACCGCACCCGCCGTCTCCTAAGAATTGTTTTTGGAAGTACCAATCATAATCGTTGATGCTATGATAATTAAATGATTTCTTAATATCTTTATTCCTTGAATATACTTTGTACATAAATAGACTCGAAGGAATGCCAGATGAAATTTTGATGAATCGTTATTTGTTTTTATGCTCACAAAATCACTAAAGATTTAATTATAACCATAAATCATATAGTTAAAAATCGATCATTAAATATGTAAGCATATTCCACGTAATTCAAAATTTGAACTGCTCTTTGTTTATATTATCTACTAGATTTTTAGAATATAGATGGTTCACTGTCTACTCAACGTATTCAACTTTTCAATATACCCATTTCCTCAATTCTGACCAATGGGCATCACTGGTGTTACATTTCTTGTTGAATTGTGTATATGGTGCAGTGAAAATTAAATTTTGTATTTCAATCTTGATAATTTCATCCACTACATATAGTTTGGTTTATCTCCCAGTGGACCATTGGTTCCCGAGGACGTTCCATTAGTTTCACAATGTTACGACACTAGACTTGAAACATGTTTGAATTTCTCCGTCACCAACTTTGATAAATAATTCTTAAATCTAAGAGGCATGATGGCTTAACTCTGTCCTTAGCTGGTTCTTTGTCTTATATTTGAGGTCATATTTAGAATTCTGTTCTTCAAATTTTCAATATATTGCTTTCTAATATCAACCTCGAGCAGAACAGATGATACATTACTTGCTGAAATGAACATATGGTGCACTACAATAGAAGTTATATTTTCATCTTGCTCATTGATAATCTTATTTCTTGCCTCGCACGAATATGTTCCGCTATTCTAACGGTTAGTAGCATCTTCCCGATCGTCAATATTGAAATATATGTTCTATAGTACCAATTTTATTGTTCTAGACACGTGTTTTGGATATAAAATCCTCGTCAGTAGTACTTCATGCCAAACAGTTTAAATAAAGCAAAAAAAAAAAAAAAGTTTCCTGGTGCCATCTTCAATACATACTTTTAATTTCCTCTTTCCAAAACGAACGGCTCCAAGTTTTGTGTGGGGTTTATTTAGTAGCGTATTTAAGGGGTATGGACAAAAGTTTATCGGCCATATTGGATTTGATGTGAAGCATACTTGAAAATCTGCCATTCTGTAGAAATAAGACTCCAAATTTAATAATTTTAAGTTTTCTGTACATACACATCTTCATTTTCCAATCTTTCTGAGTAAAAACTGCATAAATATTTTCTCACAACGACCATATGAACTTAGTGAACCGAACTGCGCAGCAACAGTTCTGCAAAATTTATGATTCATACTAAAACCTACCTTAAACGTTACTATAATGATATGTCTCAATCATTTGTCCTCCAATTTTGATCATACTGTCTCTAATGCAGGGTATCTTCATTTTACACCCGCGGGGCGAGCAGCCATATCACCATAGAAAGGAATCCAGGGCGGATCCCCGGAATGTTGCACATTTGTAATTTGTCACCAATAATACAAAAGATTATCTTGCTTTTCTAAGATATATCGTGTAAAAAATTAATAAATGAATCGCAAACAGTCGGAGCTCTTGTGAATTATCCATAAAAATTTAAAATAATTTATTTTTTCTACTTATGTTGGGGCGGATCGGCCCGTGAAAATGGCTTCCTGTAAAAACTCGTGTTTGAATTGACCACGTATTGTATAAACACGAGGTTTATAAGATTATGAGACCGTGTATTCAAAATTGAAGAGCAAATGTTTATAGATATAGAATCAATGTATTAGTTAGAGGTAAGGTATAGTAATATTCATGAATTCTTCTGAGGTGCATGAGATGCAGCTGTGCAGTTCGGTGCATGGAATAAAAGGTTTTCTAATGTTGAAGTATAAGTGTAATTTTCCGTAGAAAAGATGGAAAATGTAGCTATTGAGGAAGAAAATTCTTTTAAACTAGTTAAAGAGGTAGCCATGAATCGGTGTAAGGAAAAAATCAATAACACACTGCATTAAGGTGGCTCCCTACTCGAACCGTTATAGGTTTTTCCTTATATGCAGCAGTCTGCGTTTAACGTTTTACAATGGCTGGAGGGACAAGCCAGCGCACTGAGAAACACAGACAGAAGATCTTAAATGCCAAAAGAAGCAAAAGATGGTGCAATTTATCAATGTCCACACCGATCATATAGTTTAATTTCTTAGTTGAAAATGTGATGAAATTATAAGGGGTACCCTTATGTTTGTAGCCATATCTTGATCATTTATAAAATTGTATACCTGTATGCGATTTTTTCACCATCTATATACATTATCGTATAAAATGATCCAATTTGAAGAAATTCCATCTGTTGTTTTTTGCACAAAAATGTGATATACTATATATTTGTCGAAAATATGATAAAATTATAAGGGGGTACCATATAAGGTGCCATACCTTGATCATTTCAAAAACTGTGTACCTGTATGTGATTTTTTCTTCATATACATACATAATTTTATGAAATATTACAAAATAAAAAGAAATCATCTGTTTTTTTATGCAAAAAGTTCGATTTAGTAGATATTCTTGGTCAAAAATGTTATGAAATTATAAGGGGGTACCCTAATGTTTGGAGATATATCATACTTAGATTTATGTTACAGTATCATTTTATGTGTTGTATTTCTTCTATATGGCTTGTAATCATAAAATAAAACAAAAGAAATAAACATATTCGTATCATCATTGAATTTGGAGGGTTCAAAGGCATATGATGGATATTTGATATTTCTAAATTTTTAAGTGTTAGGGTACCTTTCTTTAATGTACTCTATCTTTAATGAAAACAAAATTACCTATCTATGTCTGTGTTCATTATGTCATTTTGACTATTATGTATAGAAAATAACCTTAAAATTCAAAATTCATCTGTTAAATTCACGAGTAGGGACCCACCTTAAATCCAATATGGCGAATAACAGTTTGTCTATACCCCTTTAGTGAAAAATATGACCAAAATTGTAAGGGGGGGGGGTAGGCGCAATGAGCTTAATTCTAAACATAACCGAAAAATGCCGAAAACCCAGCTAAGGACAGAGCTATGCAATGAGGGAGATGTCCCTTACTTTAAGAAATTAAGGTCCAATTTGATGACTGGAAATTAAGAATATATTTCAATGCAGTGCGTAAACATTAAAACTAGGTGAGCGATATCCTCGAGGACTTACAGTCCACCAGCAGCGGTACAAGGCTAGTAGTTGAAATTGTCAGTATTGAAATATATGTTCTATAGTACCAATTTTATTGTACTAGATACGTGTTTCAGATATAGAATCCTCGTCAGTAGTACTTCATGCCAACAGTTTAAATAAAGCCAAAGTGAGTTTTCCTGGCGCCATGTACAATACAGACTTTCGATTTCCTCTTGCCAAAATGAGCGACCCCAATTTTGTGTAGGGTGACTACGTTGTGTAATTCAGCCCTAAGGAAGCAACTTTCTGGATAGAAAAGATTTGTAAGGTCAGTCATCGAAATACAATCTAGTATAGAGAACAGGCAAAACCTTGTACTATAAAAAGAATATTGCTTTCATCGTCGGTTAAAGCACCCGTGCTTAATTCTTTTTATCCCTTGGCATTTTTATAAGATTCTCAAGTTACATTCTTGCTCACATACCGCGAAAATCCCTTTGTGGTTTAGATTGACGTGTTATATAAAATGCTAGCCGTGAATACGAAAGACTAACTTTGATGGTTGTACTTTCTACTCTAAATACTGAAATACATAAATCATTATTTTGTAAACAATATAGTGCTCTTCGATCAAATGATCGTGTAATTCCTCCAATATATCACATTTAAAATAATTCCTTCACGTATAACATCACTGCATTGTTATCTTATCATATATAAACGATGCCTTTCTGTCATACTTCACTGTTTATGATACAACGACATCCAAAAACACCCAAAACTGACACCGGATTTTATCTTTTCTACACAATTAAAACGGATGAAGTTGCTAGCAATCGCGAGTTGCTTACTTTTGTCAAACGGTGATACACGAATCCCAACGGTGATTTATTTTCACTTGTTTGCAAACTGGGTATATTTTTGTATGTTTTTGCATTTTCTGGATTTTTGTGCCGATTTGAGCTTCATTTTCACTTCCTCATTCATACAGTTTGAATAATCCGAATGTCTCATTAAGTACGTTGTATCACATGAACGACTTTTATCTATATAACTTCCGTAACTGCTACATACATGTAAAAAACAATAAAGGAGGGTATCTCCAACTAGACTCTTGAAAAGAAACAGATGCAACTTTAGTTTTCTTGATGTAGGCGGTGAAAGGTACAGTTAAAACGTTACTGACCTCGCAATGGAAAACATATTTTGAAATACAGTTGACAATTGACACTTGAATATTCAACTGCATCCTACAATACAGTTGACAATTGACACTTGAATATTCAACTGCATCCTACAATACAGTTGACAATTGACACTTGAATATTCAACTGCATCCTACAATACAGTTGACAATTGACACTTGAATATTCAACTGCATCCTACAATACAGTTGACAATTGACACTTGAATATTCAACTGCATCCTACAATACAGTTGACAATTGACACTTGAATATTCAACTGCATCCTACAATACAGTTGACAATTCGATTTAGAGAAATCATTCATGTTTATTATAATATCTAAATCTTTTTGATGTTTAGCATATCTAATTTATAATGTAATGTAATTTATAATTTATAATGTAATATAATGTATAATTTATAATATAACACACTAAAGGGACAAGAAACTAATATAAGGGATATGGTCATTATCCATATTTGTCATTGATCATTAAAATTAATATATATCAGAGGCAGTGATTCCATTTTCTAATATGAGCACATTTTCCTACCCCCCCCCCCCCCACCCGCTCCCACACACACGCACAAAATCAAAACATAAATGATTCATGACTCAGGGTGATCGTACAATTGAACATTTAAGAAATGACTGTCTTACTTTTGGTGTTCATGGGTGTATAATTCTGGTTGGTCACGTGCAAATTCCGTGAATCGCGAAGCGATTCTCGGAAAATTTGCACGTGTCCAACCAGAATTATACACCCATGAACACCAAAAGTTAGACAGTCATTTCTTATATTTACATTTATTATAACTATCGGTCATTTTTATTTACATGAACATCGCACATTTTGCCTGTAACAGCGTCAAAAGTATCTTAACTTTGGTAAATTCTCCCTACATGCAAAACTTGAACGTGACGTCACAAAAGCAACCCAAGTTATTGGAATATAATTCTAGTTGCTTAATGGGCGTTCAACACGGGGAATCTACTAGTAATGTAAATATATATGTATGAGTACAAAACGTAAATCAAAGTAAGGATGTAATATCAAAGAATACTCGGTTGCAGCATACACAGCAAAACACCTCGTGTAAACACACATAGTAGACATGCACAGCAAGACACACTAAAGGGACAAGAAACTAATAAAACGACCAAATTCCTAATATAATCGACCTAATACAAACAATCAACAAAATGTACGACTAAAATATACCAAAATATTCAAGACTATAGGATCTATTGAAAGTTCCTTTTTTGAAAAAATGATTGATGATGCAAAATCGCAATATTCTCTCGGATGCTATAATTAATCACAGATAGTCAAAGATAGTATCAAGTTTTGTCACGAATGTATTTTTCAGGAAAAATAGAAAAAGAGAATATGATAACGCCAGCGCTGAGAGATTTTTAAATTTTCTCCATAAAAACTATTTTTAGCCAAGAATGACCTTGGCATGTGAGGATCGTACAACCTTGAAATTAAAAGAAAAGTTTTTCTTTTAATTAATAGTTAATGAAAATGAAAGTTTCCGTAGAAAGGATCATGCTCAGCCTATACATTGCCTACAAGATAAGTATTTAAACATTTGAAAAAAATCAATCTTATCGTAGCTTTCCTAATGACCCTTTTTTACTCTTGCATCCGAAAATAAATGAGCTTTTCCTCTCGTTAATCGACATGGTAAATTTGAATTTCCCAGCTGATACCGTTTTGTTGCTATTTTGTAATAAAAAAATTGTGAATGTAACCGACTTTCCCTTCTTGAGAATGATTTCTCATTTATGCAAATATGCGGAAAAAGATGTAAAAACCTGCTTCATATGAGAAAGTTTCTTTTTCTTGAATAATATAACGTTTCAAAACATTTTGACCAATTAATCTTTTTTTATTGAATTGAAAAAAAAATGTGTTCACAAAAAAAAACAACAACTATTCTTAGCCAAAATCTAACCTCGACCTTTGACCCCCAAGGTTTAAAATGAATAGGGCCCTTTAACGCGATAAGGACAATCCACATGGCAAATGTCAAGCTTCTGGATTAATCGATATCTACCTTGTTTACAAGGCTTACAGCATAAACAAATGTGATGATGTAACACTCTCCTCTTGTGCATCATTTCTCAATAATGCAAAACAGATATTAAAACCCTTCACATCCGCGAAAGATCATACCTTCTCAAAAATTTCAAAGTCAATATAATTTGAAGAATATTTCTATGATTTTTGAAAAGTGGAATTTTGTATCAACAAAGAGAAAATTATAATCTGACTCCTTCTTTTAACAATTAAAGGTTATATCATGCAACTGTTACCGATGCTTTATAAATGAAATATCCCCTTCACTCAGGCATTTCACATTTCAAAGAAACGAACTATTCTGCA
The DNA here is from genome assembly GCA_028142955.1 of Pinctada fucata. Lineage (NCBI taxonomy): Eukaryota > Metazoa > Mollusca > Bivalvia > Pterioida > Pteriidae > Pinctada > Pinctada fucata. The sequence continues at coordinate 38,756,742 of AP027112.1, read as the reverse complement.
GGTGAGTTCTTGAGTACTGTTTGATCCTACGGTTGAATGATTTTCAAAAGTACTGCAACAGCAACTGAGTGGTAATCAGGTGCATGAAAAACGGTTTGTAATATGAAGAGCGAAAACATAAACTTAACGAAATATTTCTGCCAATAAATGCTATGAAAAATATTGATAAACATAGGATTTATTATATTCTTACAAAAGATTATTCTAATACTAGTTAATCCATCATTTAATTTGATTTAATAGGATGAAGATTCGAGCAAAATTTCTTGGAGAATGATGAATCAAACCACATGAATTGCAATGTAGAAAGGAGTAGAATAGTAAAGCATGCATGCTTGATGAATGTGATCGTCTAGAAATGGCATCCGAAAACAGGTTTTCAGACTTGGAGACTGTCCAACGCGTCCATGTTGAATTGAGAGCGCAGCTTTGCTGTGATTTCCTCAATGAAGATACATGTAAGAACGAGTTTACAAGATTCAAATTAAGATGCCGGGATCATTTGAAAAGTCCCGATGAACAAAGTTTGTCCGTTCCTTTTGAAATCTTGGATAAGCTTGAAGCGAAAGGCCTGTTTGTGGAAGAAAAATATGATATTCTAAAAGAATTACTCCGAGGCTACGCAGCAGCACTTGATTTGATAACAGAAGCAGAGAATAGAATTGCATGGATAAAAGCAAAATTAGGTAAAATCTATTTAACATATAGAAAGAAGAATAGAAATAAAGAAACAAATCATTTTCAAAGTTGATCTATGATATCATACTATACAATAATTTCAAAGTGATGAGGTCGATATTATACAGTTATTGACTTTTGATTAGGTCTACTCGTGACTATACATACCTGGTCAGATATTGCTTGACAGAGGCCGAATGCCGAGGTTAACCAGGTCTAACCAGGTCTGTATAGTCGATAAATGCTTTATCAAATTATCAGGAATTCTTCTTAACATTAACATTGCAATGATGCGCGAAGTTAACACATCTATCAGTGCAAAATGCAACGCACGTGATTGTCGTTATTACGTCAATGAATCCCGAATAGACCGCTATGAGGCGTTGGTGGTCAACTAACTCTGAGCGACACTTTATCAAACGGCGTCTGCACCAATGAGAAATAAGCAAAATAGTTAATAATTTCTGATCATTTAATTAGATGATTTATGGAGTGATAAAAGCAATAGCGACCGACGCCGAAGGCCGAAGTTGATATCAATTTTATGTCTCTGTCTCCATAAATCATCATTTAGACCGAATCATCTGTGCTATAATAATTGATTTATTATATACATGAAAATTACAAAAGAAAATGGTAACGAAAATTTAACGAAAAAGCTTTCACAAATCTAATTCAATTTCGGATTAAACTATTTGTATTAAAAATGTTTTACCCTTTATCTTTTATCATTTTCAATTAAAGTCATATCAGTAACATCCAGTTTGCTGTTAACTGCCATTTTCTTTAAACACACAAAACTAGAATCGCGTCAATATGACCGGTATCAGTTCAATACGACGATTGCCCATGACCAAAGGGAAAGAACGGTTATGTCCTGTTAAACGTCTTCAAATTTATAGCATAATTTAAAAGCAGATTAAATAACAGTATCGACCAGACATGCGCGTTTCGATTATTTAAGACCCGTCAATGAAATTGGAGTACATGATAAATAGTTTTAACATCATCAAACAAAAGAGCAAAAGAACTTGTCAAACATGTATACATAGATTAGGATTTCTCGGAAAACATCAATTTTCAAAAAGAAGGTTTAAAAATCACTTAGAGGTATTGGAACTGCATAAACTCCGGAGCATTACAACGATGTTATATTTTAAATTAATAAACTTCATTTTTTTCGAATTCAGACAAAAGGATTTTTTGTCATTTCAGTTAAATTCAATAAAAAGGTCATCAATATTACCAATTCAATGTGAATTCACCATGAAAATGTATAGATATATATGAAAAAGAAATAACAAGAGTTTTTGGTATCTGAAGCATTTTCTCATTAATCAACAGCTTCACCACCGACAAAAAAGAAGAAAATGGAGAACACAGAATCTGCTTTAGAGGCCAATGTTAACGGTAACAATAAGAGAAAACAATGCGAATGTTACTCATTATTTACTACCCTCTCCACTGTAAGAAAATACTTGAAGAAAATACAGATGGCCGTCCTAAGTCGGCACCGGTTGCCCATTGGCCTCGTTGGTTTATGTGTAGTCCTTTGTGTTTGATGTTTCTGTGTTGTGCGTTGACGTTCCTTGTCCCTTATGCGTCTCTTTCCGTGCTTGTCTGCTTTGTGTTTTTGCATTGGGTGTTTTGCTGTGGGTGCTACAAATGGGTGTTGTTGGAGATCCCCTCCCTTGTTTGATAATGAAAGAACTCCTTTACAATTTTGCCAATTATATCTTTTTCGAAACAACCCATTGAGACACATGTAATCCCTGGAGTGATGATTGGTTGACCAATTTACACTCATCACGACACGTTATGGGAGCAAGTACCCAAAGTCTTCTACCAATGTTGTATTTTTGAGTTGATCTATCAACAAACGTTGCACACGATGACTTGGGGTTTATTGTCTGTCTGCAGTGGTTTTCAATGATTGTTATGTATTGTGTCCTTTGAGTGTGTTTGTTTAGCTGTGCTTACTACAATACACTTGTTTGGTTTAGACTTTTCATTATTACGTAATTCGAATCAAAACATAAATCAAATTGGGCAACTTTTAAGACTTTGTTTACTGATTCAAATGGTTGTTAGTTCGTAGGTAGTAACGATCATACATTTGATATGCACTTCAATTTAGACTTTTAAATTCGAAACAAAACAACAATCCGATTATCTGATGTAAAACGTACACTGTATGGTATTTTGTACACAGCAAGATATCATTTTCACAATTACGCAATTCGACATAGACTGTAAATGAAAATGTTTACCGGAGATAACTTATTTTGTGTCTAGAAAAAAGGACGTGCCAATGTCAATGTGAACCGATTTAGTTTGGTGCTCACAAAAATATAAATGTCCGACATTCTTTGCCATGTTTTGTGTTTTGGGATTTTGCTGTGGGTGCTGCAACCTAGCTAGTGTTGTTGGAGATCCCCTCCTTTCTTTTGTTGTGCCTTCGTCGATTATTGTTCAACTCGTTGAAGCTGTTATTTGTCCGCTGTTCCCCTGATTTGTTGTTGAAGTTGTTTTGTATTATTTTTCCGTTGTGTTTTGCAATCCTGCGGGTATGTTCCTCTGTATTCAGTGAAAGGTTATCTTGCTAGAAATCTTTACTTTCTTATATAGGGAATTAATACATTACATTCATCATTCAAATGCCATATTGTTTTTACTATGATTGTAAAGAGCTAGTGCTGTCTTGTTTCAATTTAAAAATACTGGTATCAGATATGCTTTAATTATCCACCGGACTTTTTTTAATTGCAGGAGAAGTTGTGACAAACTTGAGAGACCGATTGATAGAAATAAATACACTCGAAACTGAAAATATACCAATGACACCTTTCCGTGATGACTTGAAGATGCCGGTTGAACAATTGTACGCTTCAGTTGTTATCAGAGAGGACATGAAGTATAACAGTAGAAAACGAGGGTTTGCTGGAAATTGGGAAAAACACAAAAAGAAAACTGTAAAAAGTCCAGGTGATCTGCTTTATGTAGATGGAAAATATGCCAGACGGATATACATGCAAGGGGATGCTGCTAGAGGTAAAACAACATACTGCCTATGGTTGCTGAATCAATGGTGTGATGCTAAAAGGAATACAGATATATTTCAAAATGAATGGCAAAGAGCAATGAACGAATTTGATTTTGCATTTTACATACCTCTGCGATCTGTCCAGCAATCAAGAATTACAGTGGCGGATATGATATGTAAGGATGTATTACACGAATACCCTAACCAGCATCAAACAACAGAGCATATATTATTCAACGAGAAATATAAATGCCTCATACTTATTGACGGGTTGGATGAATGGAATCAGGAGGATCAAGATATTCAAAAACTCAGATGCAAGTCTTTACCAAACTTTGATGGGATATTGAATTGTGTATATCTTATTACAATGCGGCCAATGAGATTCAATGCTGTTGCCCAATCTATTCAAAATAATGACAAAGTGATCGAAATGAGAGGACTTAATAGAAGAGGAATTAGAAAAGTAATAAAGAACGTACTGATAAATCATTTCGGACTGATTCACAAATCTCAGAAATATAGGATAAGATATCGTGAAATTGACGATTTTTTGAGCGGACCAACACTTGATTCTTTTGTTCAGATCCCTATCGTTGCTGTTATGTGTGTTCAGATAAAATATAAAAGACTATGTGAGCCGAATAGCATGACAGGCTTCTTTGCTGTTATGATAGATATGATAATTGAAAGAGCATGTCAAAAGGATAATAAATTGCATTCCCCTGAACCACAAGTTGACGCGAGCTTACCAAAACCATTGTCTGAATACGAAAATATTAAAAAGTATTATGGGATCCTTTTAAAATTAGGTAAAGTGGCATACGAAGGTATTATGAATAAACAACAAAAACTTCTATTCAAAGAAGGAAAGTTAGATAAAGAGATCAGAATGGAAGAGTTACAGTTTGCTCTAGATGCAGGATTGATAAGTCAGAGGGATAAATCAACTGAAATATCGAAGAATGTACAAATTGAGTTCTTCCACTCATCTATTCAGGAATACCTGGCTACCATTTATATCATGTCTAGGGAAGAGATAAAAAAATCATTCTGCTCTAATCTGATCAATGACAAAAATTTAAGTGAACTACACAATATCATTATGTTTATTTTCGGATTGTGTCCATCACTTGGAAGCGCTGTGACAGAACAACTATTCAGTCTCGTAAATGATATAAGTCACAGCAATGAACTTCCAGACTCCGAAGACAGTTTAGTTTTTCTGATGATATGGTACCAGATTGAAGTCAGTTGGTACAGAGAGTTATTTGCAACAACAGAAAAGACTATGATGACATTTAAAGTATTGTTCATGTATCTGTCAAAACACTCTGATCAAGAGGAAGTGGAAGTTACAAAAAGAATCCTGGTTGATGATAATATCCTTATAAAGTTCATGTTTTTTGATTCCGTACCTGCGGATGGAGAATGCTGCATCACTGACAAAGAGCTGAATGTATTCTTAGCTAACTCAGAGAGGATTAATTCCTTGTGGACCCTCCAAATATGTGGTCGTTCAACAGACCGATCCATCCACACGATATCTGGAAGTTCTATTGAGAATCTGTTTTTATCTGATGTAAAGGTATCCAAAATGGATGATAATGAGGTTGAATGCCCTCCACTTCTAGGCGATTTGCCAAAACTCATCCGTTTAAGACTAGCAAATATTAGCTTAAATGACGGGAAACTTGGTTTCTCATCTGAAATGATCTCTTTAAGGTATATATGGTTTCGATGTGTCAATATGTCAGTTTCAGAATGGCAATTATTCATTAGAATTTTATCAGATGAAGAACGGAGAATAGATGTTAAGTTATACCATACAAATATCGACGAAAGCTCTATAGAAATAGTCAAATCATCTCCGAAGTTCGAAGAAAGAAAGAAAGACATGAATAAGCTATTCTTCGTAAGAAAATGTCCAACGCCACAAGCTTCTTCTGATGCAAACGATCGTGATCATCTAGCTGAATACATAGACCTCTATGTAGAGAGTGATTGCAATTTATATAGCGACGATAGTTTGGATACTGACGACGACGATGATGATGCCTATAATGAAGATGGCGATGATGATGGCGACGACTATGGTGATGATGATGATGGCGACGACAATGGTGATGATGATGATGATGGCGACGACTATGGTGACGATGATGATGGCGACGACTATGGTGACGATGATGATGGCGACGACTATGGTGATGATGATGATGGCGACGACAATGGTGATGATGATGATGATGGCGACGACTATGGTGACGATGATGATGGCGACGACTATGGTGACGATGATGATGACGACGACTATGGTGATGATGATGATGGCGACGACTATGATAATGATGATGAAAACTATGACGAGGAGCACCAGCAGCAGCAAAAGGAGGAGGAGGGGGACAATGATTTCCATGGCGATATTGAAGACAACGACGTTATTTAAGCCTATAGACCTGCGATTAATGAAAGTGCATTGTTTATTCTGAAATCAATCAAGTGTAACGAATAAATCAGTAAATGCTTTGAAAATCATATAAAAAAACTTTACATAAAATGATATGGAAATTATCTTCAATACGAACTTTTTACACTGACCACAGCGGAGCACACACAGATATGGAAAGCAATGGACGTAAAACCAAAACCAATGTCAATAAACTTTGCGGAAAAGGAGACACAACTCAAAAATGAAATTGGCCAACAAAAAAAAAAAAAAAAAAAAAAAAAAAAAAAAATCAAACACAAACCATATGGGGCGCCGTTTTACGTTTTACTATTTATTCCCTATTTTTTGATATCAAAAAATAATTTTTTGATATCATAAAATTAATTTGTATTAGCCGTTTAACTATTAATTCCCTTTTTTGATATCAAAAAAATAAATTTGTGAAATCACATATTCGATTTTTTTATATCACAAATTCGAATTTTTGATATCACAAATTCCACCATATTTTATGATATCACACAAATTCCATTTTTTGATATCACAAATTCCATATGTTATATCACAAAATTGAATTTGTGATATCATAAAATTAAATTTGTGATATCACAAAACTGAATTTGTGATATCACAAATTCGATTATTTGATATCACAAAAAATGGCGGAATATCTGATCTCAAAAAATCTAATTTGTGATATCAAAAATAGGGAATAAATAATAAAACGGCGCCTGAAAAAATCAAGACATGAAACATGAATAACAACATCTTATTTGCGGAGATTAATGTTTACCTTGCGACGACTTTTGTCATCTATATGATAGTGTAAGCATGTGGACAGCAAGCGCCCATCCTTCTCACTTATCCGGATATATCGAGGTTTTCAAAGTCAGCCGTTGTATAAACAAAAGTGTTCTAGTACTTGAAGCGAACGCGTGCTTAATCATCCTAAAAGTCACATCAATTTCAAATAAGCCATTGGCCGACGAAACATGCATGTCTTGTACACCGTATTCAATAATATTCAGCAATGGGGGTACTTTCTCGCAGCAGAGTAGGAAAAATTTTGTTTCTTCAATTAAAGTTTGGTAAATATTCTTAGATTTTGGTTTGTCAATAAAACTCTTACTAAAAAAAGAAAAAAACCAACTATTGTGATATTGCCCAAATATGTTAAAACGGCTCGTATCATACGAAACGAAAAAAGAAAAAAAAAAGAGGGCCGATACGATAAAAATCGTCAATTAGAGAACAGTGCCGCTAGGGGAATTCAGGTTTACATCTCGTACCAGTAAGACAAACTTCTACTCAAAATGATCGTCAGTATGTAATATACCAGTTGGTAAAATATAATTTTCGTACTTCTTTCAACTTTCATAAGACATTCATTTTGTGCTTTTCCTTATAGATATGTTCCATAAGACTCTCATTTTGTGCTTTTCCTTATAGATATGTTCCATAAGACTCATTTTGTGCTTTTCCTTATAGATATGTTCCATAAGACTCTTATTTTGTGCTTTTCCTTATAGATATGTTCCATATGACTTTCATTCTGTGCTTTTCCTTATAGACATGTTCCATAAGACTCATTTTGTGCTTTTCCTAATAGACATGTTCCATAAGACTCTTATTTTGTGCTTTTCCTTATAGATATGTTCCATATGACTCTCATTTTGTGCTTTTCTTTATAGATATATTCCATAGGACTTTCATTCTGTGCTTTTCCTTATAGAAATGTTCCTTAAGACTTTCATTTTGTGCTTTTCCTTATAGATATGTTCCTTCAGACTTTCATTCTGTGCTTTTCCTTATAGATATGTTCCTTAATACTTTCATTTTGTGCTTTTCCTAATAGATATGTTCCTTGAGACTTTCATTCTGTGCTTTTCCTAATAGATATGTTCCTTAAGACTTCCATTCTGTGCTTTTCCTTATAGATATGTTCCTTAAGACTTTCATTCTGTGCTTTTCCTAATAGATATGTTCCTTAAGACTTTCATTTTGTGCTTTTCCTAATAGACATTTTTCAAGTTGAAGTACTTCGAACTTCGCAATTCGGACTTCGCACTTTAGGGGTCATTTAAAAGAAATCAGGTGCGGTAAGAAAAGCTGAGCACACAATGGACGAAATCTGAGCACACAATGGACGAAATTACACTGGAGAACTTTAAACATGTTAATTATGCATTTTGAAACAATTAGATAACAAATAAATTCTTCACACTTAGTACTATAACTTCATTTGGATAGAAATAACATTTTGCTTTAGTGACACAGTCCCTTCGAAGTGCGAAGTCCGCGAATATGAAAGATGTCCAATTGCATAGGTATGGTGATGATAATAGTGATTTTTTGTAAATTCGACAAAACAGTGATTGTAGTAAATTTTACAACCCCACCCCAAGGTTTAACCTATCTAGTTTCATTTTTTGTTACATATTGAGATTAAATTGCATGTCCATAATAGATGAGTTGCTAGATGTGTAAAGACAATATTTTCCATAGGAAAAGGATACTGCTTGAGCTCAGTGGTATTTGTTATCGTGATATTACAAATGATGAAAAAGTATATCAAGTAGAGCAGAAAAATGTTGTTGATTATCAGATCCATACCTCAGAATTCGTTTTGCAAGAATTCAACTATCTTTACCATTTCACTTACTTTGGTTAATGTACCGGGATTATTTTCTTCAAACTACTAAAGCAAAGTATCTATCATATTTAAAAAAAGTACACAATTGCATAAAATTTGACAAATGACCATCTTTATTTGTGAAATATTTTAATTTCTTTTACAGAGTGGAGGATTTTTACTGTTATTCTCTGTTATTGAATGTCTAAAGTGTGATACAAGAAATAAGGGGAACTCCAACCAGACTTGGATGCAGTTTACACAGTAAAGCACCAAAACACCTAATCCAAAAGCACAGCAGACAAACACAACTAGTGACGCGAAAGAGACAAACGATATATGAAGATGAAACATAAAAACCACACATAAACCAACGAGACCAATTTGCAACCGGTGCAGACTTTAGACGGTCATCTGCCTCGAAGTAGCAGGTCTGTCGCACGATTAAAGCGTTGTTTTGGGCAGAAAGTACCACTGATAAGGATTTACTATCCGAAACACATGGTGCATTAAAGTTTGTGTGAAATTTTATTCATGAGCGTTTCGCGTTTGAACACTTAAAACTTACTAATTAAAATAAAATCCTCGATCTCTATTAATAGCAGTATCAAGAATTATTCCGAATTCAAAATATGCATACAATTTGAATTACCTACATCACATTTTAATAATTTCATTACTTGATGTTACATAATTGACTATGTACCTTCAACAAAATATGCCCTTGTTATGTCTAAGAAATCCCCGAAGATATATGAACAAGATCCCCATGGGAACAACGCTCACCTGATACCCATGCACGGTCTTTACCACACTCACAATGCATAATGATACATATTGTAGTGTGCGGCTAGCCAACAGGGGATGCTTACTCCTCCCGGGCACCTGGTCCCACCTCTAGCTTACTAGGGGTCCGTCGATGTTTAATTTCGTGCTCTATTGTGAGTGCTGTTGAGATGATCGTCAGGATCTTCTTTAACTCATTTGTGTCACACTTATGCCCTTTGCCGTGTGGAGCTCGTAAAAAAGTTCCCCGCGAGGGGTTTGACAGTAAGTGTTTTGAATATACTTCCCTGACATTGTCGCCATAGCACTTTCTATATAGACATTACGTCAGACAGTGCATAAAGTTTATATATTTTCATTTCCATGCTTCATAAACATCGACGGCGGGTGCGGCTAGCCAACAGGGGATGCTTACTCCTCCCGGGCACCTGGTCCCACCTCTAGCTTACTAGGGGTCCGTCGATGTTTAATTTCGTGATCTATTGTGAGTGCTGTTGAGATGATCGTCAGGATCTTCTTTAACTCATTTGTGTCACACTTATGCCCTTTGCCGTGTGGAGCTCGTAAAAAAGTTCCCCGCGAGGGGTTTGACAGTAAGTGTTTTGAATATACTTCCCTGACATTGTCGCCATAGCACTTTCTATATAGACATTACGTCAGACAGTGCATAAAGTTTATATATTTTCATTTCCATGTTTCATAAACATCGACGGCGGGTGCGGCTAGCCAACAGGGGATGCTTACTCCTCCCGGGCACCTGGTCCCACCTCTAGCTTACTAGGGGTCCGTCGATGTTTAATTTCGTGCTCTATTGTGAGTGCTGTTGAGATGATCGTCAGGATCTTCTTTAACTCATTTGTACTCTACCAGGGCAGGTCCAGATTTTTGTGTTCAAATGAAGGTATCTATAGGTACCATCAGGGTATGTAGCAAATGATGTAAGAAGGATAATTATTGCATATTTAGGAAAATCAGATTCCCTGTCACTTTTTTTACTTAAAAATAAAAAATAAATTGACGGAAAAAATCAATTAAAAAGCATGTAGAGTGTTAAATGTGTCAAATATGTAGATGTAGTAAATGAGCACAAAATCATACATTCAGTGTGTTATTCAATAAAAATCTTAAAAACTTAGCATTTCTGTCAAAGTCAGAAGCACGTCGAACATTTGTCTTCGGAGTGGAACCAAAAATTACAACACTTCTTTAAAAGACATCCGTCTAAATTATTCTTATGCTTTTGGTTTCTTGATTTGTGCTTCTGTCCTGAAGAAGAAGTTGTCAAAGAGGGGAAGCCTCTATGACCTACATTTGCCGGTGGTGGCGCCATTTACAGATTCATTAAAAAACGAGAACACTTGTAGAGAACAATTAGTACTCCATTCTCATCAAGTTTAATCAAAATTCCTTTTGTTATTCTGGAGAAGAAGTCAAATATGTATGAAAGCATCTCCCTCATTCTCTACATAAGATGAAAAATTCATGAAAAATCATAAAAATAAAATTTCCACTCAGGGACAATACCAAACCTCTGAACAATTAAAGTATGACAGATATGCAGTAAATGACTGCACAAAATCAAGCATTAAGGAGGGTTTGAACACCAAGATGGCGGCGGAACAATTTGCTTCGTCGCCTCCTAAGAAAAGTATAGTCTTAACTCCCTTAAAACATTTGATACTTTGATTGATAAACGCATTAGAGTATCCTGATGAAGTTTGAATAATTTCCGGTGTCATTTGAAGAAATTATGGCGATTTTCGAAATTTAGGACTTTGGGAGTTTTATCCATGAGAAAACCACGACGTCATTTCGACGTAATCGGGAAAAAATGGCGTCAAAAACCTTCGCATTCAAAATGCAATAAAAACGTTATTACTAAACGTATTGCATTGAAACTTAGCATGTATAAAATAGAAAATTAAAGCTTCATTACAGTGTATTCGTTGACAAATTTGTGCTGGAAAGCGGATGTCACTTCATTGAAAATGGACGATTTTCGAAGAAAAAATTGGAAAATATAAAGCCTTGTAATAGATTTTAATCCTAAATTCATTTTATCGTGAAATCATCTCTGGACATTCTTGATAATTTTGATAGTTTTTGACAAAGATTCATCCACAGGATTCTTAATAATTAACTAGCAACTACATTAAATTGACCCGAAATTGCAATTTTTTATCGACAGTGCCATCTTTTATTCAAGTATCCTGCCTATGTTTAAAACACAATTCATTTTATCTTTTCCATACGTAAGTGCAATATATTTATGGTTATTTTGGAAGCTAAATCAAAATTAATTTCCAATAGGTTTACGAGAACTGGAATGACACTTTCAATATTATGACGTCATCAAGAAATTCACGAAGACGTCGACTAATGCATATTTCAAAGTCTCGTAAAAAATTTTCCTGTGGAAAGAATCAAATGTAAGTTTGTATAGTCAAGGACAGACAAGATATATATAATTTCAGACATTATTAGAAAAATTGAATTTGGCGTCCAAGTGTTCAATATGTAACCATATGGCCTCTCCCCCACAATAATTAAGCTAATTAATTATTCATATTAATTAGTTACATGTATATGGAAATTGCTAACTTGATTTTTCTATAGTAAAAGGGGAATCATTATAATTTAATTTCTTGACTTTAAGTTTGAACTTCATATTGAGTCAATTAAATTCTAGTTTGTAAATTCTGTAATCTGTTTAATTTGATTCCCACGATGCTGAAAACACTGTAGTAATTTGCACACCTGAAAGTACTTTAGTCTTTGTTTTCCGTACGAGTTAATTGAAAGCTAATTTGAAATCTCCCCGTAAAAGCCATTATTGTTCTGTATTTGGAAGAATCTAATTTCCAAAATGTCTTTTTAATCAAAAACCAATTACTTATTATTTTGTGCAGGTGTTAGCAATTTCCAATCGTCCACATATATACTCGGTGCATCGTTTTGCCGACCAGTTATAGACTCCAGTTTCAGTAGTGTTTAAGTTTAGGTTTAGACTCCGCTCCCGTACTGTCAACATGTAACGTTTTTAAAAAAGTTAGAACTTTATTCGGACTTCTGTTTATAGTTTTCAAAATGACTATTTAATACACAACGCGAACTACACCCATAACCTGTGAGCCATAGGCTTACAAGTTGTATTTTGGCGCCGTGACCTAAACGAACCAGGGAAAATATGATTACAAGTTGTAATTTGATGCCGTGACCTAAACGAATCAGGGGAAAATATGATTAATGCCGTGTCCTAAACGAACCAGTGAAAATTGCCGTAAATGCAGACGATGCACGCCGCGGAACCAGCATTTTTAATCGACAAAACGATGAACTCTGCGCGATCGTAAAAGGTATGACACATTTACTTTCTCGACGTACTTTCAGATTAATTGACCATCTATTTTTGAAAATGATTATTTTCTAATTTTTGAAAGTTTTAAGCGAAAAAGTTTTCAAGAAATTGAATCATTTTTTTCTCTATGATTTTCATGAAGAAATGACGGACATAGACAACGAAGCGTTTCGGATTTTTGGAATCGGTCGTGATTCACGTAGTTTTGGGTTGATTTCGGTCGTTTTGAGAATTTCGGTTTTTCTCAGCCGCTGAGTCAGTAGCTAGATCAGGGTCCTATTATGTCGGTAGAACGCCGGGGAATAGGCGTGGGACTGTAGTAAGAGACAGGAGAGGACCCGTCTCTGTAAGATTGTTCAATATGATGGTACATTACAGTTAAGAGGATACTTCGATGGAAACCATATATTTCACTTTGTTAGGTGATGAGCTGTGGAATTTGCTCGGTATATGGCGATGGAACGCCGATTAATGTCACCAGAGAGATTTCTGGGAACATAGAAGGTTCGTTCGGGTTTGTTTTGTTTACAACCCTGTCATTTCTTTGTGCTATGTGAGAGCACGTAATTTTATTTCTCGAAATATATGATTAACATCGTAGTATTCATCATCTTATGTATGTTTTGTGCTGTCATTTTGGAGGTCTTGATTTTTTTTATTTCAAGAAAGGGAGAAAATGGTAAATATCTTAAATTAGAAAATAATCGGTCAAAGTTTTATTGAAATTTTATGTCAAAGTTAAATTTGGAGTTTATCGCGATCGCGATGTATATACACTGCTCAAAAGAATTAAGGGAGCAAGGTTTCTATTTTCATATCACACATGTTTGCAGCTGCTTATTCTATATGATGAACATAAATGTATTAATGTAAACGTCTTCAAATTGAATAGCATCATTTAAGAACAAATAAATTGGCAACGTGGACCAGACATGCACGTTTCGGGTACTTAACCCTCATCAGTGATCCTTAATCCTAAATCTAAACAATGTAATATGCCAAAAAGTATGAAAGTTACTATGTCGAAAAAGGGTACCGAAAGACGTAGCAGGATGGGTGGGATATGATGCTACAGGACCCACTTTTAGAAATTTCAAGAAATTTTGATAACATAAATTTAGATTGCGTTGAAGAAACGATCAACCGAAATTGATCGAACTTGGCTACATGTGCCCTCGGGGACTCCTGGTCCACCAGCAGTGACACTCACCAAGTGGTATAAATGTAAACGTCTTCAAATTAAGACATATTTCATCGTCATTTCTTTAATACCAGTGTCTGTATTGGACAGATTAACCATATACAAATGATAAAACTTGATGATGTAGCTTTGCTTATCCCAAAAGTTATTACAAGGGATGTACCATTATATTACAATGGGAAAATCGCTCCTTTAATTTTTTTGAGCAATCAACAGTTTACCCTTAGTTTGCATGTTTTTGTGTTTGATTATTCATTTAACCCCAATAGTACTCTGCTTTTTGCACTTTGTAGTCAAACATATTAGCGCTCATTGACTGAGGAGTGAGAAATGTATCATAAATACCCAAAATGAAGGCCAATTAAACTACAAAGTGCAAAAAGCAGAGTACTATTGGGGTTAAATGAATAATCAAACACAAAAGCATGCAAACTAAGGGTAAACTGTTGATACTTTATACATCGCGATCGCGATAGACTCCAAATTTAACTTTGACATAAAATTTCAATAAAACTTTGACCGATTATTTTTTAATTTAAGATATTTACCATTTCTTCCCTTTCTTGAAATAAAAAAAATCAAGACCTCCAAAATGACAGCACAAAACATACATAAGATAATGAATACTACGATGTTAATCATATATTTCGAGAAACAAATTGTTGCCCCTTTTCCCAGTGTTGAAATTCATTGGCAGTATCTAGCTTCTTATCGGTTGCTGAGGTGCAGTATCAATGAGTAATCACTACGCTGAAACATTAACGTTTGACAAGCGACATGCATAGACATTGTATTTCATTTCAGAAAGTTTTTCAGAATTTATGATAAAAAGTTTTAATTGCTACAGATATGTTTTTTTTATTAATTAGATTTTTGTATTCTTCTAAAATAAATACAGAAGACCTGTATTTCGTATAAAGTCAGTAAATATACAAAGTTTTCAAAATTAACATTATCCAAGTATTGATTAAAAAAATCTCATTTTGGAAATCTTTCACTTAGTTTTGGTACAGGCATCTAAATTATTTTTGTAAATTCAAAATTGTGGTCAATTAGAGGTACAGAGAAAATCCGGTGTCATAAACTACCTGTAACCAGAGACAATGATGTGAAACTTATCAGTGTAATAATGATGCAGACTTTATATTTTTATCGCTGGGAGAAGACGGCGATGAGATAAGCAGTGAAGTTCAAGATGTGCAGTCTTATTTAGCTCCTTGGTTATTGGAATCGCCTGTTGTGATACGTGAGACAAATTAGTGTACAGGTTTATCACCAAGGCATTAAATCAAATCAGACGGTAGCAGAAAAGAAGTCTGAAGCAGTGACGTCAGGTATCTCTGTGCACGATGTTAGCCGTGTGGCCGGATGTCAAACCATCCCATCACTATTAACATTATTTCGCAGATTATATGACAGGGTGAAATATGTCATAGCGAAATTGATGACAGCAGAACCAGATTGGACATTTTGTACTTAATGACCTGCTTGATCGACGCTTTAAATGAGAGCATTGAATACCCCGTCGCTTTTCTGGGTGCATGGCGTCATCCAGATTACGGGAAGATCTTGGTAACGTCACTAATACCAAGATGCGTCAAAGCAGGTTCCGGGTGGAGGAAGAAGACGAAACAGATGACGATTCGATGATCATTGGTTTACCAAACCAAGTAGACAAAAAAGAGGTCCGAATCATTCGTCATACTCCTCGGAGTTTACAAGGTTCACGAAGAAGGACCGTAGACGAAATATAAGACGTACGGAACCAAAACCAAAGAAGAACGGCCGTGAGAAGATAAAGAAGTGAATTAACCCGGTGTTGTGTTTTAGTGAAAAAAGCAGAGTAAATGTTTAATACTAAATATATGTATTATCATTTATGCTCCTTATTCATGTTTAATATTGATAATTGCTTTTGTATATTGCTTATTATATATAATGAATGTTTAGGTACGTATATTGGCCTAGGAAAATGTATTTCTAGATGAAAATCGGGTCATTCTTTGAGAACAGTGAAAAAGAACTCGACATGCAAAGACTTTAATTTCATGTGCTTTAATTTGATATAATTTCAATTACGATACTTAGAGTGAACCCTGATGACTGATGATATATCATTGAGTTATGCATTATTGTGGTGTCAAGGCCATGCGTTTAGAAAATAACCAAGTATTATAATGGATTCATATAATGTTTTGGATGATAATTGAAAGTTATCTTATATTTCATGATTGGTTGAAATCCAAACAATTTGAATCTTGGTTATTTTCTTAAGTGGGGGAGTATTGTAACCATATGGCCTCTCCCCCACAATAATTAAGCTAATTAATTATTCATATTAATTAGTTACATGTATATGGAAATTGCTAACTTGAGTTTTCTATAGTAAAAGGGGAATCATTATAACTTAATTTCTTGACTTTAAGTTTGAACTTCATATTGAGACAATTAAATTCTAGTTTGTAAATTCTGTAATCTGTTTAATTTGATTCCCACGATGCTGAAAACACTGTAGTAATTTGCACACCTGAAAGTACTTTAGTCTTTGTTTTCCGTACGAGTTAATTGAAAGCTAATTTGAAATCTCCCCGTAAAATCCATTATTGTTCTGTATTTGGAAGAATCTAATTTCCAAAATGTCTTTTTAATCAAAAACCAATTACTTATTATTTTGTGCAGGTGTTAGCAATTTCCAATCGTCCACATATATACTCGATGCATCGTTTTGCCGACCAGTTAAGTTTCGGTTAAGTTAGACTCCAGTTTCAGTAGTGTTTAAGTTTAGGTTTAGACTCCGCTCCCGTACTGTCAACATGTAACGTTTTTAAATAAACTTAGAACTTTATTCGGACTTCTGTTTATAGTTTTTTCAAAATGACTATTTAATACACCACGCGAACTACACCCATAACCTGTGAGCCATAGGCTTACAAATACCTCCTTAATAGAGTTATTCAAAGAGAAATTTAAACATGAGCATTTCTGACGAAGTCGGAAAAGATGTCAAAAACGCGTCAAAACGAACCAAAATAACAAAATTACTGAAGACCTCTCTCTAGATCATCATGATGCTTCCGGTTTGTCGATACGTGCTTCCATTCTGAAGAAATTTGTCAAAGGAGAGACTTACTTTTGCCTGTGGTGGCACAATCTGTTGACGGATCCCTACAAAAAGAACAACACTTTTTAGGGGACCATTAGTTATTCATTCCTACCAAATTCATCAAAATCTCTTAAGTGGTTCTGGAGAAGAAGTCCAGTATCTATGTATGTATGAACCCCCCTCCATTTCACATAATTTTACATAAGATAAAAAAGATGTATGAAAATAAAGAAAACGTTAAAAAATTACCATTTCTGATAAAGTCCGACTTCGGAGTGGGACCTTAAGTAACAACACTTCTTAAGACATCTCTCTAGATCATCATGATACTTTCACTTTGTCGATACGTGCCTCCGTTCTGAAGAAGTTTGTCAAAGGAGGGTACCCCCTGTGATCTACTTTTGCCTGTGGTGGCGCCACCTGTTGACGGATCTGGACGAAAAACAACAACACTTGTAGGAGACTATAAGTACTTCATTACTACAAAGTTCCATCTGTTCAGCTGTTCAAGAGAAGAAGCTGAAAATGTGGAAAGTTTAAGGACAGACGGACGACGGAAGACAGACGAAGCGGTATGACAAAAGTTCACTTTGAGTTTGAGCCTTTGGCTCAGGCGAGTTAAAAAAGATATACTAAAATATTTTCTAATCTATGGATCTTAGCAGTTTATCTGACAATGTTCAATTATGTGCATAATATATAATTTTTTTCCTATTTTCAGTGATTTTTGACAAAAAACATGTTTTTCCCAAAAAACACCACTTTTGCAATGGAAATTTCCATGAGACAAATTTTTATCTGAAAGAGCGCAAAAAATGCTACAAAGTTAGGCCGGTTTTGGAGGATCAAGGGGGGGGGGGGGTGCACCCAACCCAGTGATACATCCCAGACTATAAGTCAGAGTGTTATTCGTAAATCTGTAAGAATGCGCTGAAACAAGGTAAGAACCATGCCGAGTATCCGTGCTGATCACATCCGCGGCATAATCACCGATGATGGTTCTTACGGATTTTCGATAGAACCTTGGTCTATATATTTTTGTTCCTTCTTTTATTTTGTATTTTATCTATTGTGTTATTATTAAAGGCAGGTTGTGAGATCCCCGAAGTAATATTCTATGTTACTTGTATAGCTCCGAATCAATGGTAAGCTAATAGTAATTTCTGTAAGATTTCCAAAAAATCTTAACTAGATCATGAAAGCAGAAACCTTGACCTAAAAGTTTTTTTCTTATGATTTCTGCAATGAAAATTCAAAACATTAATACATGCGTACCGAATGAGTGAATGTAAAAGAAAGGAGGGGATCTCCAACAACACTAGGTTGCAGCACCCACAGCAAAATTCCAAAACACCCATGCAAAAAACACAGAACAGATACCCACAGAAAGAGACGCAAAAGGGACAAGGAACACCAACTCACAACATAGAAACATGAAACATAAAAGACTACACATAAACCAACGAGACCAATGGGCAACCGGTGCCGACTTAGGACGGCCATCTGCCACGTAAATAGCAGACGGTGTGGTTATCCTGGATTACGTGCGCACAACCCTCCCACTATTCCGATTTCCCAGAGGTCTCGAAGAACGCACAATTATGGTGTAAAACAACCTCCTCACTGTTAGATGACCACACACAAACAAGACCGTAAAACGCAGGGGTCCAGGTAACACAGATGAATATGTAAATGGATATAAAAAGAGGACGTGCGTAATAAAGTCCGTGCTCTGCCGGCTGTAGCGAGCTCATATATGTTATCACCCGAGGAGTCCGACTGACATTCAGAGGACAGGTGGTCGGGGCCCTGTCTTCTCTATAGAGGTTTGGACAGGGCCCGTCATGGAGTCCCGTCGTCACAGTCAGTCAGAGTGCAAGTCTTAAGAATGCGCTCGTACAAGACTGTATATTGGTCAAGTACCAAGCTTAGTGTCCGTCTGGTGACATTAGGATCATATCCACGGTATAAAAGGCGTTTGATGACTCTGACGCATTTTCGATACATATGCTGCCTGTGGTGGCCATCTTGGATTTCCGATCGTCTCGAAAAACACAAACTTGGTAGAGGACATTGAATACTTGCTTCCTGTGAAGTTTCATGAAATTCTGTGCAGCGGTTTCAGAGGAGAAGAAGAAAATGTGTCAGTCAATTAGAGCCTGTGGCGGCCATCTTGGATTTCGGATCGGCTCGTAAAACAAAACCTTGGTAGAGGACATTGAGTGCTTGCTTCCTGTGAAGTTTCATGAAATTCTGTGCAGTGGTTTCAGAGGAGAAGTCGAAAATGTGTCAGCCAATCAGAGCCTGTGGCGACCATTTTGGATTTCTTATCGGCTCGAAAAACACAAACTTGATAGAAGGCTTTGAGTACTTGCTTCCCACGAAGTTTCATGAAATTCTGTGCAGCGGTTTCAGTATAAGACCTGAAAATTCGCTTTTAGTGAAGCTTTGAGAAGGACATTGTGCTACTTCTTGTTAAGTTTTGTGACATTCTGTGCAGTAGTTTAAGAGGGTAAGTCGAACATGTGTCATCCAAATAGAGCCTATGGAGGACATATTGGATTTCCGATCGGCTCGAAAAAAAAAACACAAACTTGGTAGAGGGCATTGAGTACTTGCTTCCTGTAAAGTTTCATGAAATTCTGTGCAGTTGTTTCAGAGAAGTCGAAAATGTGTCAACCAATCAGAGCCTGTGGCGGCCATCTTGGACATGGGCTCGAAAAACACAAACTTGGTAGAGGACATTCAGTACTTGCTTCTTGTGAAGTTTCATTAAATTTTGTGCTGCAGTTTCAGAGAGGAAGTCGAAAAAGTGTCAGCCAATCAGAGCCTGTGGCGGCCATCTTTGATTTCCGATCGGCTCGAAAAACACGAACTTGGTAGAGGGCATTGAGTACTTGCTTCCTGTGAAGTTTCATGAAATTCTGTGCAGTTGTTCAGAGGAGAGGTCGAAAATGTGTCAGCCAATCAAAAATCGCGGCGGCCATTTTAGATTTCCGATCGGCTCGAAAAACACAATCTTGGTAGAGGACATTGAGTACCTTTTTTCTGTGAAGTTTCATGAAATTCTGTGCAGTGGTTTCAGAGGAGAAGTCGAAAATGTGTCAGCCAATCAGAGCCTTTGGTGGCCATCCTGGTTTTCCGATCGTCTCGAAAAACAAAAACTTGGTAGAGGGCATTGAGTACTTGCTTCCTGTGAAGTTTCATGAAGTTTTGTGGAGCAGTTTCAGAGAAGAAGTCGAAAAAGTATCAGTCAATCAGAGCATGTGTGGGCCATCTTGGATTTCTGATGGAATCGAAAAACACAAACTTGGTACAGGACATTGAGTACTTGCTTCCTGTGAAGTTTCATGAAATTCTGTTGAGGGTTTCAGAGGAGAGGTCGAAAATGTGTCAGCCGATCAGAACCTGTGGTGGCCATCTTAGATTTCTGATCGTCTCGAAAAACAAAAACTTGGTAGAGGATATTGAGTACTTGCTCCTTGTGAAGTTTCATGAAATTTTGTGCAGCAGTTTCAGAGGAGAAGTCTAAAATCAGTCAGACAATCAGAGCCTGTGGCAGCCATCTTGGATTTCCGATGGGCTAGAATAACACAAACTTGGTAGAGGGCATTGAGTACTTGCTTTCCTGTGAAGTTTCATGAAATTCTGTGATGTGGTTTCAGAGGAGAGGTAGAAAATGTGTCAGCCAACCAGAGCTTGCGGAGGCCATCTTGGCTTTCCGATCGGCTCGAAAAACACAAACTTGGTAGAGGGCATTGAGTACTTGCTTCCTGTGAAGTTTCATGAATTTCTGTGCAGTGGTTTCAGAGGTGAACTTGAAAATGTGTCAGACAATCAGAGCTTGTGGCGGCCATCTTGGATCTCCGATGGGCTAAAAAAACACAAACGTGGTAGAGGGCATTGAGTACTTGCTTCCTGTGAAGATTCATGAAATTCTGAGCAGCTGTTTTAGAAAAGAAGTCGAAAATGTCTCAGCCAACCAGAGCTTATGGCGGCCATCTTCGATTTCGGATCGGCTTGAAAAACACAAACTTGGTAGTGGACATTGAGTACTTGTTTCCTGTAAAGTATCTTGAAATTCTGTGTGGCGGTTTTAGAGCAGAAGTCGAAAATAGGTCAGCCAATCAGAGCCTGTGGTGGCCATCTTGGATTTCCGATGGGCTCGAAAAACACAAACTTGGTAGAGGGCATTGAGTACTTTCTTCATGTGAAGTTTCATGAAATTCTGTTGAGCGGTTTCAGATGAGAAGTCGAAAATGTGTCAGCCAATCAGAGCCTGTAGCGGCCATCTTGCATTTCTGATCGGCTCGAAAAACATAAACTTGGTAGAGGACATTAAGTACTTGCTTCGTATGAAGTTTCATGAAATTTTGTGCAGCGGCTTCAGAGGAGAAGTCTAAAATGCGTCAGCCAATCAGAGCCTACGGAGGCCATTTTTGATTTCCGATCGGCTCGAAAAACACAAACATGGTAGAGGGCATTGAGTACTTGCTTCTTGTGCAGCAGTTTCAGAGGAGAAGTCGAAAAAATGTGTCAGCCAATCAGATCCTGTGGAAGCCATCTTTGGTTTCCGATGGGCTAGAATAACACAAACTTGGTAGAGGGCATTGATTACTTGCTTCCTGTGAATTTTCATGAAATTCTGTGCAGTGCTTTCAGAGGAGAAGTAGAAAATGTGTCAGCCAATCAGAGCCTGTGGTGGTCATCTTGCATTTCTGATCGGCTCGAAAAACACAAACATGGTAGAGGGCTTTGAGTACTTGCTTCTTGTGAAATTTAATGAAATTCTGTGCAGCGGTTGTAGTATAAGACCTGAAGGAAATAGCTTTTAGTGAAGCTTTGAGAAGGACAATGTGTACTTACTTCCTGTCAAGTTTGGTGACATTCTGTGCAGTAGTTAATGAGAATAATTTATGTCAAAAACGTGTCATCCGAATAGAGCCAATGGCGGACATCTTGGATTTCCGATCGGCTCGAAAAAACACAAACTTGGTAGAGGGCATTGAGTTCTTGCTTCATGTGAAGTTTCATGAAATTCTGTGGAGTTGTTTCAGAGAAGTCGAAAATGTGTCAGCAAATCAGACCCTGTGGCGCCCATCTTGGATTTCCGATGGGCTCGAAAAACGCAAACTTGGTAGAGGGCATTGAGTGCTTGCTTCGTATGAAGTTTCATGAAATTTTGTGCAGCGGCTTCAGAGAAGTCGAAAATGTGTCAGCCAATCAGAACCTGTGGCGGCCATCTTGGATTTCCAATCGGCTCGAAAAACACAAACTTGGTAGAGGGGATTGAGTATTTACTTCTTGTCAAGTTTCATGAAATTTTGTGCAGCAGATTTAGAGGAGATGTCGAAAAAGTGTCAGCCAATCAGATCCTGTGGCAGCCATCTTGGATTTCCGATGGGCTAGAATAACACAAACATGGTAGAGGGCATTGAGTACTTGCTTCCTGTGAAGTTTCATGAAATTCTGTGCAGTCATTATACAGGAGAGGTCGAAAATGTGTCAGCCAATCAGAGCCTTTGGCGGCCATCTTGGATTTCTGATCGGCTCGAAAAAATCAAACTTGGTAGAGGTAATTGAGTACTTGCTTCCTGTGAAGTTTCATGAAATTCTGTTGAGGGTTTCAGAGGAGAACTTGAAAATGTGTTAGCCAATCAGTGCCTGTGGTGGCCATCTTGGATTTCCGATGGTTTAAAAAAACACTAACTTGGTAGAGGGCATTGAGTACTTGCTTCCTGTGAAGTTTCATGAAATTCTGTGGGGGCGGTTTCAGAGGAGAAGTCGAAAATGTGTCAGCCAATCAGAGCTTATGGCGGCCATCTTGGATTTCGGATCGGCTCGAAAAACACAAACTTGGTACAGGACATTGAGTTCTTGCTTCCTGTGAAGTTTCATGAAATTCAGTACAGCGGTTTCAGAGGAGAAGTAGAATATGTGTCAGCCAATCAGAGCCTTTGGCGGCCATATTGGATTTCGGATCTGCTCGTTAAACAAAGATTTGGTAGATGACAATGAGTACTTGCTTCCTGTAAAGTATCGTGAAATTCTGAGCAGCAGTTTTAGAACATAAAACGAAAATAGGTCAGCCAATCAGAGCCTGTTGTGGCCATCTTGGATTTCCGATGAGCTCGAAAAACACAAACTTGTTAGAGGGCATTGAGTACTTACATCCTGTGAAGTTTCATGAAATTATGTGCAGCAGCTTCAGAGGAGAAGTCGAAAATGTGTCAGCCAATCAGAGCCTGTGGCGGCCATCTTGGATTTCGGATCGGCTCGAAAAGCACAAACTTTGTAGGGGCATTGAGTACTTGCTTTCTGCGAAGATTCATGAAATTCTGTGCGGCGGTTTCAGAGGAGAAGTAGAAAATATGTCAGCCAATCAGAGCCTGTGGCGGCCATCTTTGATTTACGATGGGCTCAAAAAACACAAACTTGGTAGAGGGCATGGAGTATTTGCTTCCTGTGAAGTTTCATGAAATTCTGTGCTGCGGTGTCAGAGGAGAAGTCGCAAATGTGTCAGACAATCAGAGCTTGTGGCGGCCATCTTGGATTTCCGATCAGCTCGAAAAACACAAACTTGGTAGCGGGCATTGAGTACTTGCTTCCTGTAAGGTTTGGTGAAATTCCATGCAGCGGTTGCAGAGGAGATGTCAAAAATGTGAAAAGTTTACGCCGGACGGATGATGGACGACGACGGACGACGGACGTACCCCTATCCACATTGTATACGTTTCTGCTCCAGTTCTTCTCAAGTATGACGACGGACGGCGCGCTATGACAATAGCTCACTTGAGCTTCGCTCAGGTGAGCTAAAAATGGATGATTATTTAGAATACCTCCGGTAATCCGTACAAATAGGACGGATGTGCGCATGATTATACTGGTAGCTACATCATTCACTATTCACGGTGCATCAGTGATTTGAAGTCGAATTGTCAATATTGAAACATATGTTCTATAGTACCAATTTTATTGTACTAGACACGTGTTTCGGATATATCAATTCTTTTCAGTAGTACTTCAAGTCGACAACGGTTGCACACTGGTCTCGTTGGTTTATGTGTAGTCCTTCGTGATTACAGTCCACCAGCAGCGATACCAGACTAGTGGTTGAAATTGTCAATATTGAAATATATGTTTTATAGTTACCGTACCAATTTAATTGTACTAGACACGTGTTTCGGATATTTGAATCCTCGTCAGTTGTACTTCATGCCAAACAGTAAATAAAGCCGATGTGAATTTTCCTGGCGCAATCTTCAATAGAGAGATTTAATTTCCTCTTGCCAAAATGAGCGGCTTCAAATATTGTGTAGAGTTTATTCAGAAGCATATTTAAGGTAGAGCATCCCTCGGGTCTCAGATGCTCATATTTCCAAAATAACAGCTTTCCGAATATTTTCATTGCCATATATTCGAAGCTTTTGTTAAACCTGATATGCAATCAAAATATAATTCGTGGTTTCACGATTATACCGACAACTTAGCCATTTTAACTTTAACATTGGACCCTATGGGAAAAGTAAGAAAAATAAAAAAAAAATTCCCTTTTTAGAGGTGATAAGATGTTACTATAAAAGTTTATTTCCCCAAAACGATATTAGTTTGATAATCTGAACAATATTCTAAAGAGGAAACAAGAGGCCCAAGGGGGCCACATCGCTCACCTGAGTTGCAGACAAAGGGTTAAAAGTCACAAAAATACTTCTACAGATCAAAGCCCTTGACATCCATATTTGTTGACCTATCGACAAGAAAAACACAAACTTGGCAGAGGACCTTGAGTACTTGCTTGCTGCAAGGTTTCGTGAAATTCTGTGCAATGGTTGCAGAGGAGATTTCGAAAATGTGTCAGCCAATCAGAGTCCTCGGCGGCCATATTTGTTGACCGATCAGCACGAAATACAAAATCTTTGTAGAGGATCTTGAGAACTTTCTTCCTGAAAAGTTTCATGAAATTCTGTGCAGTGGTTTTTTTGCAGAGAAGATGTTGAAAATGTGTTAGCCAATCAGAGCCCTCGGCCTCCATATTTGTTGACTGGTCGGCACGAAAAACACAAACTTGTTGGAGGACCTTGAATACTTCCTTCCTGTAAAGTTTCATGAAATTCTGTGCGGCGGTTGCAGAGAAGATGTCGAAAATGTGTCAGCCAATCAGAGCCCTCGGCAGCCATATTAATTGAACGATCGGCACAAAAAACACAAACTTGGTAGAGGACCTTGAGTACTTCCTTCCTGTAAAGTTTCATGAAATTCTGTGCAGTGGTTGCAGAGGCGATGTCGAAAATGTATCAGCCAATCAGAGCCCTCAATGGCCATATTTGTTGACCGATCGGCTCGAAAAACCAAAACTTTTCAGAGGACCTTGGGTATTTCTTTCCTGTAAAGTTTCATGAAATTCTGTGCGGCGGTTGCAGAGGAGATGTCGAAAATGTGTCAGCCAATCAGAGCCCTCGGCGGCCATATTTGTTGACCAATGGGCACAAAAAATACAAACTTGGTAGAGGGCCTTGAGTACTTCCATCCTGTAAAGTTTCATGAAATTCTGTGCAGCGGTTGTAGAGGAGATGTCGAAAATGTGTCAGCCAATCAGAGCGCTCGGCGGCCATATTTGTTGATTGATCCGCACGAAAAACACAAACTTGTTAGAGGACTTTGAGTACTTCCTATCTGTAAAGTTTCATGAAATTCTGTGCAGCGGTTGCAGAGGAGATGTCGAAAATGTATCAGCCAATCAGAGCGCTCGCAGCCATATTTGTAGACCGATCGGCACAAAAAACACAAACTTGGTAGAGGACCTTGAGTACTTCCTTCCTGTAAAGTTTCATGAAATTCAGTGCTGCGGTTGCAGAGGAGATATCGAAAATGTGTCAGCCATTCAGAGCCCTCGGCGGCCATATTTGTTGAACAATCGGCACGAAAACACAAACTTGGTAGAGGACCTTGAGTACTTCCTTCCTGTAAAGTTTCATGAAATTCTGTGCAGCGGTTGCAGAGGAGATTTCGAAAATGTGTCAGCCAATCAGAGCCCTCGGCGGCTATATTTGTTGACCGATCGGCACAAAAAACACAAACTTGGTAGAGGACCATGAGTACTTCCTTCCTGTTAAGTGTCATGAAATTCTGTGCAGCGGTTGCAGAGGAGATGTCGAAAATGTGTCTGCCAATCAGAGCCTGTGGCGGCAATCTTTGATTTCAGATCGGCTCGAAAAACACAAACTTGGTAGAGGGCATTGAGTACTTGCAACCTGTGAAGTTTCGTGAAATTCTGTGCAGCGGTTGCAGAGGAGATGTCGAAAATGTTAAAAGTTGACGCCGGACGGTCGGACGGACGGACGGACGGACGGACGGACGACGCCGACGGACGGACGGACGGACGGACGGACGGACGACGGACGGCGCGCTATAACAATAGCGCACTTGAGCTTCGCACCTGATTTCAGTATTTTAGAAAAAAAATTTTTTTTGTTATTTTGTAAAATATTAAAAGTTTAGATATACCTTTCACATAAAAAATGCAATTAATTGTTTTATGTGTATATATTGTTTTGAATCATTGTTTTAGTCATATATAGTCTAACTATTCCTTATATAATATAACAAATAAGGACTTGGCCTCGGTCATTATGTCATTATAATGACCCGATAATATTTGTGATATCGACCTCGGCCTTCGGCCTCGGTCAATATTACAAATATCATCGGGTCATTATAATGACATAATGACCTCGACCAAGTCCATATTTGTATAATAAAAGGCAGGTTGTGAAAACAATGCGGCAGTATTCCAACTCTTTCTTGAAGAAAATCTCAAACCAAGTTATTATACACAAGACACGTGTTTCGGATATTAAACCATCCAACCAAAGATTGTACTCTATGTCTTCCGAAATGGAAGTAACCGGATGTGACAGTTCTACCGAATTGAAGCGGCGGGTGTTGCATGCAAGCAGGAGATGCTTACTCTTCCTGGGCACCTGGTCTCACCCCCATATCGGGAGTTCGCTTCTTTTCATGGTGGAGGTTTTTGTTTGTTTGCTTTGGTTCTTGTTTTATTCTGATTTTGTATGCCTTCGGTTTCTTATTTTCTGAATTATCGATTTTGTGCTGTATACAGGGCTATGGTCATTATCCATATTTGTCATTAAGTCAGAGCATCCCTCAGGTCAGAATTGCTGGTAATGTTTTGCCTGGATACCCATTTTCTCTCCAGAATATTGTTCAGATTATCAAACTAATATGGTTTAGAGAAAGGAAACTTTTATAGTTACATTTTATCACCTCTAGATAGGGATTTTTGTTACTTTTCCCATAGGGTCCAATGTTAAAGTTCAAAAGGCTTAAGCTATCGGTATAGTCATGAAACCTAGTATTTTTGATATATGGAAATGAAAATATTGTAAAAATTGTTATCTAGGAAAAAAAGCATCTGAGACCTGAGGGATGCTCTACCTTAAATCTTCATCAGTGATGCTTCTAGCCAAGGTGTTTCTTAAACACAGCCAAAATTCATTTTAGTAGCGCTGTCTGGTTATATACTTTAAAATTAAATTTGTGCATATACTTTGCAGTGAGTGCGCGGCTCCATATTTCCTGTAGGGTCGATTCAGTAACATTCTTTGTTCAAAATAGCATTGAAGGGATGGTGCTAAGATATTAACCTCCGGTATCTTTCAAATTATGATACATTGTTAACCCTAGGAACTTTTCCAAAGATTGCTAGGACTCCTTGGGTAATTGCATGGAAGAACATCCTCCTGTGTTTTGATATGTATACATTTACATATTATTATTAATCTGTGCGTAACTCGGGTACCGCGTTTCAAGATTTTGTTAATGTCGCCATCTTACAATGGAAGACTATTTCATAGAGCACCTGTAAGTTTTTAAAAAAAAAACTATTTTATATAATTCATTAAACGGAAAAGTGGTAAAGTTGTGCACACGTAATCCTGGTATCTGCGCCATTTGTTCTAACTTTCAGATTTATGCTCGACGTCGGCATGGATTTCCTATTTGTCTCGTCGGTTTGTGCATAGTCTTTGATGTTTTTCGTTCCAAATATTCTTAATGCATTTCTTGATGTATTTTTGTGTGTTCACAAAGGGATGTTTTAGTGTGTTGATGTGTTGACAACGCCATCACTTCATTGACTGAAGAATAACATACAAAATGATGAATGGTATTCTGTCTTAGACCATTTGAACCTTCCAACCACAGACTATACTTATATCTTCCGAACTGGCAGTAACCGGATGTGACATTTCTGACGAATTGAAGTGATTGGAAATGCATGCAAGCAGGGATTGCTGACTCTTCCTTGGTACCTGGTCTCACTCCTAACTGGGAGTTTTACAACATAATTGTGCGTTCTTCGAGACCTCTGGGAAATCGGAATAGTGGGAGGGTTGTGCGCACGTAATCCAGGATAACCACACCGTCTGCTATTTACGTGGCAGATGGCCGTCCTCAGTCGGCACCGGTTGTCCATTGGTCTCCTTGGTTTATGTGTGGTATTTGATGTTTAATGTTTCTATGGTATGAGTTGATGTTCCTTGTCCCTTTTGCGTCTCTTTCTGTGGGTGTCTGTGCTGTGTGTGTTTTTTTTTTTGCATTGGGTGTTTCGGGATTTTGCTGTGGGTGCTGCAATCTAAACTTGTTGGAGATCCCCTCCTTTCATTCGTTTCTTTTTATGTGGTGGAAGTGTTTGTTTGTTTGCTTTGGTTACTGTTTTATCCTGATTTTATATGCCTTTGATTTGTGATTGCCTGAATTATCGATTTTGTACTGTGTATTGGGATATGATCATTGTTCTTATTTGTCATACATAAGGACACAGAAAAAGTTTTACAAATGGTTATTGCAGCAAAAAGTTATATTGTTTTGAATAAAGAAAACCAGCTAGAATATAAAATATTAATAAAAGTTAATGGGTGACTTCTTAAAGGGTAAGGGTTAGGTTTACCCTATACTTGTTTTTATGACTTCTGATTTATCGTCTTATGTATGTAAAAGAAAGCCACCTTTATTTCTCGCCTCAAATTAGACCACAATCACCTGCTATCAGAATGTTCGATAAGGCTATGCCGAGATTTGAGCAATTTGTCCGAGATGCCTAAATTTATTTAATGACCACGCCACTTCACTGAACACACATTTATCGTTGAATACTTGCAATTGTCTGCTGACCGTAAAAATTAGAATATCCGATGATTATAAAAATCCCGTAACTTGTAAATAAAGTATTTACGCAGAATACATTAGATTTGACTTTTTTTGCACCTGGGCATAGTTGCTATATGTATTTATCACATTATACAATGAAGTTTAATTTGAACAAAACATATGGAATAATATCAAATTGATCCAATCACATAATTCAGTTATATTCGAATTCAAATTTACTGAAAATTGACTAATCTATTAGAATTAAGCAGGTAGGTATGCAAGGAAGAGAAACATAAGGATCCATAAATCTTCTTTAACTCATTAGTTGTCGTGTACATTTGTTTTTATTTTAAGTAAAACGTCAACAATCGAAACACTAATGTCACGTGATATGATGAAAAGGAATCTCGTGATATGAAATATAGCAATTTCCATTAAAGCTTTCTTTTATAGGAAAGTCCCATCTGTGATACTAAGTCTTATTTTCTTTTACTGAAAAATAATTCAGTAATTAAAAGAAGTTATTTTGAAGAACAAATAGATGAAAATGAATTACAAGTCGCAATTCATGTTGGATTAATAAACAAAAGTGAAGTATCCAGTCCAACAACAAAATATGTTAGAATTGAATTTTTCCATAAATCGGTGCAAGAATTCCTTGTTGCGATTCACATGGTCTCTAAATATGTAACAAATGAAAAACAGTGTAACTTGTTTCACAATGACCTTAATAGTCTCAAAGCAATCATGAAGTTTTCTAATGTCATTAGCTTTATATGTGGGTTGGATAACTCTCTTGGAAGCACTATACTACAACATGTCTTGAGGGTTGCAAATGAAGACCAAGTAATACGTATGTACAGGGTAAACCCTTTTAAAACAAAATCAAAATGGACTGTATAACATGCAGATAGACTGGTACAGTGAATTGTATTTTGGACAGAAAATAAGCAAAGAAAAGCAAAACGGCGACTCTGAACTGATCTTTCATGTATCAGATATATTTCTTAGTTGTTCGAAAAGTTATACAAAAACTGTAGAAAATGCACTTGCTATCGGCTCAAATAAACTCCCTAAGGATATAAAATCACTATGTTTTACATGGGAGCCTCGAGAGAAAGAACGTGGTACACACAATTCGTTGTTGAATGACTTTCTGACAAACAGAGACCAAACAGCGTCACTTGAAATGCTTTATATTGATTGTCAAGATGTGGGTTCCCGGACTTGTCATCCCATATGTATACCCACCCTTAGATTCTTATATGTGCAAGGCATAAAAATCCAATGCGCTAAAGATTGTACCGATGGTTGCTGTCCTCTTTTGCAAAATACGGAAGAGTTGATACATTTGGAACTTTTTCACCATAATTGTGCGTTCTTCGAGACCTCTGGGATATCGGAATAGTGGGAGGGTTGTGCGCACGTAATCAAGGATAACCACACCGTCTGCTATTTACGTGGCAGATGGCCGTCCTAAGTCGGCACCGGTTGCCCATTGGTCTCGTTGGTTTATGTGTAGTCTTTTATGTTTCATGTTTCTATGTTGTGAGTTGGTGTTCCTTGTCCCTTTTGCGTCTCTTTCTATGGGTATCTGTTCTGTGTCTTTTTCATGGGTGTTTGGGGATTTTGCTGTGGGTGCTGCAACCTAGTGTTGTTGGAGATCCCCTCCTTTCTTTCGAATATTGATATGTCAAATAGAAGAATTGGTATTTCTTCTGATATGAAAAATCTAAATTATATATGGTTGGGGTCTCTACAAATGAAGGCAAAAGCATGGAAGGATTTAGTTAAAGTTCTGAAAGATATTCGTCGCGTTATTTCTGTAACATTACACAATACAAATATCGATGATCATTCGAAAATGTGTATCAGGGAAAGTGACTGTTTTAAAATAGAATCTGATAATGGAAAGTCCGAGAACAGTTTTCTTATGTTTACTAGATTATCGAAAGTTAACAAGATTGTAGAATGATGGTATTATATGATAGTTATTATTATCGCTGTTGATGTAGTTATTGATGATGATGATGATTATGATGATGATGATAATGATGATGATAATGATGATGATTTCAACTTCTTCTCTTGTACATGAATTTCAATGAAACTTAATAATTTATGATATAAAATCATTATTTATTATTTCACTATCTATAGTATTATTATGATAATTTGAATAACCTGTATTTGATTTTCCTTTTAACATGCAAAACTGAGAATCCTTAATTGCATGATATAACTATACACACTTATTGTAAAATAAATAGAAATTTAAAATCAATGTATAACTCAAAGTAGGAATGGAGATCAAAGATTTATGTTGAATATATGTAGAAAACCAATCTTTGTTTAACAATTGTCTGCTTAACTTTTACCCGGTACTTCTTGAAGTGGTAGAGCTATTGTATATTTCTCGCCCGTGTACGGAATATGAAAATCCACCAGTCCTGTAATCTCGCTCTGTTGCCGCATCTCCATCTCACCTCTATCAAACTCTGTATTATTTGATGTTACATAAAAGTATTCCACTCAACCAACTGAGCTAATGGGGAACTGAAGAAAAATAGATATATAAAATATACATATATTATTCTGTAAAATTTATGATATATGATTCATGATAACTTTATGCATATACCGAGGTAGTGGTTGTAGTAGTTTGATGGATTTTTAGTGTACGAATGCCGTGCCTCTCCATTCCTTAGTGCTCGGTCCCTTTAGTTTATTCTGTTTTTCGTCCTCTTTAAATTGAATTACTTTTACATTTTATACATGAAAATATCAAAAATTAAACAATTACTTTTAATGTTTGAAAAAAAGACATTGAATCAGCAAAAACGTTTACTATCTTGATTTTGTTTCGTTCTATGGCGTTCGGCTCAAAAGCTACCCGCACGAGGACTCAAAACAGAAAATAACAAAGAAATGGCCTAAAGGAATGGAGAGTTACTCGGAAATCCATCATGACATAATATATAATACATTCACTAATACATTCACTAATCCATGTAAGTGATGTAAGGGTATTACATATCTGATGCCAATCTCTTTTTATTTATATATGTTAATAGTTTAAAAAGTATTAATGTTCAAAATATGTTTGCAAGTGATGTCACAAAGAAAGTCTGGTGATCGAACAAAAAGCATTGTAACTTACCGAAAGTTCTCTCACCTTAAACAGGCAAGAAATATACATTATACCTATGACCAACACGATAATGCTGCAAATACGATTTATGTCTTTAGCGTAATTTTATATCAAATGTACATGAATATCACAAAATGAATATCACTTTCTTGTGTGCAAGTACATGTATTTGTGCAATGCATATTGCAACATTAAAAGTTAAAAAAAAAAACTAGAATAGAAAACTATTTTATATGTGTATATTTTATTGTGTCGCCTGCAAAGCATAGCGACAATTAGTCCACTTTGTCCGTTGTCCGTCTGTCCGTTCGTCTGTCTGTCTGTCACACTTTGGGTGTCACAGTCCATAAATTTTTTTGATTGGTAAGTGATAGGGCTTTGATATTTCACATGTGTATTCCTTGTGACAAGACCTTTCTTCACATACCATAATTTTTGACCTAGTGACCTTGACCTACATATTTGACCTACTTTTCAAAAAAATTAAGAATGGATATATCTTTTGATTGGTAAGTATTAGGACTTTGATATTTCACATGTGCAATCCTTGTGGCAAGACCTTTCTACAAATACGCAGAATACATTAGATTTGACTTTTTTTGCACCTGGGCATAGTTGCTATATGTATTTATCATATTATACAATGAAGTTTAATTTTAACAAAACATATGGAATAATATCAAATTGATCCAATCACATAATTCAGTTATATTTCGAATTCAAATTTACTGAAAATTGACTAATCTATTGGAATAAAGCAGGTAGGTATGCAAGGAAGAGACACATAAGGATCCATAAATCTTCTTTAACTCATTAGTTGTCGTGTACATTTGTTTTTATTTTCAGTAAAACGTCAACAATCAAAACACTAATGTCACGTGATATAATGAAAAGGAATCTCGTGATATGAAATATAGCAATTTCCATTAAAGCTTTCTTTTATAGGAAAGTCCCATCTGTGATACTAAGTCTTATTTTCTTTTATGGTTCGAAATGTGCCAACTCTGCAGACCTATTCTATCTAAATAAAGTATCGTTTTGCAGGTGATGTCGAAAAGCTCAGGAAGCGAATAGAAGAAATAAATACACTCGAAACGGAAACAATACCTGTTTCACCTTTACAAGTTATTAGCTTCCTGTTGAAAAACTTTTTGGCTCAGTAGTATTCAGAGAAGATCTGAGTTACAATAGTTTGAAATGCGGACCTGTTAACGAAGTAGAAAAAAATGAAATAACAGATATAAAAGACTTCTTTACCATTGATGGTAAGCCTACAAGAAGGATATATCTACGAAGTAATGCTGCTCGAGGTAAAACAACTTTCTGTTTCTGGCTTATGAAACAGTGGTGTGAGGTAAAAAATAAATCTGCAGATCGGCATAATGATTTTGAAAAGAAACTTAACAATTTTGATTTCGTATTTTTCATACCAATGAATCAAGTAGATGAATCAAGAGTGAATTTTACAGAGATGCTATGTAAGGATTGTTTAAACGAAGAACAGAACCTTCATAACATTATAGAATATGTTCTGTCGAGTTCGGAATGGCGTTGTCTCATAATACTAGATGGCCTAGATAGATGGACACAAGATGAAAATGTTCGAAACCGACTCAAACACAATGCATTACCCAACTTCAATAATATTTCTAAATGCACATTTATTATAACAATGAGATCATGGAAATTTTATTCTGTGGCCGATTCTGTTCGTAACATTGATAGGGTAATTGAGTTAGAAGGATTAAATGAAGAAGGTATTTCTACAGTGATACACAATATCCTTGTCAATCACTATAAACAGCAGAATGATTCAATTGATTATAAGGAAAAATATGAGAAAATAAGCGAGAAATTAAGGAATACACTCAAATCTATGATGCAAAATCCTTTGCTTGCTGTGGTGTGCACACGTATATGGGCAGATCAACATTATGTAGAGAAAGGCTTAGTTGGGTTCTATACTGACCTAGTAGGCATTTTGATTGAAAGAGCATAAAGGACTTCTGCTCTTCAAAAGGTTTCTATTGCACAAATAAATCAAAACTTTTATCACAAAATGATGGCGTTAAGAAACGTTACCAAGTTCTTCTGAGAGTAAGCAGATTAGCATATGAATTATTTGTGAAAAATAATTCAGTAATTAAACGAAGTTATTTTGAAGAACAAATAGATGAAAATGAATTACAAGTCGCAATTCATGTTGGATTAATAAACAAAAGAGAAGTATCCAGTCCAACAACAAAATATGTTAGAATTGAATTTTTCCATAAATCGGTGCAAGAATTCCTTGTTGCGATTCAAATGGATCTAAATATGTAACAAATGAAAAACAGTGTAACTTGTTTCACAATGACCTTAATAGTTTCAAAGCAATCATGAAGTTTTCTAATGTCATTAGCTTTATATGTGGGTTAGATAAGTCTCTTGGAAGCACTATACTACAACATGTCTTGAGGGTTGCAAATGAAGACCAAGTAATACGTATGTACAGGGTAAACCCTTTTAAAACAGAATCAAAATATTTGGCATATGGACTGTATAAAATGCAGATAGACTGGTACAGTGTATTGTATTTTGGACAGAAAATAAGCAAAGAAAAGCAAAACGGCGACTCTGAACTGATCTTTCATGTATCAGATATATTTCTTCGTTGTTCGAAAAGTTATACAAAAACTGTGGAAAATGCACTTTCTATCGGCTCAAGTAAATTTCCTAAGGATATAAAATCACTATATTTTATATGGGAGCCTCGAGAGAAAGAACGTGGTACACACAATTCGTTGTTGAATGACTTTCTGACAAACAGAGACCAAACAGCGTCACTTGAAATGCTTTATATTGATTGTCAAGATGTGGGTTCCCGGACTTGTCATCCCATATGTATACCCACCCTTAGATTCTTATATGTGCAAGGCATAAAAATCCAATGCGCTAAAGATTGTACCGATGGTTGCTGTCCTCTTTTGCAAAATACGGAAGAGTTGATACATTTGGAACTTTCGAATATTGATATGTCAAATAGAAGAATTGGTATTTCTTCTGATATCATGAATTTAAATTATTTATGGTTGGGGTCTCTACAAATGAAGACAGAGGCATGGAAGGATTTAGTTACAGTTCTGAAAGATATCCGTCGCGTTATTTCTGTAACATTACACAACACAAATATCGATGATCATTCGAAAATGTGTATCAGGGAAAGTGACTGTTTTAAAATAGAATCTGATTATGAAAAGCCTGAGAACAGTGTTATTATGTTTACTAGATTATGGCCCTTATAGAAAGTTAAGAAGATTGTAGTATGATGGTATGTATTGGATATACGCCTCAAACAATTCATTCTTAAAGATATTGGACAGTTTTCGGCCCTGCGGGCCTCAAACTGTCCAATATCTTTAAGAATAAATTGTTTGAGGCGTATATCGTACTTAAAACATTGATCACTATTCAAAGTTGCATGACCTTTGACTATGTTCTTATTATGTTAATTGCCTTTACTGTAACGAAAAGTAATTACTCCAGGTTCTAACATTTCGCTGCTACCAGTAGGGAGTCGTTTATATAAGAAGATAACGGAGATGAAATTTTCAATTAAAGAAAAGTTGTGACAAATTAGGAGCAGATTCCGTAAACCAAGACGAAATTGGATGCAAATTTTGGGAACAAAAATCAACAAGAATACTTTGCATGATGACGACTTTGGATATATAGAATAAAAGGCCGTGTCTCTAAATAAAAGCGTCGTTTTCCGGATAAACAAGAAATAATATAGTGCCTTTAAATACCGCAAAGAAATCAGTGGGGACGTTCAACTAAGTATGTGCAAGGTTAAATGAAAGAAACAATTCAGGAAGACATTTTGATATTTTGAAGGAGTCTAGTTCGAAAAACCTGACCTAAACCCAGCCTTTGACGGTTATTTGCACCGGGGTGGGGTGGTGGTGGTGGGGGGGGGGGGGGGGGGGGGGGCTTTGTGACCGGGTCAAAATAACCGTCAAAGGATGGATTTAGGTCAGGTTTTTCGAACTAGAAGAAGTCGAACAAAAATCTTAATTATAAGTATGATTAAGAAGGTGGAAAATAAATAGACAGAAGTGAAAAAATAAAATAAAATAAAAAAAAAAAAACGTATTGAACTATATTGTCTTTTACACTGTCATTTCCGACACAACGGTCGATTCTTTAGATATATAAGATTGTGCTGGATTTTTTAAACTCCGGAAAAAATAGCAAAAATTGGAATAGTCCACGATACATGGAATACTTGTCATGTGATTTCTAAATAAGGATTGTAACGGTTGTCCTGTAGATGTCAAAGTACATTTACCTATGACTGTCCAATATTTTATCTAGGTCACGTATATTTTTTCTAATAAACGCGACCTAGATATGATATTGGGCAGTCAAAGGTAAATTCCGGACTGCTCGAACAAAGGCATGACGTCACATCAATGTTTTAATATGTGATATAGTTATTATTGTTGTTGTTGTTGTTGTTGTTGTTGTTGATGATGATGATGATGATGATGATGATGATGATGATGATATAAAATCATTATTTATTATTTCACTATCTATAGTATTATTATGATGATTTGAATAACCTGTATTTGATTTTCCTTTTAACATGACATGATATATAATACATTCACTAATACATTCACTAATCCATGTAAGTGATGTAAGGGTATTACATATCTGATGCCAATCTCTTTTTATTTATGTTAATAGTTTAAAAAGTATTAATGTTCAAAATATGTTTGCAAGTGATGTCACAAAGAAAGTCTGGTGATCGAACAAAAAGCATTGTAACTTACCGAAAGTTCTCTCACCTTAAACAGGCAAGAAATATACATTATACCTACGACCAACACGATAATGCTGCAAATACTATTTATGTCTTTAGCGTAATTTTATATCAAATGTACATGTATATCACAAAATGAATATCACTATCTTGTGTGCAAGTACATGTATTTGTGCAATGCATATTGTAACATTAAAAGTGAAAAAAAAAAAACTAAA
Organism: Pinctada fucata; assembly: GCA_028142955.1. Taxonomy (NCBI): domain Eukaryota; kingdom Metazoa; phylum Mollusca; class Bivalvia; order Pterioida; family Pteriidae; genus Pinctada; species Pinctada fucata. The sequence goes on along the minus strand of AP027112.1, from coordinate 38,719,139 downwards.
ATAGAAAACTATTTTATATGTGTATATTTTATTGTGTCGCCTGCGAAGCATAGCGACACTTAGTCCACTTTGTCCGTTGTCCGTCTGTCTGTCCGTTCGTCTGTCACACTTTGGGTGTCACAGTCCATAAATTTTTTTGATTGGTAAGTGATAGGGCTTTGATATTTCACATGTGTATTCCTTGTGACAAGACCTTTCTTCACAAACCATAATTTTTGACCTATTGACCTTGACCTACATATTTGACCAACTTTTCAAAAAGATTAAGAATGGATATATCTTTTGATTGGTAAGTATTAGGACTTTGATATTTCACATGTGCAATCCTTGTGGCAAGACCTTTCTACAAATACCATAATTTTTTACCTTGCGACCTTGACCTAGATATTTGACCTACTTTTGAAAAAAAGTTAAGATTCGATATATCTTTTGATAAGTTAGTGATAGGGCTTTGATATTTCACATGTGTATTCCTTGTGACAAGACCTTCCTACACATACCATAATTTTTGACCTATTGACCTTGACCTACATATTTGACCTACTTTTCAAAAAAAATGAGAATGGATATATCTTTTGATTGGTAAGTGATAGGGCTTTGGTATTTCACATGTGTATTCCTTGTGACAGGACCTTTCTACACAGACCATATTTGACCTTTTGATCTTGACCTTGATATTTGACCTTTTCACATTGACCTAGATATTTGACCTACTTTTCAAGAAAAGTAATATTGGCTATATCTTTTGATTGGAAGGTGATAGGGCTTTGATATTTCACATGTATTTTCCTTGCAACAATGCCATTCTACACATACCATAATGTTTTACCTTTTGACTTTGACCTAGCTATTTGACCTTCTTTTCTAAGGTTGTATATATCTTTTAATTTGTAGGTGTGGGTCTTTAATATTTGGTATGATGAGACCGTTTTAATGCCAATTTTTAACGTATTGACTTTGACCTACATGATTGACACTCTTTTCTGAAACTTTGAGAATGACAATATCTTTTCAATTGTTAATGTTATTAAGAGGTCTGATATTTCAAATGAATTTCATTTGACAAGACTTTTCTACTGATACCAATTATTTTGATCCACTTTCTAGAATAATATTCAAATTGCTTCGCATGCGACACAAGCATTCCTATTTTTTTAAGTATAATGTTATTCATAAATATATCTTAATGAAGGGAGGGGATCTCCAAATAGGCCCTGTTGCAGTACCAACTGCAAAACGACAAACATCCCATGCAAAAAAAAACCACAAAGACGAGTACAGGAAGAGACGAAAAAGAGACACAGAACACAGAAACGTGGAACACAAACGACTACACATAAACCATGGGTCAGACGGAACGCCAATCCCTGCTTTGACGGTTGGAGGCAACGTCGGATCAGGAAGGATAACTCTTGAACACTTGTAAAGAAGCAGAATATGAATAAATTGGGCTAAAACGACCCTACTTGTTTATCTCAAATTTTAAGAATTATTATACAACAAATAATACTCAGCTATAATTCACTACAAATAACTGAAATTCCTCTGAAATTCCAATTATGATACCTATATAGAATTTTAGTCAATAAGTACTCTACAAATAGCAATAAAAACGCTATTACACGGACTACTTTTTAATCAAAATTCATCATTACGGACTCCGAATACACCAAATGGATTTTTGAACATTTGTTTGATGGTTTGATACCTTGGGGATGATTTTGTGCCAATGTCATGTTTCATTTTAGCAAAAAGAGTTTCGTAGCGCCGACTTGGGTACATGTGTTCCGTGTATACTCTCTGTTTACAAACGAGTTTGCAAACGTTGACATTGAAGATGCACATCCGAACAGCATATCGAAGGTGACACAAACACCTTAAGGCAAAGATAGGCAAAATATTTTGGTTTTGGTGTCTTCAGTGATAAATAAAATTTACATTCAGATTGTTCTCAATCATTCCCATTCCTCATTTTAAAAACAAATAAGCAATAAAATGCAGGTAAACAGATCGTTGGCGAAAAACTGCCCTTATTAACGCCATTTTTTTTCAACATGCCTCAGAATTTACCTGATTAAGTGTTTGACTTGAAAAGTAATCTTTTATGCCATCAACATATCTTGTGCCATTCTTTTTTAAACATGCAGCACAGTCAGTGTGACGCGTTTTTGATGACATGGTACAATGTCGTCATTTTCAAAACATTTGTCACATGATTTCGTTTTTAAACTTCAAAGTAAAGTGCCGACTGGTGTTCCGGCTAGGTAATCGGTGCCAACTAAGGACGCCATTTGCTACTCAAAGGTCTTGTCACAAGAAATACACATGTGAAATATCAAAGCCCTTTCCCTTACCATTCAAACAGACAGACAAACGGACAGGACAAAAACTTTATGCCCCCGAATCTTTGATTACGAAGGCATAAAAAATGAGGGGGGAGGGGTTGCAATTAAACGATTACTTTTGTAAAGTAAATTAATTTCTTGTTTTTTAGCCCAAAAACTAAAAGACAATATATCGTTACCTTCATTTTGTCTATATACAACAGTACACGAGTGCAGTCATGATTTGTTGTACATGCAAATAAAAGGAGATTCGATGTAATGTCTGAACAGTTGAAAAGAGAGTACAATTCATCCATAACATTATAGGGATTCCCATATGAGTCTCTTATTGGTGTTTTCTCATGGTGGCTTGTCTGTATTAACTTTGGGCGCTTCTTCTCGACCCACTCCCTTCTTTTGTACATCAATATTCTTCCTTTTGTGGTTGTCATTAATTGTGTGTAATTTGATAGTTTGTTGGTCTACTTGCTGTTGGTGCTCTGATGTGTTTAACCGTTCCTTGTTTTTTTTTGTCGAAATTGTTGGGTATCAAATGAACATTATTTATTGCATTCGTGCGGGTTGATTCGTGTCTGAGTTATTAAACGTTTGCCCTTCAGAATTCATTACAATACTATTTAAACGTATAATAATTAATTGCAAGCAAAAGTGTATATATAACATGTATTCATGTGAAATTTGAATATATTCTAATTTAACTCATTCATGCAGTATGTGACATATATAATTTATTGTGTACTTGCAATGGAATTTAAAGATTGTCTACTAGATAATGTGCTGTCCTTCGTGTTTCTTCGGTGCTGTCTCATTAATTTTGTCGTCTGTTTTGGCAGTTTTGTTAATGAGTACGCTGATTTCATTTTTGGGGATCACCACCCTATCTTTATTTTGTTTCATGAATTTTACAAGTATTTATATGTCTGTTGTTTGTGATTGATGGATTTGAGTTTTGGGATTCGGATTCAACTTTCATTCACCAATTCTCTTTGTTTATCATTTTTATTTAAAAAAAAAACATCATCGACGCTATGCGTCACTTGCTCTCACGATCAATTTTCACAAAAATGAAGTAATTTTAAGAAGGGAGGGGATCTTCAACCAGACCCTGTTGCAGTGCCAACAACAAAACACCAAAACATCCGAAGCGAAAACACAGAGAAGACGAGTACAGCAAGAGACGAAAAAGAGACATACGGCATAGAAACATTAAACACACAAAAGACTACATAAGAAATGTTTGACCCTTTGCTTTGCGAAAAAAATAAGTAATACAACCGTGCGAATCAACCTTTTTTCCATCAGTAGATCATTTAAACATTTAATTCGATTGATAAAATGACATGTCGAATCCTCTTAAATTCTGTTATAGTTAGTACTGTATTCCTAATCATACAGACAATGCGATATAATGTTGTTATGCGAAAGAAATTCCTTCCCAATATTCCCTCCTTCTTCCATTTGAAGAAAAACCAAATGTTATCTAAATGTAAATTTGAAATATTCTTATAATGTAATAATTTGTTCATTGCCGTCTCTCCATTAAAGATCTTATTCAGTTGCATAGCTATCGTATATGCTTGTATTCTAATGCATACACGTACTATTAGAAACAACTTTGAGACTGAATAACTGTTAGGTACTTCTTTGATGTTTATTTTCATTAAAAACAGGACAACTGTCCCTCTGACCACTCTGACAAAAGACCTCTTGTATGACCATATACAATGTTCAAATACACCCTATAAGAGACTATTCCTCTTACCCAACGAGAGACCACTATTTTTAAGACCCAAATATAAGGACATTCCACCTTATGAGCAGTCATGCATCAATGATTGTATACATAATTTTGTTTTTTTAACGCTCGAACTTAATTACTCCAGGTAATTTGACTACTTAAATGCAGCATTTTTCGCCAGGGGACAATATGCGCGCTTTATGCGACTGTATAATAATCAGCATAACCTCCGCGTGAAATATAATCCAGTATATTTGATTTAAGGTAATACTGCCGATTTCGCCAAAATTAACCCCTCGCGTATTTTTGCATTGGTCTTTTTGCGAAAAACTACCCCAGTGAAAATAACCACGTTTACAATGATTATCAAAAGCTAGTATAAATTAAGAGTGTTCCTGGCTCCTGGCAAATAAGTCATAGGTTATGTCAGTGACAGGCAATCAATTGGTATTTTAAAAAGGAAGGTTTGAACACCAAGATGACAGCGGAATTATTAGTTTTCTCACTTCGTTGGTATATCTGAGGTCCTTTGTGTTTCATGTTTCTATGATGCGCGTTGGTGTTCCTTGTCCCTTTTGTGTCTCTTTCTGTGCGTGTGTGCTCTGTGTTTTTGCATTGGGTGTTTTGGAGTTCTTCTGTGGGTGCTGCAGCCGGGTGTTGTTGGAGACCCCTCCTTTTTCAAAGGAAAAGTACAGTCTTGACTTCCTTAAAACATTTGATACACTGATTGATTTACATATTTGAGTGAATGGTGAATAATTTCTGGCTTCTTTTGAGGAGATTATGGCGATTTTCGATACTTTGCAGGTACAATATAAAATATTCAATCTCCATCACAGTGAATTTGTTGTGGCGATTTTCAAAGGCAAATTTGAAAAAAAATAAGCTTTGTAATACTTTAATCCAAAATTCAATTGACAAAGATTCATCCACAGGATTCTTTATAGTTAACTCTCAATTACAGATAATTAGCTCGAAATTCGAGAATCGATTTTTTTAGCGACAGTGTCATCTTTTATTCCAGTATCCTGCCTTTTTTTCCCTTCGCAACATAGTTGCAGGGGGATAAAGTAACGCAGTCGTTCGTGTGTTAGGGTGTGTGTGCATGTGTACATATGTGCGTTACAAAATCCGTGTATACAGCCTAGAAGTCGCAGTTTTGATTGGATCATAATTAAACTTAATACACTGATAGCTTATGACAAAATAAAGAAGCCTATTGATTTTCAAGGTCAGAGGTCAAAGGTCAAGGTCACAGATAAGAAATGTTAAAAAAACCTGTTTATAGCCTAGAGCTCGCAGTTTTGATTGGATCTTAACCAAACTTCATACACTGTTAGCTAATGACAAGAAAAAGAACCCTACGCAGCTACGTTAATGCACTCCTCAGAAATGACGTCTTCAAATATGGCGCGAAATGACGTCAACCTCAGATTTTGACGTCATCAACACGGAGTCTATTGTCGTTTGCAAATTTTGATACTCTTTATTGTCATTTATCATCGAGTTTGATCTTTATACATGGTTGAATTTTTTGCTGAATATGTTATTTCTTTTATCTATAGTAAAATACTTGAATGGCATAACGTACTAATACAAATATTTGATGAAAATGCTTGCTTAGCAACCACGTGCGGATGTTACTCAAAGTCTTAGAAAAGCTTGAAGGCTTTATGGATTCTTTTTTAAAATATAGATGATTCGTTTTTTAAACTGACGTTAATCTAACTGAGGATACAGCCTTTCAATCTAAACAAAGTGAAAACAAGGAAATAATAATGATAAGATCATAATAAAGTCTCTATAAAGGCCAAATTTAAAGAGGGGAAGGAAAATACTACCGCCGACAAATTAAAAAAAAGCTTAAAAAATATTAAGATGCGGTGATGTTGGGCTAATCTTGAAGTTACTAAGTAAGGTGGCGTGCGTAACATTCAGATTGGACTTTGTCAATTATGAATAATTGAACGACATGCATTTTCTTCGTGGTATTCTTTTAAATTTTAATTTGAATTAAAAAAATATTAATAATAATGATTTAGAATTTTCACGTCTCCCTGTTTTTTTTCTCTCTCTCTTAGACCACGTAAATTGAATATCACAAGCTAAAATAGAAATTACAATTTATATTTTAGTAACGAAATGTTACAGAATTAAATCTTCTCTTTCCTAATATGACATATTTTATCTGTACTGTACAAAGCTCTTTTAATAAGTGTACAAGCATATACGATATACGGAAACAATGCCTATAGTCAACAATTAAAAAAAGCAAGAACTTCCTAAAAATCTTGAAAAATAAAATGTACCAACGGCGAGGATCGAACTCGCGATCATGGAATTTGCAGTTCTGCGTCATCACCATTACGCCACCGCTACATTGCGTTAGAAGGATGAAATTGTAGAATAGATTTCACTGATTGCCAAAGATTTAATCTTTTCACTTTTTTTATTAAAATACGATGAAATTTTCCTCAACTAAACAACATAGTATTTCTTTCATCTGCTCAGGTAAATATTAGTGTTTAAAGGCCACAAAATTGTGATAAAGAAATCAGCGAAGTCGACCTTGATTGTTATAAACTACGAGTTCTTCCCTTCGCTAGTCACATATACGTTTGAAAAATATATCGTCGTAGGGCGATGGTATAAAATTGCATGGCGCAGGCTGAAATTACAATGCTATGTGTTGGGGTCGCGTTAAACTAGTCCGATAGATGGTTGTCCTCCATGATCTAAGTAGGCACTTTGTCGGTTCTGTCTATGACTATTTAAAATGTATGACAATACTGGGAGTTTAGTGCTGTTCTAGTCATTTTTTAGATAAAAATCGTCTTTTATTCCAAAAATATAAAAAAGAAGAAAAGTGCGCACTTGAACTCATAAATGGCAATGCCTGCAAGGTATTTTGGTAGTAAGCATAGGACTGTTATTGCAGGAATGGCGTTGCGCCAGCTCGTTTTATACAATTCATTGTTTGCATGTTATAAATAGTTGTCACGTGACTTGTGATGTGGGACATGGCATCACTATTGGCTGAATATGTAGTACAAGTTCAGTGATACCAAATACATAAAGAAATTTTATTGGAGGATGTCCTTTTTTCATTATTGAGAATGTCTTTTAAAAATGTCACGAATATTGCAACGTGAAAACGAGGAGTGCCTTAACGTAGCTGCGTATTGATTGTCAAGGTCATAGGTCAAAGGTTAAGGTCACAGATAGGAGATGGTAAAAATCCCTGAACTGTATACAGTCGTGATGTCGCAGTTTTGATTTGATCTTAACCAACCCTCACACTCTAATTGCTTATGACACGAGGAAGAATTAATTTTCAAGGTCACAGGTCAAGGTCGCATTTTGAAAATGGTCAAAATCATTGTAAACAGCCTGGAAGGTGCAGTTTTGACTTGATCTTCCCCAAACATCAGACCCAGATCTTTCATGATAAGAGAAAGAACCCTATTGATTTTCACGGTTAAAGGGCAAGATCATTGATTGGGAATTGTCAAATTCCTTGTATACAGCCTAGAGGGTGCATTTTTGATTGGATTTTCACCAAACTTCATTCAATCAATCTTTGTGTCATGAAGAAGAACCTTATTGATTTTCAATGTCATAGACAGTTCAAGGTCTTTGATTGAAAAAGGTCAAAATCCTTGTATGCAGTCTAGATTGTGCATTTATAATTGGATCTTTACCAACTTCAAACACTATTTGCTTATGACGAGAGGAAGAAACGTACGATTTTCAAAGGCATAAGTAAAAGGTCAAGGATACATATTGAAAACAGACAACATCATTTTATACAGCCTACAGTTTGAAGTTTTGATTGGATCTTAACCTAATCCATACAATGATTGCTTATGACAAGAGAAAGAATCCTATTGATTTTAAGGTCATAGGTTAAAGGTCAATCAGAGATATGAAACTGTCAAAATCCTTGTATAGTATACCGCCTAGAGGATTCAGTTTTTATTGGATATTAAGGTGGTTGTCTCACCATAACCCCTTCATTCAATTTACTTCATAATTGCAATATTAATTAACTATGATGTCATGCATCTTTCGGTAAAGTTTGAAAGAAATCGAACCGATCGTTTTGCGTGGGTCGCAATTCAAATATCCAAATTTTGTCCCCCATTTTGTCAATGCAGGAAATGGCGACTTTGTCACGAAATTTGTCCCCAGATATTCAATGAGCCTCCAAATTTATTAAGTATCAGCTTTGCATTTCAAAGATAATACATACATCTTTCTTTTTTAGTACAAATTTGATGTTTTAATATCACCATACTTATTTTAGAAGCGATTTTAATAGAAAATAAGGATAAACACGTATCTTTCTGAAGTTCCGAAACTTGTCACATTTACATGGCTCATGAAAAAAACGTATCATTTAATTTCAATAAAAAGTAATGGAAAAGAGATTAATTATCTATCTTAAATCTGTGCAAATTTCAGGGAAATCGAACCTATTTTTACTGAGGTAGCGCCATTTGGGTTACCCCTACCCCCATTTTATTTACGTCGCGATACGTTACGTCGAGGTTAAGCATAGCGTTGTATGTCTTGTTGGCAAATTTATAATTTAAAATTGTAAAATTAATTTGAATAAATAACAGTTATCATTATTTCAGAATTTACACTAATTCGTGCATTTGACTCATTTGATATTACGATTAAACACGGGAAGCAACCAAACGAAAAGTAAAATGAAAAAATATAAGAAGGAAAATAAAAAAAAAAACAAAACAAAACAAAACAAGAAAAGGAAAAATTGAATTGACTGTCCAATGCGCGGGTATAGATGGAGTGGAGTTGTTTAGAGTCGAAACCACCACCACCACCACCCGCCCCACCCTGGACCTCTCCTTTTGAAATTCATACAAAATTATTATTCTTCCGATCTTTTTTAATAAAAACTAATCGTCCCAGATTCCCGAACCGGACACCTTTCCCCCTTTCTACGATACATTTTTTTTCTTCTAGATGTCAGATCTTCTTATCAAACGAAGGTATCGTATAAAGGTAAATGTACTTTAATAACACTAATAACGCTCAAATAAAATCGAAGTAATCATGGTCATATTTATCAGATGACATCAGATTTCTTTCGACATTTACGTTAGGTCAAAGTATTAGTGTAGATACTGAAAATATCAAAAGAATGAAGAAACGTATAAATCTCGGAAACATATTCAATCTATAAGTAATGCTCAATTTCAGGAAATAAAACATAGAAAATGAAATGCTTACTTATGAAAATAGATAATGATATAAAGAGTAACCAAAAGAAAAATCCCGTTTACCTCCTCGCACCGCGCGGGAATTTCCCCTAATTTGACGTCATGATTAAGTCATGCAGATGCTTGTCGTGAAAACAATCGATGGTAACATTACGCCAAACAACAAACGTTCGTGAGATCAATTTTGAGTTACGTCCCTTACCCTGAGACTACCATCTTAACAAAACTTTATACCCTTTTTGCTTAGACTACAGCATGAACCTTGTCGACTTTCCTTGAATACTAGACACTTGATTTTCCTGCTGTGCGAGGGGATGCTACGCTTTGCGTTGCCTAGGTTTTATTTAAAAACGCAATTTATGTCATCCTTTCCATATGAAGTGCAATACATTTCTGAAGATTCTGGAAGTTAAATCAACATTAATTTCCAATAAGTTTACTGGAACTGAAATGACACTTCCAATATTATGAAGTCATCAAGAAACTCACGAAATCGCCGATTAATGCACATTTCAAAGTCTCGTAGATAATTTTCCTGTGGATTGAATGATATGTAAGTTTGTATAATCAAGGACAGACAACAAGTATATAACTTCAGAAATTTTGAGAAAAATTGAATTTCAAGTGTTCAATACCTCCTTTAGTTTATCCTACTCCAAGCTGGTCTTTGGTCTCTTCAGTAAAAGTAAAACTTATTTTGATTTTTTATGATTATGACAATGTTTTTATTCAAGTAATTGGATTTGTGTCATTGATAAAAAATTTCAATCTTTTATAATTTCTTTATTCTGAATTTCATGTGCAGACTGGCAATCAATTATCCATTTTCCAGGAAATATTGCTGACCGTTTTATATTCACAGACATCAGATATCATTTGGCAAAATTTTGAATTGTGACGTCAAATTTGACTATTTTTATGTGTTGTCATGTTTTCTAATTTGTCGACACAATGAAAGTATCGCCAGATATTTTGATGTCCGGTTTCTGTCTACTTGAAAATAAGCTATTGATTCAATCATTAGTATATGTAAGTTGATATGCAAGTTGAAAGACTATATGCACCTCCATTATGAGACCACAAATCCACTGTATGCGGGATTGTCTCATAAAGGGGGACCGCAGTAATAATTAAGAGATGAAAATATATTATAAATTGGCTCGTCAAGTACATATAACCACAACAGCACAGAAACGTTGAAAACAAAACTGATTAAATAAAAATTTCATCAACTTTAATTTAAAAGTTTACATCTGGTTTAATTATCTATATCGGTGTATAAACAAGACTACGCAAACTATAAAACATATCAATAAAGCGCAAGGGTTCCAACTCTTTTCTTTTTTGAAGAAAATTTCAAACCAATTTTCATGCACCAGACAAGTGTTTCGAATAATAAATTCTCATCAGTGATGCTTCCAGTCAACGTGCTTTTCATAAGCAGCCCAAATTAATTTCACTATCACCCTCTGATATTATTTTTAGAATTTCAAATTCTGCTTATTCTTTGCAGAGCTCTCGCGGCTCAAAATTTCCTGTAGGGTTGAGTCAGTAACATAACCAAATTAACTCTATGTTCAAAATAGCATTGGAAGGATGCGATGATATTTTTCGGTGAAATGACAAGTTTCCAAAATAGCAAAATTTATATATGATGTCACATTGATAACGGACCAAAACAAAGTTTCTTTCATGTCCAATTAAGGAGTATACCTGTCGGAAATATTTATTTGTAGAACACTGTTGTGAGAACACACATAGAACGCTGAGGCATTTGCGCCCTATCTAAACATCTTTCTTAAAGACCTGTCCTTTCTGAATTTTATTCGGACTGCTCAACTTAGCACATGCATGAGCTCGCTACAGCCGGCAGAGCACGGACTGTTTTTCGTATGTTTTCTGTTTTTTTTTTATATCCATTTATATATCCAAACGTGTGTTTCTTGCGTCATGCTGTCTGTTTATTCATCTTGCAATAAGGAGGTCATTTTACATCACATTTGTGCGTTCTTCGAAACCTCTTGGTAATCGAAATAGTGGGAAGGTTGTGCGCATGTGACCCAGATATCAACACCGTCTGCTTCTTGTGCTGAAGATGGCCGTCCATAGTCGGCACCGGTTGCCCATTGGTATCGTTGGTTGATGTGTGGTTCTTTGTGTTTGATGTTTCCATGGAGTGAGTTGGTGTTCCTTGTCAATTTTGCGTCTCTTTCTGTGGAGGTCTGCTGTGTTTTTGCAGTGTTTTGGAGTTCTGCTGTAGGTGCTGCAACCTTGTGTTATTGGAATTCCCCTCCTTTGTGTACTCTAAAGAGGTGCTTTCAAATTATATCTACGTATCTGTGTGACCATTACATAAGTGAGTTAAAGGAGTTCCTGACGATAATCTCAACAGCACTCTTAATAGAGCACCAAATTGAGCATCGACGGACCACTAGCAAGCTAGAGGTGGGATCAGGTGCCCGGGAGGAGTAAGCATCCCCTGTTGGCTAGCATTTGTCCACGAATTTTCATGTCTCATCCATATGGATGTGATAAATATTTCCATCACTGAGTATGTATCAATGAAAGGGGTAGGGCCACGAAGCCCGATATTGGCCCTTATATTGAACATTGTACTTCATAGAATTTTTAACTATGATTTGACATTTTGATACATTCTCTAATCAATCACGAATCTATCTTTTGTCTACATTGCGTTTATCGATAGCTTTTGGCCCTTCGAAAACACCAAAATTGGTCATATTTCGCGAAATTGATGCAAAAACTACATATTTCTATAAAATTAGCAATGGCCGCATGCATTAACTAGGATGAAAAAAAAATGTGAAAGATTATCATCATATCCTTTTGTCATAAACATTTTATCTCACTTAACGCATGCGGCCACATTGAATTCTTCCACAAAAGACGAAATTTCAAGCAATTTTCGCCATATTTTGTCAATAACGTCAAAATGACGTCACTTCATGACGTCATTATAGTTAAATGGCACTATGTTTGGTGATATTTTTCTTTTCATTAAAAGCGGTGAACATTCATGTACTTTCATGAGAGATATCAAGTATTCTCCATGAAAATTATTTTTAGAGAAAATCGAGGGCCGATTTTGGGGTCTCGTGGCCCTACCCCTTTACCTAGATTTCCATGTGATATGTCTGCATACCAAATTTAATTTCAAGATGAGTATTCATTGCGGAGATAATAAACCGAACCAGTTAACATTTGTTTTTTTTTTGTCCAAGGGGCATTATACTGGCAAACGTTTTTTTTCGATTGGACCTCATAAATGTTCATTACGTGGTTTGTTATGTGATATATATTTAAGCACAATTTCAATTCAAAATGTGCATCGGTTGAAAAGATATTTTGGGTCCAATTGTGTCCCACTCCTTGCCGACAGTTCTTTTTTTACTCGTACGAAGCTGAATTCATGCAATCTTTGGTCTCTGAAGGGAAAGGATACTTAGCTTCTGACTTTAACTTCACTTGCAGATACGTAGACGATGTGTTGCCTATCAATAATCCAAAATTTCTCGGATTACCTAAGCAGAATCTATTCTTAGGAGCTTGAAGTCAATGAAATATAGACAAAACAATTCTCATAATGTAGGGTTAAACTTAAATTCATCTTATTTTTTTTAAATTGAGTCTTCAGAATAGGAACTCAGTCAGGGATATGTTTGTGACCGACTAACATCGTCACTGAGGGAGTTATACGGTCGATATGGGGAACTCGCTATACACTATGATGTCCCACTCTCCAGAATGGTGGATGATATTCAGTCATAGACCATTTGAACAATCCAACCAAAGATTATACTCTATGTCTTCCGAAATGGAAGTAACCGGATGTGACAGTTCTACCGAATTGAAGCGGCGGGTGTTGCATGCAAGTAGGAGATGCTTACTCTTCCTGGGCACATGGTCTCACTCCCATATCGGGTGTTCGCTTCTTTTCATGTGGTGGAGGTTTTTGTTTGTTTGCTTTGGTTCCTGTTTTATACTGATTTTGTATGCCTTCGGTTTCTGATTTTCTGAATTATCGATTTTGTGCTGTATACAGGGATATGGTCATTATCCATATTTGTCATCTCTCTCTCTCTCTGTCTTTTATTGTGATAAGTTGACCTTATTTGTAAAAACAATGTGTACGCCAAGGCGTATTTGACAGATACGCCACTGAGGGCCCACTTTATTTTACAAAGTTCGTGGAAATTTTTTTTATCAAAAAGAAACGATCAACCAAAGTTGATCAGAAATTGCTACTTGGGTCCTCAGGGACTCCTTTTCCACCAGCAGTGACATATATTCAGTTTATTTTCCACCAATTTTTATTACGGTTATTTTTAATTATTTTTTCTCTCTTTATGAAACAAGTCATAGTATAAATATCGTATCAACTTTTAATCTAAAAGTAAATATTGTCTACGTCCTAAATTATTCTAAACATTCAGATTGAAAGATTCAAAATCTTTCAAAAATCAAATAAATAAACTAAACCAATAACATGTGTTCCTCTGGCCAATTAAAACAGTATTGATGGAGTATAAAATGGATAAGTATAAATAAATAAATAAAATAAAAAGAAGTAATACTAAATAATGTATCAACATAACACTATATTTTGCATTTCTGTATTTCAAGAGCAAATGAAAATATCATACAATTGTTTATTGCTAATGACAGAAAAAACAAACATGACACGTGTATCAAACAAAGCATAATAATTCGGAAGTGTTCCAACTCTATACCTTCTTGAAGAAAATTTTAAACCTATTCATTATGCACCAGACACGTGTTAGTACATGTGATAACTCAAATCAAAATGAGGTATATTCAAAAAATGCACTGTACAACTTTGACATCGAAGACAATCATAAAATAATGACTAGATGATAACTTTATTATAGAATACTTCCTTCTTTTTTCAAATTATCACACATATACTAGCATATTAAATGGACAATATAACAATCAAAACAGTTAGCCTTGCATATATCATGTCAAGCAATCGTGACATAATGGATATATCACAAAACATGAAAAGCAGAATTATATACATACTGACAATGGGTAAGAAATGAAATTTGGTACTTCTTTGATGTTTATTATTATCCATTGTTGTGGAAGGTTTTGAACGGCGATACCCCTGTAACTGCAGGATACGATTTGACCAGTAACGGCCTCGGTGTACCGTATAATCCATTAATATAATTTTTGCGATCTTGTTAGAAAGCACAAAATGTCAGTCAAAATCTCTTGGCGTTGTTTTACGTTATGATGTCACTGTTAAAAAAAGAATACCATTGAAACGCAACAATGAAAAAGTACGCAAAAAGTGCCAACCTCGGACATTTTTCGTCACTTTGACAGGCATTATGAATTTTGGCAAGTGGCCTATTGGACAATGGTCTTTGCGTATTTCAAAGGAAGACATACCCTCAAATTGACTCTCCTTAAGTGATTGATTTTAAAACATTATCTGAGCGGATTGTTTTACATGATTTACATTCTACATTTATAGAATAAGTGTCTTGATTTGTGCATTAAACCCTACACAAAATTTGGAGCCGCTCATTTTGGAAAGAGGAAATTAAAGTTCTGTATTGTAGATGGCGCCAGGAAAATTCACTTTGGCTTTATTTAAACTGTTTGGCATAAAGTACTTCTGACGAGGATTACAATATCCGAAACACGTGTCTAGTACAACAAAATTGGTGCTATTTTTTTCAATTTCAATTTTGACAATTGTTAGGGGCCTGCATTACACAGCAAGTGCAGCTTTCGTATGTGTAAAGCACAGAAGCGCTTAACATATACACTTGCTGTGTCTGCTGCACACTCGTAGCAAAACAGGAATTATGACATTTGTGCACCTGGTCTCACTTCGGAATGTTGTTCATTCCGGGGTTCGCAATCGTTTCGATGGAAATTCTCACGATTTTGCATTGCCTTCTCGACTTTGAAAATGAATAACGATAAGGTACTTGATGTTTATCTTATATATATGAACCAAAATTGCGTCATCGTGGTTGGCTGAAAGAGCGTTTTGCCAGCTTAACTGAGGTCATTGCGGGTTCAGTTTGCAGGTAAGAGCAGCCGTTGTGGCATGTTTCTGTAGAGCTTACGCAATGTGACGTCACGGACGTTTACATGGGTATTGAAACACGTTTCTTTCAATTGTTTTATCTCAGGGAATTACATTGGATGTGCATATATGGTGCATGATGCAAATTTCGTATTCTTTGTGTATAACAACGACTGCTGATGTTCAACTACATGTAAAAAGGAGGGGATATCTACATAAAAAACTCGGTTGCAGCACTCACAACGAAAGAATGAAAATGAAACGAAATGTACATTCCTAATTGAACCGATGGAACAAAACATTTTTATTCCTAGTAAAATACATCAGTTTTCATTTCACATTTACTTTGACGTCTTTTTAAGGTAAGATTCCTTATTGTCTAATCTGCAACGAATGAACCATAGATATAAGTAATTATGAGAAGAATCCTGTTTAGCTTTCTTCACAAAACCTGTTCCTATTTTCTCCTTAGTCTTGCGGTTCATAAATAAATACAACAACTAGAGTTCCTTCTATCCTCATTAGAACTTTTAGACATGTCATATTTTTGCACATGCTGATAAGATAATCCACATGACGTCCCTCTGTATCTTCTATCAACGGTATTACTAAATTGTTCATGATGATCAGATAAGTTAAATGCCGAATTTCTCAATGTATCTCTTTGAAAATGCAAGGTATTACCAAGATGCTCATCAAGGTTACTTTTTCGCACGTCGAAATATGGATTGGAACGGATTTTCTTCTTAGTTATATTATCGATGTTAGTGTTTCTTAGTTCAATTGAAATATTATGTGTTGTCGTTAGAAGAGCTTTTACGAACAATTCCCATGCTTCTGCTGACATTTTCACTCCCCGTAACTCAATTTTCTCTATATTGACCATGCTAGTTGATAATCCAAGTGTCCGTGTGCCTAGGTCTACACTACAAAGTTTCAATATACGCAGCCGTGGCATTTCTGATTTAAGTAAGGGGAAGAAGGGGTCGATTTCCCCTACTTTAACAAAATGGATGGATAAGGTATCCAATGACGGGCCGCAGATTGTAGATATACATCTATTGGTATGAAAACCGTTTACATAGAGCTTGTTGAGTGATTTTGTGCAATCTTCATTTGACAAAAAGGTATTTAACATTTCGTTACTGATTGAAAACTCTCCATCAGTGGGTGCCATGTTAACATAAAGTGATTTAATGTTGCTGCTTTGATCGGATAATACGTTTCTGGTGAGCTTCACCGTTTCTATATCGCTTTTGTCATTAATAAAGACGTCTGGTATATTGTATGTCAGAGGCTTGTCGATCTTCTCTTGTTGTACATGTACCTCTCTATACCACCTTGCATGTATTTTGTACATTTCTTGAACTGTTCTGACGAGGCCATCTTTTTTCCTGTCTTCACATATATCTGAATCATTGTTGATTATACGTTCAACATCTTCTAAAATGGTAACACCCAAAGACGGACAAAACCCACATACAAACATAATCACATCGGATAACTTCATGATAGTTACGACGCTTGACAGCGTATTGCGGAAGGAATACCTCGCTTCTTCATAGGAGAATATGTACAATGCAGCCAGAAATTCTTGTATTGATGTGTGAAAAAATTCTACACTTACATTTCTTGTTGCGACAGAGCTTATATCTTCCCTATGACTTATCAGCCCGATCTGAAGTGCCATTTTTAATAATTCTTCACCCAATTCTTCCCACAAAAGATCTGTCTCAAAAATCAAGTTTCTTCTCATGGATACCATATTTTCAAAAGCCACTTTTCCTAATATCAAAAGCAAATGATTAAACTATTTCATTTGATGATATCTTGCAAAAATGGAAGGAAGATCGACAGTATTTGGCACGTTCGAAGGGACGCCCATTTTATTATGTTTCTTTTGAGCTCGCTTTATGAGCATGTTGATCATCGCTGTGTATAAAGATATGATACTTTTCCCGATGTCTTCTTGTTTATACCATATCTGTACACAAAATGTGGCTAACAGGGGAATCTGCATGAAAGATTTAAAATAAGCATTGTTCGCTTTTTCAACTATTGCTTTGTGTTCCTCTTTGAAATGATTTGAACCGATGATCAATCCGAAGTGGTTCAAAAGCAAATTCGAGATCAAATCATGTATTCCTTCCGTGGATAGCCCCTTTATTTCAACAACTCTGTCGTAATTACGAACTAATTCAGAGACGATGTCAAACAACCAAGGGCGCATTGTGAAGAATAACGTACAATTCGAAATATTGTTTATCTGCGGTAGTGCTTTTTGCGCCGTTTGCCTAAGAACATCTTTGTCTTGGTTCCATTCATCCAAGCCATCGAATAGGACAAGACAGCGGTAGCTGTCATCAGCCAAGACATGTTTTACAGTGTCGTGGAGATTCGGTTCCCCTTGCAACACATTTTCACAAATCATCTCTGTGACTGACTCACAAGAAGGACTCATCTTACGCATTGGTACGAAGAACACAACATCAAATTCTTTCAGGGTCTTCTCCCATTCATTGCTAGGTTCGGTATCTCTTTTTTCGAGATCACACCATTGTTTCATTAGCCATAGGCAATAAGTTGTTTTACCCCGTGCCGCGTCCCCAAGCATGAAAACTCTTTCTACAGGCTTATTATCTATACTGAAAATATCATACGGAGATTCTACGTCATTGTTATGTTCTGACATGTTCCAATCCAAATGCCCTCTTTTCCTGCTGTTGTAACTGAGATCTTCTCTTATAACGACGGAAGCAAAAAGTTTTTCAACAGGTAACTTGTACTTTTCATGAAGTGATGACACTGGTAATACTTCAGTTTCATGTCTATTTAAATGGATGAGGCGCTTTCTCAGTTTCTCAACGTTTTCATCTGAAGGAGAAAGTATAATTCACTATGAATATTAGTGAATGAAAGTTATATACAAGACCCAAGTTCAGAATCCAAAACTGATAATCAAATGGCTTACAAATTCTGGATCAACTACAGGGCATATCATTCCCACGAGAAGAGAAAATGTGACAAATAGAAATATGAGTTAAAGAAGATCCTGACTGACCCCTAGCAAGCTAGAGGAGGGACCAGGTGCCTGGAAGAAGTAAAGAACAATAAAACAACACCATAGAAAAAAGCACTGTGTTAATAAGAAATTTAAACATATTAAAAAAACACATAAATCATCTAACTTATATAAAATAACTTATAATATCTTAGTAAAAAGAATTGAAAGATTTCAACTTTATTGAAATCATCTATAGACAAGGGGCCGCTCATTGACCAAAGTATCAGACCAGTGAATGAAAGTAAAATACAAAACCTGAAATTAGTTTCCATAAATTACAATCAAACAGCTTATGAATTCTTGAAAAAAAAAACAGAACAGAAAAGACTTCCTCATGAGAAAAGCAAAAAGATGGAGATAAAAAAAGCAACATAAAACAAGAAAGAAACTTTATCTAACGAACAATCTCCGGTGTCCAGTGCAAGTACCATGTGTATTTTAGATGTTTTTTAAATCGCATGGTGCTGATTTATGTATGCAAGATCTATCAATTTCGGTTGATCGTTTCTTCAACGCTTTCGAAAACTTCTATTATCAAAATGTCTTGAAAATTCTAAAACATGAGTCCTGCAGCATCCAGCTACGTATTTCGGTACATTTTAGACATAATACATTTCACACTCTTTGGCCATATCACATTGTTTAGATTGAGGATCACTGACAAGGGTTAAGTACCCGAAAAGTGCATGTCTGGTCCATGCTGCAAATTAATCTTTTCATAAATGATGCTATTGAATTTGTCTATGGACCATGGAATCTGAACGCCTTTTTTAATATTTCCGTCGCTTTATTTTCTAATAATTTAAAATAAGATAGATGTCCGCGAATAGACACCTGGTCCCACCTCTAGCTTGCTAGGGGTCTGTCGATGCTCAGTTGTTGCTCAGTTGTTGCTCAGTTGTTGCTCTAATGTTAGCACAAATATAGATACATACCAATAGTGAAATCTTACCTTTGTATTTTCTGTCATGGTATCGTCTTTTACTTCTGATGTTATATTTTTCACCAGGTACATCTATAAGGAAAATATAAAATGTCCATACATGGAAATACATGACTATGTAATAAAACTGGACATGTTTGTTTTAATAAATGAACCTTTATCACATACCATGAACACAGACATTTAAACCTTGCAATTTTGTTTGTCCATGATTGTCATCATTTGCGAGATAACTATACAATTGCACTATAAAATGTCAGCAATGATTGCCCATTGTGTGTGGTCTTTTGTGTTTGGTGTCTTGATGACGTGTTTGCTTTTCCTTGTCCCTTTTGTGTCTATTGCTGTGTATATATTCTTTGTGGTTTCATTGGGGTGTTTTGATGATTTCCTGATGGTGCTCAACTGGGTCTTGTTGGAGAACCTCTCCTTTCTTTTATGTTTTACTTATTATTTATTTTATGAATTATGGACTAAAATCAAAGGATTCAACAGATTCATTTGAAGCCAAACCTTTTTTTACCTAAATGTCAAGATATTTGCTTATTATAAATTTATCTAAGACCCTGGCTAAAACAAAATGCAAGACCAGAGAATGATTAATATAATGGTTAAATAATTAACCCTCTATCAATTATACTTTCAGAGAATTGGAGTTTACAAATATACATGTATAGGACAAAATTACCACACCCATTTTCCAAGACCCTGGTGGTCAGGGGTTCAAACAAAATACAAGGTGTACATCTAGACCATGACATATTGAGAGTAATACAAAAACAATTATCTTTCTATCAATTATACTTTCTAAGAATTGGTGTTCACAAGATTACATAGAGTTATAAAGGAGAAAATGACCATCCATTTTCCAAGACCCTTGGGGCAGGTGTTCAAACTAAATAGAAGGTGCACATCAATACCATAAACTGGTAATAATGCAAAACCAATTATCTTTCTATCAATTATACTTTCTAAGAACTGGTGCTCACAAGATTAGATAGAGTTTATAATAGAAAATAGCAATCCAAGGAATACTTGTGTCTCCTTCGACGCGGGTCTTTTAAAAAGTGGATCAAATATGTAGGTCAAGGTCACTTGGCTCAAAATTATTTGTATCAGTAGGAGAGTCCTGTCAAATGAATTGTACATGTGAAATATTAAATTTCTTACTTACCAATAAAACGAAATGGTCTATCTCAAATTTTCAGAAAAGAAGTTCAATCATCTAGGTCAATGTCACTGGGTAAACATTTTTGGTAACATGAGAAACAAGAGAAAGGACTCATCATAGGAAATACAAGTGTGAAATATTAATGCTGCATCACTCACCAATCTAAAGATTTAGTCAAAATGTATTTTGAAAAGAAGGTCAAACGTCTAGGTCAAGGTCACTAAGTCATTAATCATGTGAAATATTCAAGCCCTATCATTTACCAATCAAAAGATACAGCCAATTAATATTTTAGAAAAGTAGGCCAAATATCAAGGTCACTAGGTCTTAATTATGAAACGTGTAGAAAGGACTTGTCACAAGGAATACAGTGTGAAATATTAAAGCCCTATCACTTACCAATCAAAAGATATACCCAATCTTAATTTTTTTGAAAAGTAAGTTAAATATCTAGGTCAAGGTCACTAAGTCAAAAATGATTGTATGTGTAAAATGGTCTTGTCATAAGGAATATACATTTGAAATATCAAAGCTCTATCACTTAACAATTAAAAGATACAGCCAATCTTAAATATTTTAAAAGTAGGTCAAATATCTAGGTCAAGGTTACTATGTCAAGTATTATGGTATGTGTAGAAATGTCTTGTCACAAGGAATACCCATGTGAAATATCAAAGTCCTATCACTTACCAACCATAAGATATAGCCAACTAAATGTTTTTGAAAAGTAGGTCAAATATTTGGGTCAAGGTCACTAGGTTAAAAATCATGCTATGTGTAGAAAGGTCTAGTCACAAGGAATACACATGTGAGATTTCAAAGCCCTATCACTTACAAATCAAAAGTTATAGGGTGTGACACCCAAAGTGTTACAGACGGACAGACAGACGGACAACGGACAAAGTGGTAAACTCTTAGTGCCGCTATGCTTCTCAGACCAGGTAACACAAAACTTAACATACCCTTTTTCCATAAACCTGGGGTCAGGGGCCCAATCAAATTATCAGGTGCACAACTAGACCACAGACTGAGAATAAAGCTAAGTTGAAGAATTAATCTTTCAATCAATTATACTATGTGAGAAATGGTGCTCACTAGATAACATAGAGTTATACAGGAGAAAACGACCACGCCCATTTTTCAAGACCCTGAGGGTCAGGGGTTAAAAAAATCAAGTGCACAACTAGACAACAGACTGAAAATAATGGTAAAATAATTATCATTCTATCAATTGGTGCTCACAAGATTACATAGAGTTATATATTGGGAGAAAATGACCACTTCCATTTTCCAAGACCCTGGGGATCAGGGGCTCAAACAATATATCAGGTGCACAACTAAACTACTGATTGGGAATAGCGGTAAAAGAATTATCTCTTCATCAATTATATTTTCAGAGAGTTGGTGCTCACAAGATTACATAGAGTTATGTAGGAGAAAATGATCACACCCATTTTCAAAGACCCTGGGGGTCAGGGGCTCAAACAAGATATCAGGTACACAACTAGACAACAGGGACATTATATTGCTGAAAGAATTCACTTTGTACTATTCACAGATTCAGAGGATTTGCGCTCACAAGAAATGTATAACGGACAGACAGACGGACACCGGACACAGGGCGATCGCATAAGCTCGACTGGTCTTTGACCAGTAGAGCTAAAAAAATTAATAAAATAAGAAGATCCTCGACAGTTTCGAGAGCTGAAAACACATTCACGAGACGGCAAATTGTTTAAAGATTTTTACCATATATTCCTCTAATACACGATATCCTCTGTTCTGCTTCTTCTATCAAATCCAACACACCACTTTTGCCATCTCTCACCAAATCCTTTAAATTTGAATAGTTATCTAGTCCAAACAGATCTTTCTGTTCAAGCCTGTCTATGATGTCACTAGGGTTGTCTAAACTTTGCTCTGTAGGAGTTGTAAGGTAATTTCTGCATCTTAGTCTGAATTTTGTGAATTGTTGCTTACAGGTTTCTTCATTTAAATATTCACAGCAAAGCAAAGCTCTAAGTTCATTATGGACTGCATTCGGTGACTGGCAGCTGTTAAATCTATGGAGGGACGCCATTGATAACAAAAGTATCCTCAGGAACAGTGATAATGTATTCATTACTTCAGGTGAAATCCATGATGAACTGCTCTAGATATATGTGATTTCAATTATCTACCTAAAAATGCAAAAATTAAGATTTTATATGAATATAAGTTACATACATTATATTTTTTATAATCTGGAAAATAACCATGTGCAAGTAAAAATATTGAAGAGAGGAGGGGCTCCAACAAGACTCTGTTGCAGCACCACAGCAAGACACTAAACACCCCAAGTGAAAACACAGAGAAGACACACACAGCAAGACACTAAACACCCCAAGTGAAAACACAGAGAAGACACACACAGCAAGACACTAAACACCCCAAGTGAAAACACAGAGAAGACACACACAGCTAGAGAGTTTCAAATCTGCAAACAGATTTACGAACATGAATAACAAGAAATGTGTATGAGAATGAACGATGAAAATATATATCAATCATAAGAATTACATACGAACATGAATCATGAAAACATATATCAATCATAAGAAATGTTTATAAACACGAATCATTTAAATATTTATAATTATAAACGTCTTCAAATTGAATAGCATCATTTAAGAACAGAAACATTGGCAATGTGGACCAGACAAATCATACGACAGGCATATGAACATGAATCATTAAAATATTTATAAACCATACGACATGCATATGGAAATGAATCATGAAAATATATATAAATCATAAGAAATGCATGTAAACATGAATCTTTAAAATCAAAGTTAAGTATATAGTGACAAAAAATATTTTTTCTTTTTGTGATCAACATTTTCAAAAATGCTTCGTAAGAAATAAAAGTTCTCTAGACAGTGTGTTAACAAACACTCAAAGTCAATAAAACCGTGCAAATGGTGTCCCCGGCCGTTAATTTTTCATAGACAACAGATACAAGGCATTTCTATATGTCGTGACTTAGGAGTACATAGGACCTCATTGGCCATATAAGAAAAAATATATTTGTCACTATCATCCTGTCTGCATACCAGCTCAAACCCCCATTTTTGTAACATACGTGACTGTCGCCATTTAAGAATTTTACATTCAAGTCACTGAAAACAAAGTAAAACACTTTCAACCCAGAAAAACTTTATTTTCTCATTTTAGGGTGACGTGTTTTACATCTTTTCAGATTAATGAATTTTCTATTTAAACCTTATTAGTTTGATTTCCATCACATTGAAAAATGTCGCCAATTTTCGATTTTTCAACATAATGAATGTATAAAGTTATACTATGTTGGCTAAAAAGATGGTTATAAATTATTAAACGACTTTATGATAAAGAGAAAAGGTCTAATTTAACATGCATTGAACATTTTTTTGAGTAAACAGAAGTATGTTTGAAAAAAGTCAAGTTTTTCATCAAAAAATTGATTGGTCATTTAAGAATGTAACATACGATACCTATCATAATATTTCTCATGAACATGAAAGATGGTGCCTACACTCTTTTTATCCTTCTTTCGCTAACGTAAGAAGAAATTCAATCCAGTGCAACGTGAAAAGTATCATAAATTATGAAATAAACTGGAGATGAAAGTTGATTTTTAACATACGTGATGTAACATACGTTGCCTGCCACTACAATTCATTGGTATTAAATCGTTTTTCTGATGATCAGTGATCACATGGTAGGTCACATGGTTTGAAGAGATGTTGTTCCTTCATAATAAGCAAAAATAATACTGCTACGTAGGAGAAACAAATGTGAAATTACTTTTATCCCAGATTTTACCCAATTTTAAATAGTGTCGGATATTTTATTTAAAATTTTCAGAAATCAAGTATCACACGAATAAAATAGTTCAATGCTATTTTCAAAACACATAACTGTGCATGATAAGCTCAAATTTCCTCTGTTGTACATCTTATTGTGTATTTTAAGTTCGTAACATACGTTACAATTGGTAACAAATGTTACCATGTGCAATTCTTTCAGTTTTACGAATCAGAGCGAAGAACCGTCGGTTGTAAGTCCTGTATTCTATTAGAAATCACTTAGAACCATACAATTAGATCATAAGCATGTAAGAAAATTTCATTCTATGCAAAATTTGGCAAAATATGAGCATTTCGCTTCAAAGAATGAAGTAAAATGTGAAAGATTACATCTTAAATGTAAGAAATTTCACTCTGAATTAACTTTTAGTGACTTTTCTATCATTACAGTTTGAACTGTTATGTTTGAATTCAAATTCTTTGATAATTGATGATACATCCATGATTGCACTGTATAATAAACGTAAAATTATGATTCTTCTTTTGAGAAACATACGTTACCATGTTTTTCTCATTAATTTGGAGACTTCTTTGGTCCATCACCAACTTCAAGTTCAGTAAAACGGATAAGACTTATCCAAGTTCGTTAATAAACGAGGAAAATTGGGGTTTTGGTCCCATATGTTTTTATTGGATTAAAGTTAGAATGAATATCTTTCATAAATTAAATTCGTATTTACTAATGTTTAAATCACCCTGATGAAAAGTTCTTAAAATAAAGACTTAGTTGAAAATATGGTGCTTGAATATTGAAAATGATAAAATCTTAAGAAAAAGCTGATGAAATGTCAAAAAATATTCTAACTTCAAGCAACTCTAGAGTACTAAAGTCATCAGTAATTGATAATTTGAAACATACGTTACTTCTGATTAGCTTCAATAATATGCTTCAAAAATTAAAGAGAGCTCTTAAAATTTCTTAAATCAAGTGTATTTGCATACGTATATATATGAAACAGATATATAAATGGCTTTCCGGATATTAAATTATCACAAATTAAAGATATTGATAGTGAAACCTGGTCATTATGTTTGCACATTTCGTTGATTTGGTCGGGTTTTTGTACCTGTAGCTCTTCTTCGTCAGAAAAGGGCAAAAATGAAGATAGATGAACACAAATTCATTAATTTTTCAGAATAAAACTATATTTTGAAGAATCAGTTATAATAATGGAGAAATAACAGAGTAGGAAACATTTTTTTACGAATTATAGTGACGCAATATGTAGGTAACACATGTTACATTGAGGTAAATTTTAAAAATACGGTCATCTTTTAAATTCATATTTTAGAAAAACGGAAAAAATAATGTTGAAAATATTTTGGGAATTAAACCCTCGGGTATATAGCTTTATTTCCCCAAGAGATTGAAATTTTATGAGGACACTCATGTCACCTCATTTTTCAGACCCTATTTGCACGGTTTTATTGACTTTGAGTGAAAGACATCGAATAACATTAACAAGAAGGCAACAATACCACCCCCTCCCCACCAACAACAAACACATTTCTTATTGCTGCTGTTGTAGCAACAAAGGGCTACTGAATGCGAATGTAAGGGGAATGAAAATTATGTCGTTCGAAAAATTATTTGTCCAATTCCTGGAAATATGATTTCAGCAAAAGTTTCTTTAGTCATTTTCCACGTACTGGAAATATGATTTCAGCAAAGGTTTCTTTAGTCATTTTCCACGTATAAATGTGACGTTTGTGGTGGATGTAAATAACCTAAGAGCTATGTCTGCATTGTCATCAGTTTGTAAAGTAGTGGCTTCCTGGTGAAGTAAAGGTTGGCGAATAAAAACTACAATGCTTTGATATATTGTTCAACTCGGAAGTACAAAAGGAAGGGTTCTTAGTAATCCAGATACGTTTTCAATCCCTTTATGCAATACAGAAACATATTTTTCATAAGAGAAGGGAGGGGATCTCCAAATCAGACCCTGTTGCAACACCAACACCAAAAAACCAAAACATCCGATGCGAAAACACAAAGACGAACACACAACGAGACGAAAAAATTACATACAACAAAGAAACATAAAACACAAAAGACTACACATAAACCCACGAGACCTATGGGTAAAAGGTGCCGACATGGGAAGGCCATTTTCTGTACACGTAGCAAATGGTGTAGTTATGGATTACATGTGAAAGCCCTTCCACTTTTCCGATTACCCAGAGATTTCGAAGAACGCACAATCGTGGAGTAAAATAACCTCCCCACTGTAAGATTAACATACAAACAGATAAGGTATCAGTTTAAGAAAAGTAGAATACCGAATTAAACAAAAAGTTAAACAAATCAATGCTTACTACGATACATACCTTTTTATTATTACCCTAATGAAATGTTAGACCCTATAGGAAATTTGGAGTCGCGTACTATCTGTAAAGTATATTCAAAAATTGAAATTCTAAAATTAAAAGCAGAGGGCGCTTCTAATGTATTTATGATGTTACTTAACCTAAGTCATCCTTACCTTACGGGACTGAACTTCTAATTGAAATTTTCACATATGCAAAAAGCATGAAGATTAAATTTTCAACTATCGAAGCCTGATCATCTTGCTGGGTCCTATCAATTGCTCCGGAAATACACTCAACTCTACATATATAAAGGAAGTAATGATACAAAGCGGTCATACCGAATAAGGTCAAACACAAGTTTTTTCCCTTGAATTTGTACTTACATCTTTACGTACAAAGGAGGAGTACGAAGGCAATGTGACTTGCCATTTTTGTCTATGAATGTGATAGTATTTGAGGCTAAATCTTACTGTCTTATCACATGGACGAATTCAATATATGTAATAAAGGGTAATTGATCACAATGCGTATAATTAGAGTGACTAAACGTGATGTGATACGCAACTCTCATATGAAAGTTCATCGCCAGAAACCTACGCTCGGTCACGCAAGCTCACGTCCCGTCGGTCATATCGGCTCAATTTTCGCTGGATAGCATTACCAAAATCTAATGCGAGTACATGTCACTGAATGAGCTATTTAAAGCCAATATTAGTAACAATTTTGTTTTGTAACTCTTTCAAAAGCTTTACAAATATGAATCACTTTCATTATTTATTAAAACATTTTTTGATGATGAAATATAAATAGATCATATATTCGCTTTTGATAACACATACAATGACAAGAACTCGCATTAGATTTTTATAATGCTTTCTAGTGAAAATTATGCCGTTATGACCCACGGGAGGTGAACTTACGTGGGTTTCTGACTATGATGAAAGTACTTTCCCAGAATTTCAAACTAACAAGCTCGATTACAAACGCATGCTTTGTGCAAAAAAATTCTGAAGAGTTTTAAATCTGTTTTTACTTTACTTTAATTTTTGCTTCAAATCTAACGTGTTTTACATTCCTCTCGGACTTAACTCGAAATCGATATAATTAAAACACTAATGTGCTGAATTTAAGAAGTTTTTATTCTCGGGTGACGATTTCAGTACACTTCAAAAATTGTTATCAAAATATACAGCATTAAGAAATATGTCGCACGTTCAAGGAAAGCCCGGGTCAAAACCTGCCGTGTTTGCTTCTTCGACCTGCGGTTTTATTTTTTTTTTTGGGGGGGGGGGGAGGCAACGGGCTCTACTATTTTTTATAAAGAAGTAAGGAATGAAGCAAGAGCACGGAAGGAGTGTGCCAACGCACGAAGCACGCATCATTATACGGATAGTGACATGCATCATACGTTGTTCAAGAGGTATGTACGTTGTACGTTTTGTGAAAATGTGTACAAATGAGTTAAAGAAGATCCTGACGATAATCTCAACAGCACTCACAATAGAGTACAAAATTAAGCATCGACGGACCCCTAGCAAGCTAGAGGTGGGACCAGATGCCCGGGAGGAGTAAGCATCCCCTGTTGGCTAGCCGCATCCGCCGTCGGTGTTTAAGCACGAAAATGAAAACAATATATAAACTTCATGCACTGTCTGACGTTATGTCTATATAGAAAGTGCTATGGCAACAATGTCAGGGAAATATATTCAAAACTTTTACTGTCAAACCCCTCGCGGGGAACTTTTTTACGAGCTCCACACGGCAAAGTGCATAAGTGTGACACAAATGAGTTAAAGAAGATCCTGACGATAATCTCAACAGCACCCACAATAGTAGTACAAAATTAAGCATCGACGGACCCCTAGCAAGCTAGAGGTGGGACCAGGTGCCCGGGAGGAGTAAGCATCCCCTGTTGGCTAGCCGCACCCGCCGTCGATGTTTAAGCACGAAAATGAAAACAATATATAAACTTCATGCACTGTCTGACGTTATGTCTATATAGAAAGTGCTATGGCGACAATGTCAGGGAAATATATTCAAAACACTTACTGTCAAACCCCTTGCGGGGAACTTTTTTACGGGCTCCACACGGCAAAGGGCATAAGTGTGACACAAATGAGTTAAAGAAGATCCTGACGATAATCTCAACAGCACCCACAATAGAGTACAAAATTAAGCATCGACGGACCCCTAGCAAGCTAGAGGTGGGACTAGGTGCCCGGGAGGAGTAAGCATCCCCTGTTGGCTAGCCGCACCCGCCGTCGATGTTTAAGCACGAAAATGAAAACAATATATAAACTTCATGCACTGTCTGACGTTATGTTTATATAGAAAGTGCTATGGCGAGAATGTCAGGGAAATATATTCAAAACACTTACTGTCAAACCCCTCGCGGGGAACTTTTTTACGAGCTCCACACGGCAAAGTGCATAAGTGTGACACAAATGAGTTAAAGAAGATCCTGACGATAATCTCAACAGCACCCACAATAGTAGTACAAAATTAAGCATCGACGGACCCCTAGCAAGCTAGAGGTGGGACCAGGTGCCCGGGAGGAGTAATCATCCCCTGTTGGCTAGCCGCACCCGCCGTCGATGTTTAAGCACGAAAATGAAAACAATATATAAACTTCATGCACTGTCTGACGTTATGTTTATATAGAAAGTGCTATGGCGAGAATGTCAGGGAAATATATTCAAAACACTTACTGTCAAACCCCTCGCGGGGAACTTTTTTTACGAGCTCCACACGGCAAGGGGCATAAGTGTGACACAAATGAGTAATTAAAGAAGATCCTGACGATAATCTCAACAGCACTCACTATAGAGTACAAAATTAAGCATCGACGGACCCCTAGCAAGCTAGAGGTGGGACCAGGTGCCCGGGAGGAGTAAGCATCCCCTGTTGGCTAGCCGCACCCGCCGTCGATGTTTAAGCACGAAAATGAAAATAATATATAAACTTCATGCACTGTCTGACGTTATGTTTATATAGAAAGTGTTATGGCGAGAATGTCAGGGAAATATATTCAAAACACTTACTGTCAAACCTCTCGCGGGGAACTGTTTTACGAGCTCCACACGGCAAAGTGCATAAGTGTGACACAAATGAGTTAAAGAAGATCCTGACGATAATCTCAACAGCACCCACAATAGTAGTACAAAATTAAGCATCGACGGACCCCTAGCAAGCTAGAGGTGGGACCAGGTGCCCGGGAGGAGTAAGCATCCCCTGTTGGCTAGCCGTACCCGCAGTCGGTGTTTAAGCACGAAAATGAAAACAATATATAAACTTCATGCACTGTATGACGTTATGTCTATATAGAAAGTGCTATGGCGACAATGTCAGGGAAATATATTCAAACCACTTACTGTCAAACCCCTTGCGGGGAACTTTTTTACGGGCTCCACACGGCAAAGGGCATAAGTGTGACACAAATGAGTTAAAGAAGTTCCTGACGATAATCTCAACAGCACCCACAATAGAGTACAAAATTAAGCATCGACGGACCAATAGCAAGCTAGAGGTGGGACTAGGTGCCCGGGAGGAGTAAGCATCCCCTGTTGGCTAGCCGCACCCGCCGTCGATGTTTAAGCACGAAAATGAAAACAATATATAAACCTCATGCACTGTCTGACGTTATGTTTATATAGAAAGTGCTATGGCGAGAATGTCAGGGAAATATATTCAAAACACTTACTGTCAAACTCCTCGCGGGGAACTTTTTTTACGAGCTCCACACGGCAAGGGGCATAAGTGTGACACAAATGAGTAATTAAAGAAGATCCTGACGATAATCTCAACAGCACTCACCATAGAGTACAAAATTAAGCATCGACGGACCCCTAGCAAGCTAGAGGTGGGACCAGGTGCCCGGGAGGAGTAAGCATCCCCTGTTGGCTAGCCGCACCCGCCGTCGATGTTTAAGCACGAAAATGAAAATAATATATAAACTTCATGCACTGTCTGACGTTATGTTTATATAGAAAGTGCTATGGCGAAAATGTCAGGGAAATATATTCAAAACACTTACTGTCAAACCTCTCGCGGGGAACTGTTTTACGAGCTCCACACGGCAAAGGGCATAAGTGTGACACAAATGAGTTAAAGAAGATCCTGACGATAATCTCAACAGCACTCACAATAGAGTACAAAATTAAGCATCGACGGTCCCCTAGCAAGCTACATCTTCCACGTAATCGAAATGATGTCCACTTTACATGTACTGCAAACGCATGGGGTCCTCTTTTACTTTGCGTAATAAGTACTTACAACGTACTAAGACAGAAAAGGAAAGGATCTTCGGCAAGAAAGACATGTACTGACCCAGCGGAACAAACGCACATGAAAGCGACAAATGACTACAACCCGCAACGGGAAACAACCATATGCACTAGAACATCATACAAAACTGGTCGATACAGACTTAGACAAACATTAATATAGACCAATGTGCTCCCGGCACTGACTTAAGACGGCTTTCTGCTATAAGCAATTTGTGATGCTATCCAGATAACGTGCGCACAACCCTCCTACTTTTTCGGATACATATAGGCCTCCATAGACACACAATTGTTGTAAAAACATAACACCTCTCACTGTAAGGTTACATCACAGAGAAGATAGTTAAAAGCCGCCTCAGACAAAACATACTGTATGTGTACTTATTTCAGCAAGATTCGTATTAAAGAGGAGTAAGTGACGCTAAGATTTCGCTTATTTAATAATACGCTAAATCATGAATCTCTTATAGATTAGTTTGGAAAATAAGTGTTCATGTTCATGCTGTAGTAAGCAACATTTCAAACCTTTCAAGATTGATGACTAGAAAGTTTAAATAAAGCTTGCTGCGATTAGCTCACTTTGTACGACACGAGCTTATTCATAAACATCGAATTTGTAAACATTGTAAATTGAACGGCTAAAACACACGAATTGAATATGCTGTGTTTATCTAACCTAGAAAAGGTATCATTTTGTAAGTTTCTTTACCAAATAAGACCAAGATAATAAGATTAAATGAGATAAATATTTGTCAGAGGGTTTAGGGTACACAACTCAAAGGATGGAGAATGGATCTATCATGTAACCACGTTTTATATTAAAAAACGGGACTCATACACAAGATACTAGATAAATGCTTGTTTTGATAGTTTACTAGATCTTTTTTAAAATAAGTTGTTCTATATAACAATGCATTTTTTAATATTTAGAAATAAAGCACTGAATATATCTTACATAAATGGTAAAGTCTTTTGTCGAAAAGAGTTCTGATGCTTTGAAACAATACAAGGGGCATCATAAAATAACTTTTGCTTCTCTCAAAAGTTTATGCTGAAGTATCCCCGAAGAGGGATTATTATGCGATAAAAGAAATTAGGGAGAAAGAGTGAAAAATAATCCAATTTTCTTACTTTTATCTAATTTTAGCAAAGCTCAAATGAACTATTATCAGTCCGTCTTCTATCCGTCCGGCCACAATAATTTTTTTTACATTTTCGACATCTCAGCTTCATCCGCTGACTGCTCTGATTGACTGCAGCCGAGAATTTTACGAAACCTTATTGGAAGCAAGTCCTTAAGGTTTTCAACCTAGTTTGTATTTGATTTTTTTTTTTCGATGGATCACCACACATGACTGGAAAGGGTTCTTATTGGCTGATCAATGTTCAACATCCCATTTGCAACTGCTGTACATAATTTCTCGAAACCTAAATATAAGAAGCAAATACTCAAGATCCTTGTAACCATATGTCCTCTCCCCAAAACATTTATATTGAATTGTTACTTTATGTTGGGGAATTTGCATAATGTAGGAAGAGAAATAACTCAGAACACGAAAGTGAATTAATTCCCTTACATGAAAGAGGGATGATGTTGATGTTAATTTACACAAGTATTAGCTTTTACAAAAAGCTTGCCGGCAGATAGCTGACATTAATTTAATAAATGTTGTAAAATACTAGTAAGAAAAAATTGGAATAAACGATTTTTGTTCTTGTTGACCAATCGCACATTTCCGGTCTTTTCCGTTTTTATTTCCGATTCAAGCTACGGAAATTTCCGAGGATCTGTGATTGTTGTAGGACGTATCGGTACAAAGACTTTTCGATGCATCTTTCGGATGAAAATGCACTGATACGATATGACTTTCATTTGTCAAGTTATCTAGACTCTTGAGCCGACCTGATGAAAGTATCTTATGCACAGATTCTGAATAACCTTAACGAATATTTGCATATTTTGTAATTGTCCACCAATCATATTGTCAAGAGTTATTTTATCCGTGCAAGTATGTCACGATTGATTACAGTATACCGGCAGTCATGACTGCCGGTAATAAAGATAACTTTGAATCAAGATTAGAAACAGATTCAAGAAATTCTCAATTTTTAAGTTTATCTTAATGTAACTTAATATCAATTTAACATATTGATTATTCAATACTTGGAAAGTCCAAATATTCATAAGAACTTAATTATAAATTAGCTTTATCTTAGAGTTGGAGAAATGATAGCATATTGAGTTTATCTATGTACAATCCCTCGTAATTTCATATGCTTTTGAAAAGTTTTAAACAACCTTATCTTTGAGGGATGAACTTGAAATGATCTAGAAATATGTCCATCATATTGTGCAATTCCCCTCCCTTGTATAAATACAAGATGTCATTTTCAATGATTCTGTCACACAATATTTCGTGAAATAAACTTTGTAGAATTTCAACGATGTTTTCTTTCAACGACAAAGTACAGCACATGAATTAATCACACAACGCTAAGTACGAAGTATGACCTGAAAGCCCCCCCCCCCCCATCGACTTGCATCCTCTACTCAGTTTTTGTCTGTAGTGGCCTTCATTGGTCAGCTCCTACAGCTACTTGTTTCATAAGTTTGTTATATTGAAATCAAAAGTCTACATTTGTTATGTAATTTTTTAAAATTTATAATCTAGAAGGTAAGCTCTAGCGCATATGATGCATCTAAGTTGAAAAAAAACCCCGTCGATACCGTATGCTGGAAATCTCTGAAGATTTTCACATTAAATACTGTAAAACAAATAATCTTGATCTAGTAATAAATCTCATATGTTTGCATAATTAATCAGGTTAATTCTTTAGTCAATCTACAGTCATGCCCATATGCCAAAACATTGTTATGAATTCGGAAATATTAAAGTAAAGAGAAAAAAGGATGATTTCACTCACTCACTCTAACTCCAATATCGGGAGTTCGCTTCTTTTCATATGGTGGAAGTTTTTGTTCGTTTACTTTGGTTCCTGTTTTATTCTAATTTTTTTCTGCCTTCGGTTTCTGCCTAAATATCGATTTTGTGCTGTATACAGGGATATGGTCATTATCCATATTTGTCTTTTGTGTTGTATAAAGGGATATGGTCATTATCCATATTTGTCATTTGTGCTGTATACAGGGATATGGTCATTTTCCATATTTGTCATTCGTGTTGTATACAGGGATATGGTCATTATCCATATTTTCATTTGTGCTGTATACAGGGATATAGTCATAATCCATATTTGTCATTTGTGCTGTATACAGGGATATGGTCATTATCCATATTTGTCATTTGTGCTGTATACAGGGATATAATCATTATCCATATTTTCATTTGTGCTGTATACAGGGATATGGTCATTATCCATATTTTCATTTGTGCTGTATACAGGGATATTGTCATTATCCATATTTGTCATTTGTGCTGTTTACAGGGATATGGTCATTATCCATATTTGTCATTTGTGCTGTATACAGGGATATGGTCATTATCCATATTTGTCATTTGTGCTGTATACAGGGATATGGTCATTAGCCATATTTGTCATTTGTGCTGTATACAGGGATATGGTCATTAGCCATATTTGTCATTCAGCAGATTATCAAATAAGATGGAAGTGTTCCAACTCGTCACCTTCTTGAAAAAAAAATTCCAAAAACTTTTATCCACCAGAAACGCGTTTTGGAAAGTTAATCCTCATCAAAATTAATTAATTCCATAGAGATTTTCAGACGCAGTATCCGTTTCTATACAAACACTACTAAAGAAACGAATTAGCCGATTCTTCGTCGAAACATGGTGTGATATAAAGGTATAGCATATGATATGACAATGTGAATTTGATAATTGTTTAGAAGGAATTATTTCTAATAGCATGTTACGTGTAATCATTAATTATGTCTCACCTTTTTCCTAAAATAAATCTTAGAAAATCTAAAGTTCAAAACCGGTGTCGGATACTAACCATTAACGTCCTATTTATTCTCCCTTTCTAATCGCAGAAATTTTAAGTATCATAAATTTAGTAAGACAATTCTGGCACGACGTTTCTCATATTAATAGGAGGCTAATTTCGCCTGGACAAAAATTCAAGTTTCCATTTTCGTTTTCTGAAATGT
The DNA here is from genome assembly GCA_028142955.1 of Pinctada fucata. Lineage (NCBI taxonomy): Eukaryota > Metazoa > Mollusca > Bivalvia > Pterioida > Pteriidae > Pinctada > Pinctada fucata. Next base: position 38,683,926 of record AP027112.1, on the reverse strand, counting down.
ACGACGTCCGGTCTTATAAGAACATTCTAGAGGTAAATGCCTTTTCCACAAGTCTATGGAGCACCCACTTCTGTTTAATTGCGTGCCACGTCTCTAACAACATTCACCCGGTAATTTCATTAATAGTTATATACACACAAGTGTATGTTACATGTACCGAAAAATAATAACTAGAGAAAAGTTTACAACGAAGTCTGAAAAAAAACTAGCCTCTTGAAGATTTAGGTCCAATCAAGTTACCTAAAATGTGATTTTGAAAATAAAACAAATAATTCATATTCTAATGACTGATATTTCAATGTCTTATTGCTTGACCTTTTATGAGATAATTATTCAATTATTTCACGTCTTTATACTGATTTAGAGTCGATTTTTAAAGTGGGAAACAAGATTTCAAGGGCAGTCAGTGATTCCTCCATTTAATGCTGCGATACTAGAAATGCAGAATGAAACAACAGACAAAATATGCGCTTAACAAAGCTCTGCAAAACTTCTGATCATGAACATCATAACAGGATCGTTATTTTTAATCTATAATCATCTTAATCGATACTGGGGAATAATATGAATCAAATGAAAGAAACCTAATGGAAAATTTTGCTGTGCGAGCAGAGAAATAAATATCATTAAAAAAACAAAAAACAAAATTTATTTTCTATTTTCTTTCATCTTTCACGAGGACAGTGTATCACATCGTATTAAAATTATGTATATATACATATATTTTTTTTCTTTTGGCCTCGACTGGCAGATATGGGGAGGGGTCAAGCCTGTGATTCGTAGAAAAAAGTAACTGATAATGGTCATCCCCTCACCGGCGCCAATGAAAATTGTAATATTATTTCAAATTCATGTAGTAAATTTATCAATATCAGTTCCAAATAATATGTGATGGCATCTATAAATCTGAACAGAATCCCTATGCATCGCATGTTTAAAGTCTTCAAATTCAGAAGCACCATTTTAGTCCAGATTAATTTACACCATGGACCAGACATGCACGTTTCGGGTATTTAACCCTTGTCAGTGATCCTATATCTAAACAGTAATGAAATATGGCAAAAATCTGTGAAAATTATGTCCTAAATATACCGAAAGACGTAGCAAGATGGCTGGGATATGATGCTACAGGACCCAGGTTTTAGAAATTTGAGACAATTTTGTGAACAGAAATTTTCAAATGCATTTGAAGAAACGACGAACCGAAATTGATCGAACTTGGCTACATGTACCATCGGGGACTCCTTGTCAACCAGCAGTGACACTCACCAAGAGAGTGTCACTGCTGGTGAATACTTGAGTCATACATAACGTATCCGAAAATGTCAACGTATCTATGACAATCCTTCCCGCGCTTGCGCGGGTCTTTTTCTAGTTATTTGTATTTGATATAGGTCTGTCAGTCTATCACTCTAATTTAATATCAATTTTGAAATTCTTTCTACAATGATAAACTACCAAACAAATTGTATATAATGATATAAATCTTCAGCCCGAAATAGCAGTGTCTTTTGAAAGTCAATTTTAAGAATGAATATGGACAGCACGTCTCACCGATTAACATTTGTTTTTTTTTTATCATCTACTAAATCATCGTAATATACAATGTTACATGTATTAATGGTAAATGTTGAAAAATGAATTCGAATTTAAATTCTTTCGTAAAGAAAATGGAAGTAAAATAATACATTCTCCCATCAGGTCCCCTTCTCAAAATTGTATAGAGAGTAAAATATTACATCACGATGCGCTTCCTTAACTCTGAACAGTTCGAAATATTTGAAAAGTATTATGAAATAAGGAATACAATTAACGCTGCCTTGTTGTTATTTATGTACCGGTGTCATGTAATGGAATAGGGTGCTGACGTTTTATGATCATCATGTAAGTTAAGGAGGTAAGGAACACTGTAGATTATCAAAATAAACGCATTAATCAAAAACTAATAAAGTCAGATACTAGAGCTAATGAATGAGGCACATATCTATTTTTTATTCACATGATTTTTTTTAACAAAGGTCGTAGAAGGGGTCCCGTCTATAATTTATGCGATCATATGGAAAACATATGACATATTCAAATGTAATTATAAATTACCAAGAAATATAATGAGCGAAATGATAAGCATCAAAGAAGTACCTAACAGTTATTCAGTCTCAAAGTCAAGAAGGCAAGGCCAAATCGTGAGAATTCCCACTGGAACGGTATCGCGATTTATTTCCTTCGTTGAACATGTTCTTTGAAATGATTAATCTTTATCAATATGTCATTCACTCCTAGACCACTATTTTATTTGTACCTATGGCGAGTGTCACTGTTGGTGGACCAGGATTCCCAGGAGGCACATGTAGCCAAGTTCATTCAATTTCAACTTGTCTTTTCTTCAAAGGCATTCGAAAATTTCTGTTTACAAAATTTTCTCAAATTTCTTTTAACATGGGTCCTGTAGCTTCATATCCAAACCATTTTACTACGTCTTTCGGTATATTTGGACATAGTTTTCACAGATTTTTACCATGGATTGAGGATCACTGAGGAGGATTAAATACCTGAAACGTGCATATCTGGTCCTGCTCTTACTTTTTCTGCCTTTAAATGACGCTAATGAATTTGAAGACGTTTAACATTTCTAATACTGGGACAAGGAGATATAATAATTCAATAATCTTAAAATTTACAATTTTTCCAATTTCGTTCGGTTATAACGATATGAATCTTGGATACAGGCACTTTGGGAGTTCCGGGTCGTAAAAAACTGTTCACAATTTTGAAATGAGAACTAATTTTCGTCATCAGTGATTATTTTATTATTCAATATTGATAGGTTTCTTACAAGGAATAAGTAAAAATTTTGGTCTGATTCGGAATACACAAGCCGAACCGGAACTCCCAAAAGGCCTGTACCAGTCTGCAATTTCAGTTTTTTTTTTCAAACAGAATTTGGGAGTTCTGTGTTAAATGTCTTCAAATTCAAAGTATCATTTTAAGAGCGGATAAATTATCAGCATGGACCAGATATGCACGTTTCGGTATATAATCCTCGTCAGTGAATCTAAACAATGAAATATTGCCAAAAAGTGTGAAAATCATTATGTACAAAAAATACCGAAAGACGTAGCAGGATCGGTGGGTTAAGATGCTACAGGACCCAAGTTTTAGATATTTCACGAAATTTTGATAACAGAAATTTTTGAAGAGACAGACGATTAACCAAGTTGATCGAACTTTGCTACATTAAGAATATTATCTCAAAATTTTTTTGTATTTGTTTTTTCTTTTAATTTTCAGGGGATTTGTTTGTGAATGGTGGATCCTTAATTATGGTTTTGTGTTTTTTCTTTCCTTATGTAATGTTAAATTGAATGTTAACATAGATGAAATGAATTTGTATACGATTGCAATGCCAGCTGACCCATTTTCGTGTACCTTAACATCTCTAAGTCTTACATTTATTAAGGTTTAAATTCCATATCGAATTCTAGTTTTAAATACTTGTTTGCCTATCACCTTGTCTTAGTCCCACGTTGGGAGTTTGCATTCGTTCATATAGTGAGATTTTTCTTTGGTTTGCTTTGGTTCCTCTTTTATCATGATTTTATGTCCTTCGGTGAATGATTTTCTAGTTTTCTATTTTGTTCTCTATATTGGGATATGGCTTTTGTCCATATTTGCCATTCAATGTTGAGTTGAATACATACATGCAATACCATCTGACCCATTTTTGTATACTTTACACAAGACTATTTTGTGTCATATAGCATAAAATCTTGCATGTATAAGAGTTGAATACATACATGCAATACCAACTGACCCATTTTGTGTACCTTTACGCAAGGCTATTTTGTGTCATATAGCATAAATCTTGCATGTATAAGATTTCCCTATCTTACGTCTTACCCTGATTTAGATTTATATCACTTCCTTTTTCCTTTTACAACCATTATGAATTCTAACTTAAAAATGCGGTCGAGTCCTCATTGATGTCTAGATGCTTTACAATTATTCTCTTACCACACTCCTTGAATAATGCATTGAAATGAACCCTTTTTCTTAATAAAGGATTCTTTATGTCAGGTAATCACAAATATTTTGGTCTTTAAGGTTCATAGTTACACCCTTTCCAAAACTCCCCAAATCACTGTTTAACATCACAGGTTAAGTTTTATTGATTTTAATGGCAGAAAACAATGTAATGTATCGTATTTTAATGAAAAAAGTATATGTCAACGAGCTTCCAATGGATTCATGACCTTCCAAAGAAGTACATGTCCATTTTTTCAAGAATTTCCCCAAAATTTACATCATATCGTCAATATACCCCTGTTATCTTAAACTTGATGCATGAATGTATATGGTTATTCTTTTAATAACGAAAGAAGGTTAAAAACAAATAAAAAAAGGAAATACAACAATGCTGGTACGTCAAATTCTATGAAATAGCAGATATTGTAACATTTTTGGCTCTTTTCTTGACGTCATTATTTTTGGAGTCTAATTGGTAAATAACGGGTTTAAGTACTTTAACATGCCAGTGAAAGGAAAACTTGCTATCTAAATCTAAGTTAACATATCTTCCAAAAATAAAAAAGAAATGTAGCAATCATCGCGCAAAATTTCAAGTTTGATACAAAATTATGAACCTACCCCCCTTTCAGATTTTGTTAAAAAATGCCGGCAAGAGATCCCGTCCGTGCTCTACTTGGATTAATATTTCCTGAACCGTTCATCTAAATTACTCCATTTTCATCCGTATATCAATTGGAAATAGAACTGATAAAAAAAGTCAAATCTGTAAACCATTTTATAATATTTACCCATTATATCAGTAATATTTTACGCCTGCAACAGTGTTACGCAAATGACGTTACGGGATGCATTTGGATATTTAAACGTCAAAACATCACGTTGATAAAGGAAAAATTGTCCCGAATGAAATAGGGCGATGAGAACAAGATGTTTATCTCATGAATAGAATTATAAATGGATAGAATGTATTCAGACAAATGAATACGCAAAGAAAATTACTAAGACTTCAATCACACGTTACATTTTGAAAAGATGAAATATGATTAGTATGTTGCTATCCATTATAGTTTTGGATGAGGAGAAAAGCAGGGAATGGCTGAAATCGCCCTATTGACTTCTGAATATATTTTTGAACATGTTGAAATGAACAAAAAATTGAATTCCTATATTTTTGAAAAATCGTATTTATTTCCGCATGACATCTGTTTTCTTTTAAGAATAAAGCCGAGAAAAGGGTTTACAATACGACGTCGCCTTGTAGTTATAGAGATAAAAATCTGGTGTTCAAAACAAAAAATATTTCAAAGGATATTTTATATTTTTAACAAAAAAAAAAAGACAAAACAAATAAAAGTGCATTTAATTCATTTAGACAATGTAAAATGCAATTAGCTTTTTTATATCACAGTAAAACAAGAAAAATCCTGCAACTGAGTTCGATCTTCCATAAATATTATTTACGTTCAATATCGTTTCTTTTTATTTCACTGGTCTACTTGCACATATTTCATGTCACCGTTATAGTCGCTAGATGATAAATTCTTTCTTGACTGTAAAAATGTACAATGTAAGAAGATAAAACAGCATGCCTTGCATTTACGGATTTATGGATTGATCATATAATGTAAGTCCGTCGGCATATGTCTTTTTTATCATCAAACATGCTAGGATATTTCCAGCAATATGACATTCAACGTGGGTCAAGGTCATCCTCAAGGTCAGTGTGACTCTTTCAGGATAAAATAGCCTTTGGATAATTTTAAAATGTCTATGTACTCTCCATCCCTTTGTTACACGTATACTAAGCATCATCCGTTAATAATAATTCACTGCCGGGAAGAGGGTTTAGGCAATAATACTAAAATCAATGATTCATAATAGGTCAATGAATATTCGCATTGTAAGAAAAGGAGAAAAAATATTGTAAAAAAGGGATTTTTTTTCAAAAAGAGGATTCACTTTCAGAAAATTTTACTTCTACTTCTAGTACTACGTAATTCTTCATAAAAATTCTTCTGTTCGATAAATTCAAAGTGAATCTTACACATAACGGAGAAAAATTGCGACATAACAGCATTATACGCCCCCCCCCCCCCCCCCCCCGCTTCCTCTCATCGTCATGCTTGCCGTTTTAAATATCACTCCTAATTCTAGAACTTGTGCGCGAAATGTCCATACATTTATTTTACGCAAATCCCGCATATATAAACTTAGGAGATGCTTCCTTATATAATGGACAATTTTGTGAGATCTAGATCGTAAAATAAGCTACGCTTGTTTCATTATAACACGCACAATTTTAGCCCCGCGTTTTAATCAAATGGTTGTTTACAAATAAAACAAGCATTTATATATATATATTGCGATTTTCTCATAGAGCTTTCGGCGAGCGGCAGAATGCGCTGTCAGCCTTTTCTCTGATTGAACACACCCATCAAAGAATTGTTTTTAACCAATTTTTAATCAATATTCGTAGGAAAATGTTATTTTCTCAATCTAATCAAAATACAGCAGTTATGCAGTTATATTTTGCAAAATCCCTAAAATACTTATTCATGTTTCAGGACGTAGGTTAGTCAGCGTCAAATAATAAGAGTGCCGATGCAATTTTGGCGCATTTTTCGTGACGTCATAGATAACATGACGTCGATTTTGGCGACGAGAGAGACTCCGAAGTGATATGTTGTTCGGATGGTGTATCCATGAACCTTAAATTTTAAATGCTATTTGATAAAGATGACAATCGTGTGCATGGATGCACATATGGATGTCAAAGTACCATGCTATTGAAATAACTCCCTACATTGTAGCCTTTCGATAAGTCGAACTTCAAAGGACCATAAGAAAAACGTTCGACTTATCAGGAGTTCGACTAACTGCGTAAATGACTAGACATTGATTTTTAATAAGACTGATGTCCCTTTCTCTATCACCATTCACAAATGTTTGTGATATCTTCTTTTATCGATCAAACTACCTTAAATATAAGTAATGCAGCTCCATAGCAAGAAAGTACCAATTGTCCATCGATCTCCTTATAATTAATTGATTTCTGTTTAAGAATTGATATTTATTTGTGGTTCGATTTCAATGTAAAATGAGTTACGGGACCTAAAGATTAGTTCGACTTATCGAAAAGTTCGACTTTTCGGAATTCGAGTTATCAGGAGTAAAAATGCATAGAAACCAATTGAAGAGAAACGGGACTTTTAGAAACAGTTTGAGTTAAACGGAAATTCGAGTAAACCGAGTTTTAGTAAACGCAAGTAAACTGTATTTGGAAGAATATAACTTTAGTGAGTTTGATACATTTATTAGAGAACAAAGATGATACAAAATCTATTCATTATTCGATTATATCAATTATTGATGCAACTTTGCAGCTTCAAAATGAATATGCAAATTTAACAATTCAAAAGGTGCTTATTTCATAGAAAGGGTATCCATTGTTTGTTTCCAGACTGTTCGAAATTCATTATCTGGGTTTCACTCCCCTGGAAATGATTTTGAATATAACGTTTTATATCAAAACAGTAAATTGTGCTCATCATCTCTAAAAATGAAAGTTTAAAAAGACAAAATCTTTTACTTCAGACCATGGTGAAATCTTAAAAGATGGCATCGGCAAATCGATTCAGTGAATGTACGTCCACCTATGCTGTCCATATTAAACTAGGATACTTCTCATGCTGCGAATATTTACATGAAGTGAAATGCAAGACGCATTTCAACCGATTTAAATGGATGTGCAGGAACCACCTTACCACCCCTACAGAGCAGAGTCTGCATAATCCTACCGAAATCTTGGACAGGCTAGAACAGAAAGGTCTGTTTGGAGTGGGAGACTACGAAATCTTCAAGACTATGGTTAAAGGATATGATGAATTACTGGATTTGATTGATGAAGCGGAGGAGAGAATATCACACATCAGAGGAAATGAGTGTGAGAATTTTAAGTTCTTTTCACTGTAATAGATGCGCTATAAAAATATTTATCCTATTTTATTTTCCTTGAAAGTTGAAAGTAATATGTCCATCCCATTTGATTATTCTCATGCAAAAGTAGTTCTGATAAACATTTATTTTCATCTTCATGATTTGGAAGGTTAAAATTTGTTACTTTCGAATGTTAGGACTTCATTGAGGATTTTACTCACTTAATTATTTTAAACTTTGAATGACGTCACATATACCTTTTCATCAGTATATGTGACGGTATGTCTGAAAATAGACAACAATGTCATGAGAAGGGACTAAATAAATATCAATGCTTTATAATCATTCTTCCCTCCTTAAAGACAAAATGTTGAACTTACTTCCAAGTTTGACTAAAGAATGTCTGACAGGAACAAAATCTAAGGAAGTAATCTATATAATATTAAAATGAATTCTCCTCTTGGCTCAGTCTACCTATCTTCGTCAAGATCCAAAACATGCATTCCTGCATTTGACTTATCTTACCCTGCAAGCCGGCGTCTTGGAGAAGACTTCGGACGCTACTTAAACGTTACACATGAATGAGTTAAAGAAGATGTAAACGTCTTCAAATTGAATAGCATCATTTAAGAAAAGATAAATTGGCAACATGGACCAGACATGCACGTTTCGGGTACTGAACCCTCGTCAGTGATCCTCAAATCTAAACAATGTAATATGCCAAAAAGTATGAAAGTTACTTTGTCGAAAAAGCGTACCGAAAGACGTAGCAGGATGGGTCCTGACGATAATCTCAACAGCACTCTCAAATAAAGCACCATATTGAGCATCGACGGTCCCCTAGCGAGCTAGAGGTGGGACCAGGTGCCCGGGAGGAGTAAGCACCCCTGTTGGCTAGCCGCATCCGCCGTCGATGTTCACGCACGAAAATGAAAATAATATATAAAATACATGCACTGTCTGAAGTCACGTCCATATAGAAAGTGCTATGGCGACAATGTCAGGGAAAAATATTCAAAACACTTACTGTCAAACCCCTCGCGGATGAAGTACATTTAAATTATATTTTGAGAACAAACAAGCATTATGTACACGGTATTTGTAAGTTATTATAATGGTATACCATAATCATTTCAGATAATCCTAACAGAGTCAAACAAAGGAGCAAGAGGGTAAAACGTTTTGACCACGAAATTGAAGGTATGACATCACGATATATACTCAGGAGTTCCCGAGGGCACATGTAGCCAAGTCGATCAACTTCGGTTGATCGTTTCTTTATCGCATTCCAAAATTTCTGTCATCAAATTTCTTGAAATTTCTAAAACATGTGTCCAGTAGCTTCATGACACACCCATCCTGCTACGTCTTTCGGTACATTTTTATATGATAACTTTCACACTCTTTGGCCGAATTACATTGCTTAGATTAAGGATCACTGACGAGGGTTATGTAACCGAAACGTGCATTTCTGGTCCGTGCTGCAAATTTATCTGTTCTTAATTGATGCTATTGAATTTGAAGACGTTTTACATTTGTACCACTTGGTGAGTGTCACTGCGGTTGGACCAGGATTCTCCGAGGGCACATGTAGCCAAGTTCAATCAAGTTTTTGAATTTGAAGACGTTTAACATTTATACATAATATTAATTGTGTTAAATGTACACTAAATCAGCAACCGCATTTTAAAGACAACTTTTTCTCAATTTTGCGACACATTTAACAGGCGAATATTCTACGTTTATACTTAAAAATGTATTTCCAAACTTAAGTCAAAGGTTTTGTCAATATATCGCTTGTGTATTCCTTGTGTGCTGTTACATACGGTCTTCTGAATAATTAATTTTAAAAAATCCCGGTTACCTAAATACATGTATAATAATTGCAAATTTACATATTACAACAAATGTTCATGTATCGCACAAACCCAATACATTAAATGATTCTCTCTTATAATAAACTAATAAGGTACCCTCTTACCTTTCAGCGGGCAACATAATAAAACTAAGAGCGAGACTTAAAGACATAAACAAACATGAAACAGAGGCTATACCTGTTTCACCATTACAAGAACACCACAAGCTTCCAATTGATAAGCTTTTCGCCTCGGTAGTCATCATTGAAGAACATAGGTACAACAGTAGAATGCGAGGGTATGTTGGGGACACATTGGAGCACGAAAACAAAATAGTCAAATCTCCAGATGATATTTTTACCATTAATGGCCATCCAACCAGACGGGTATACATGCAAGGTGATGCTGCACGGGGTAAAACGACCTTTTGTCTTTGGTTATTGAAGCAATGGTGTGATGCCGAGCACTGCACAGATGAACCACAAAATGAATGGATAGAAGCTATGAAAACATTTGACTTTGTGTTTTATTTGCCATTGCGTCACGTTAATCCTTCGAGGGAAACCGTTCAGGAAATGATATGTAAAGAAGTACTGCATGAGGATCCAAATCTTCATGAAGCTGCAAGATATGTTTTAATGCGAGACAAGTATCGCTGTCTTGTCATTTTAGATGGTTTAGATGAGTGGAACAAAAGCAAAAAAGTCTTGACACAACTCAGGTGTAAAGCATTACCCAATTTCGACAACATTTCGAATTGCGTATACTTTTCAACTATGCGCCCATGGTTGTTTAGTGCTGTGACAGAGTTCATTCGGAATAACGACAGAGTGATTGAAATAAAGGGCTTAGCCGACGATGCCATCACTCAAGTGGTAGAAAAAGTACTGGTCAATCATTACGGACTGACAACAGAATCAAGTCATTATAAGTCAAGGTATGAAAAAATTATGGGAAATTTGAAAAATAAAACTCTACGATCATTCATTCAAATACCATTACTAGCTGTAGTTTGTGCACAGATATGGCATAAAGACGAGCATGTTGGCAACAGTATGACGATGCTGTATATTGCAATGGTAGACATATTGCTAGACAGAGAACTTAAAAAGAATACACGAGATTATAAACGTGACGAAGACATGAGCAGTAATTCCTTTCCGCAAATTTTATTAGAAAATGAAAACATTCAGAATAATATCTCCGCACTTGTAAAGATAGGAAAAGTAGCATATAATGGATTATTATCATCAAATGAAAGCTTAGTATTTCAAAAAGGAAACATAGAGAAAGATATTGGTCAAACAGTATATCAGTTTGCTCTCGGCGTAGGGCTCATCAGCCAAAGGGAAGCACACAGTGTTGCAAAGAAAAACGTGCGAGTTCATTTTTTTCACAGGTCAGTGCAAGAGTTGTTGGCAGCAATATACATTATTACCAAAGAAGAGTTTTTCACTGCGCATCTGACAGATGTCAAGAGTATCATACGATTATCTAATGTTATCATGTTCATATGTGGGATGAATCCATCAATGGGCAATGCTATATTAAGGCATATAGCCCAAATCGCTAACGTAGATGAGGAAATAATTCAATACAGAAGAGCTCATCATTCTAACAGTTTAGTAGAGGAACTTTACAAACTACAAGTAGCTTGTTACAGGGAACTAGGGAACTCCCAATTGGAGGAAAATATTGTCTATTATGAATTAGATGTCCATCTAACAAGGAACAGTGACTTAGAAACAGTGCGGGTGACAAGAGAACTATTGTCCGAGCATCATAGCTGCATAAGGTCTCTTTACTTGAATATGATACCTACTGACGGAGAGCATGGCGTTTCTAACGAAGTCCTTAATGCCTTTCTGTCCGAGAGGAAAAACACTTTATCATTGGAAAAGGTCTACATCAATGGTTTTGATACTGGACGATTCATAAACAAAATCTGTGGACCAAACTTACAGACACTATCTTTATGTATTGTTAACATCCATGGAAATGATAATGACGTTCACAAGGATTGCATTGAAACATCTTCATCAAGAGTAGGACATAAACATTTTCAGAAGAAAAGACATAGCAAACAGCATCATCTCCCTCCACTGCTGTCCGCTGACATGAAAATGTTATGCAAATTAGAGCTTGATGGTGTGTCAACAGGCAATCGAGATTTGGGCCTTGTTGACCACATGATTGATTTAGAATCCGTTAGGTTATGCTATGTGAATATGTCAACAGCCGGATGGTTTAAGTTCATAAGAAGTCTAATGTTCATTCATCCTGGATGTTTCTTTGAATTAAGTACAACAAATATTGAAGAAGAATCCAGAGAGCATATTCTAAGAACTTTCGATGTTTCAAAGTGTTCATACGATGAACATGGAAACTTTGACTTGGAATTCCAGCGTAAGAGACTCCGACCCCATAGCGAACCTTCAAGCTCCACGTTGACAAGAATGGGTGCCCTTATGCACAGGGAAGAACTACAATCCCTTATACATGATAATGTTGAAGAAGAGAACAATCGATGGTGGCACTGGTGCTGCTGCTTTTCTTGGTGCCCGAGAAAGACGCAGTCTAAGTACGATATGCACGAATTACTTCACATTTGAATGTTAATCTTTGGAAGATCGCAATAGACATTTTTCGTGGATCTTGGTCTTTGCACTTTGGACTTAGCGTATCGAAGGAACTCTGTAAATGAAAATAAATTGAAGGAGTGGTATTTAATGCATGATGATTTCCAAGATCATCAATGCTTCAGTCAACATACAAAATAAGGAAGGGAGTCAATAACCCTTTCCCTCTGGTATGTCCAGATCCGTTTCAGTCTTCAATCACTCTTGATTTCTATATTTATTTCATATGTACACCAAGCTTCCTGTTTAACACTTTATTATTAAAGAATATTTATGTTCGCAATGTTTTACATTCATTCTGATTTAAATCAATCAATTGAGATAAAGAATCCTACTTAATGATTACGATTTCACCCGGAATAGTGTAAATAATAGAAAGGAGAGGGTCTACAACAAGTTAAAGAAGATCCTGACGATAATCGCAACAGCACTCACAATAGAGCACATAAATGAGCATCGACGCACCCCTAGCAAGCAAGAGGTGTGACCAGGTACCAGGGAGGGGTAAGCATCCCGTATTTGGCTAGCCGCACCCGCCGTCGGTGTTCACGCACGAAAATGAAACAATATCTGAGACACATACACTGTCTGAGGTTACAAGACTCCGTTGCAACATCCATAGCAAAACACCGAAACACCCCTCAACACCCCACGCGAAAACAAAGTTTAGACATACACTGCAAAGAGACGAAAACATTACAAGGAGCATCAAACATGACATCAATGGTTAACGTCTTCATTAGCATAATTTAAGAACAGATAAATTTGCAGCATGGACCAGACATGCACGTTTCGGATACTTAACCCACGTCGGTGATCCTCAATCTAAACAACATAATATGGTCAAAGAGTTTGAAAGTTAGTATGTCCAAAATGTACCGAAAAACGTAGCAAAACACCAAATACTACATAGTCTAAGTCAACACATACATCAACGAGAGCTATTGGTTAAGCTGTACCAATAAATGACGATTTTCTGCCATTTTCGTTGTAAATGACGAAGTTATTCGGATAGCTTGCGCAATACTTTTCCATTTTCCGGTTACCCAGAGGCATAGGACGCATAATTGCTGTTAATAATAACCTCTTCGATGTGAGATCACATCCTTTTACTGACCTCAGACAGTGCATGTTTGTAGATATTGTTTTCGTGCGTGAATGTCGACGACGGGTGCGGCTAACAAAATAGGGGATGCTAACTCCTGCTCCCCGGGCACCTGGTCCCACCTCTAGCTTGCTAGATATCCGTCGATGCTCAATTTGGTTCTCTATTTTGAGTGCTGTTGAGATTGTCGTTAGGATCTTCTTTATCTCACAAAGGTATGTGAGCACTGTGTGTTCTTCAATACCTCTGGTTAATCGGAAAAGGTGGAGGTTTGTGCGCATGTAATCCGGTAAAAGAAAACATCTGCTACGTGCGTGGTAGATGACCGTTCTAAATCAGCACCGATTGCTCGTTAGTCTCGTTGGTTTATGTGTATTCATTCGTGTTTGATTTTCTATGATGTAATTTGGTGTTCCTCGTCACTTTTGTGTCTGCTCTATGTTTTCACATGGGGTGTTTTGGTGTTTGTGCTGCAACCGAGTGTTGTCGGAGTTCCCCTCCTTTCGCTTCAGAAGTCAGAATATATTTACTGCGCAAATCTACTTTATATGTTTTAATGATAGGTATATCATCTTGTAATAAGTATCATTCATAAAATGGTAATCATTTCACTGTTGAAATTATTGTTAAGCAATTGAGCTACAAAGTCGACATTTATAAGTTTGCATAATTTTAATTCAATTTTTGGTAAATTTCTTACAAAAAAAGAAGGGAGGGGATCTCCAACCAGACCTGGTTGCAATGCCAGAAACCCTAAGTAAAAACACAGAGAAGACGAGTATAGCAAGGGACAAAAAAAATGACACACGACACAGAAACAATAAACACAAAAGACTACACATAAGTCAATGAGACCAATGGGCAACCGGTGCCGACTTAGGACGGCCATCTGCCACGCAGGTAACAAATGGTGTGGTTATCCTGGATTACGTGCGCACAACCCTCCCACTTTGCCGATTTCCCAGAGGTCTCGAAGAATGTACAATTGTGGTGTAAAACAACCTGCTCACTGTAAGATGACCCATACAAAGAAGACCGCAAAACACAAGCAACACAGATGGATATGTAAATGGATATAAAAAGAGGGCGTATGTTAGACAATCCGTGCTCTGCCGACGCTCATGTATGTTATCACCCGAGGAATCCGACTGACATTCAGAGAGGTCAGGTGGTCGGGGCCCTGTCTCCTCTAAAGAGGTTTGGACAGGGTCCGTCATGGAGTGCCGTCGTCACAGTCAGTCAGAGTTGAAGTTCGAAGCTGGTACAAGACTGTAGATTGGTCAAGTACAAGTCTAGTGTCCATCTGGTGACTTGAGGATCATATCCACGGTATAATAGGCGTCTAATGATATATCACTATTTCTAATTCATTCTGTTTGTTTCACGCATTCTGATTGGTTCACAGGATTTCTACAAGCATGTATATCGACGATATACATGCCGCAAACCGACTCACTTGAGATTTGCACGTTACAAGCTTTAGCGCACTTTTTGCGTATGACTTTATGCTTCCCTTTCTTCGCTCCTGTGACGTCATACTGTGACGTAAAACTACAAGGTATGAGCTTGTGAATGGCGTTCTCCACATGTAAACAACAGAACAAGTAAGTTTATTATTGATAACACTTTGATTTTTCGACATTGTAATAAATACGAAGCAGTTGTGTTTCATATTTTGCAGCGCAATTATTTCAGTTGGTCGTTGATAGTCCTCCGTAGCAACGTCACCTCTAAAGCGATGCGTGAGAATCTCTGAGGGGTATAAAAAATTAAAATATGTCACATGAATTATAATAGGGATAAACGTACTGTGTTTTGTGGTTCCGACAGTTATATGTTATACCGTCGGGGACAAGTCCCGACGGTATAACTGCGTTTCCAACAGAATATCAAACATAATCCTGTCGGAACCACAAAACACAGTACGTTTATCCCCGAAATAAACTGTATTGTTGACAATCTGATAGTCTGATAGGCATAACGTACATTACGACAGCTTTCACGAAGCATGTTATTTTAGTACCACTACATTTGATGGATTCGGCGATTTGATGTGGATGCTGTTACCAAGTCCCACTTTTCATTAATATTACTGTGGATAAGTTATATGAAATACTGTTGCTAAAAAGCAAGTGTTATAGTAACCTCAGTGAAAGCAACAAAAGAGTGCAATTTTTAAAACTTCCATGTAAATGATAATGACCGGATACAACGTATGCAATCATAGAGAAACGGCAAAGAAATCGTGAAAGGGATCACTGAATCAAACAAGTTGTGTTCATGTTTCTGCTTTGCTGAACCATTTGTTGCTGCTGTTGTTGTTGATTGTCCCGTTACCCGAATTGCTTGTTGAATTTGTGAAGTATTATGTTTGCATCATGCAGATGATTGTGTATCGTTTGTCTGATGTTGCTTCGGTCAGTGAAAGCTAATCCTGCCAAAAATCCATTTATATGATTCGTGTAATGACCAGTTTACCTAGCCAAATAAAAAATTCCCCACAAACCGCGAGGAATATAAACCGAAGACAACTAACTTAGCATTCAGACATGCATGCTTGCTACCCTGCTGTAGTAATAATGAACATTCAAGACGTACCGATCAGTTATTCAATCTCAAAGTCGAGAAGGCAAGGCAAAATCATTAGAATTCCCATAGGAACAGTTGCGAACCTCGGAATAACATTCCGAATTGATACAAGGTGCCCGGAGAGAGTCAGCGTCTCCTGATTGCATGCAACACTCGTCGCAACAGCTCCACAGAAACTTGTCAAATTCGTTGATTGTCTCGATGTACATATTGATGTACCCATCAGCTAAGTATTTCTTGTTTATTGATGATGACAGCCATTCAATCTCAATCAAGAATGTCACTGATCATTCTGGAGAGGGGTATCTTTTTTATTATATCCCCGAAGAACTCCTTAACGATTCTTTCAGCCGCTGTGCA
The DNA here is from genome assembly GCA_028142955.1 of Pinctada fucata. Lineage (NCBI taxonomy): Eukaryota > Metazoa > Mollusca > Bivalvia > Pterioida > Pteriidae > Pinctada > Pinctada fucata. The sequence goes on along the minus strand of AP027112.1, from coordinate 38,667,415 downwards.
ATATAACCCTGAACAAGTAGCTTACTTGCTGGCTCTAACGAAAAAATCTTGAAATGATATTTGGAACATGCCTTGGTGTACCGTACATGTATCAGCTGAGAAATAAAACCGCCATAAGCAGGAGAAGACGGAATGTCCCTACTAATGAAAGGGAAGCTAATTATGTGGAAGCTGAAATCATCATGCTTGTCATACAGTTATGTGTTCAAATAGCCGTTTGCGTCAAAAGATAGAAGTATACCAAAGTAAGAAAGCGGCCTTTCTCCAAACTGGCATCTCTCTATCATAAGATTGAATAGGAGCGCTTTGTCTTCTGTCATATTTTTTTTTTCAATTTTGAGTCAGGATTGCGACTTTTAATATACTTGAGGTAGACGAAATATTAATGTGTATATATGTAAAAGAAAATCCCCTCGAACTATTCTGACCAAAATAATCAAAATAAAAACGTCAATTTTTGCATATTTCATTACTTTTTTTGGTCTTTTGTGTGAATTCAACACTTAACATACCAGGCCTTTTTAATGCATGAAATTTCAAGAATTAATATATATCCATTTGTTTCATGACTCTTATAGCATAACTTGTGTATAAAAAAAAGCTACTTCGAGAAATTCTGGAAAAATAAATTATTCTAGAGCAGTATTTTTTATATGATAATGCTGATAACCATGACAACAACCTGTAATTTTCATTAATATCTAGATGGTCTTCAGAATCTACTTCAATTTGTTTCTATACGTAAACCTATGGCATTGCTCTATTCTTTAGCAGTCGAACCAATATGTTTCCGAATTAGTTTGTTTTTGCAAAATTACAGTTTCTATAAATAGCTCAATTGTTTATGCAAAAATCAACGTTTTGACCCGAAAACATAGAGTTGACTCGAGGTTTGAATTTTGAATTATCTCTTCTTGAAAAAGAAAAATAGATAGTAAACATTCTGATTTTTGAATCTTTGATAGCAAAACTCGTACAAAAATAGATTTGTTTTTCCCGGTTTTTGCGATATTTCATCAAAATTAACGTATTTTCCCCAAAAAAAACCCGTTCATCAATGAACATTTCAAGGAGTATTACCTTTTTTCTGAAATAATGTAACTAACTGAGGTCATGTCATTTATTGTTTATGTTGGTTTCTCCCTGTAGTCGCAACCCTAACCTTAAGAAATACCCCACTTATGATCTTTATTCGATTTCTCTGTTCGACTTCATTTCAATTATCTAGTGATAAAACTTCGAAAATAGGATTTCAACCTAGTGGCAAATGTTAAATATTGTACATGTAAATTGTTCATAGAAATTGAATGAGTAAGACGGGAGAGACTAAAGGATTTCTTTATTGGCATTTCTTGATCTATTTTTGGTCATTTGATTCACAGAAATCAAAAATATGTTATAAACATAATGCCTTATGTATCGTATATCGAGCTTTATAAAAACATTCCATGTCATAAAATATAATAAGGGACAAAATTGGAATAATGTTTTTTTCCGAAATGAAGCAAGCAAATGATCAGGTAAAAACATTAAAATTGAAATTTTCTAATGAAAATTTACCAAAATATATTTAATGAAAATATGTATGCAGAAAATTTAATGGTATTGCACTTTCCCGATTCATTCTCCTGATTGACACTGATATCACTTCAAATACAATGCAATAAAAACAAGAATTTACATCTTCAACTTGTACAGAGAATACAAAAAGTACACAACATAAATATGTACAAAATATTAATCAAATAGGGTAATTTTGTCTGTAAAAAGGAGTTACACGTATGGTATTATCGATTCTGTAATACGTTTCTTTATTTCATGTAAAAAGCGTAAAAAGTCTCAAGGAACGTTTGTTTTTAAGAACTTGTTATGGAATTGAATATGTGTATCTTTATTTATTTATCTATTTTTTCGTGCTTAAAAATCACTAAAATCAGATATTAAAATTTATGACTGTATTTGTTTCATCATATAAAGCTACATGTACCATGTTTAACGTCCTCAATTTCAATAGCATCATTTCAGAACAGATAAATTTGCAGCATGGACCAGATATACACTTTTCGGATATTTTAACCTTGTCAATGATCCTCAATCTAAACAATAGAATAAAACCAAAGAGTGTGAAATTTATTAAGTCCAAATATATGATGCTACAGGACCAACGGTTTAGAAATATCAAGAAATTTTGATAACAGAAATGTTCGAATGCGTTGAAGAAACGATCAACAGTAGTTGATCAAACTTGGTAACATGCGCCCTCGGGGACTCCTAGTCCAACATGTAACATTTTAAAGGTAGCCCCTGACTATTTGATATGATATGATAAAATAATGATTAACCGAAAACCTTACCCTAAGTTTCCGTTTCTTGTCGTCAGGATCTTCTTTAACTCATTTGTAATATACAATTTTGAAGTAGTTTAATCCATATTTGAAATCTAGAAACTGTCTTATCATCTTTTAGGTAGAAAAATATACTCAGCTAAGGAAAACACATTTTGTTAAACTTACTTCATTCAAGTAAAGTTTCAAAGTATCCTACTGACTAGTATTTTGGCGTTCATTGAAAAACTGAAATATTGAAGATAATTCTACTTTTTATTGGGACCAGTACCAATTATATTGTGCGGTCTAGTATAAAAGGAAATAAAATGTTGAAAACGATTTTAAAAAGCATGGATAATAGACTTATCATACAGCCAACCTGATCTTCAGTTAATAGAGTTGTAGAGTTTTGATTAATGCACTCAACGCATTGTCTTTACAAAAAGATATAAGCACGTAATACATCTCCTTTGATAGTTAGTCAATACCCTTTGTTACAAAATACAATATCTTAAAATTGGTAGTGTTTATTCTTTATAGGTTGCATTCCACCATAAATGATATCCCTTGTTTCAAACACATTGTGTCCGTAGCAGATTATATTTGATCATAAAATATGATACCGCATTTTTAAGGAGCGACACATATACATGTCAAACATAGGAGTGTGCTACATGCACATGTAAGGGAAATCAATAGTCTTCTTTATCCGTCGATCTGTCGCGTACCAACTATCTTGATAGCATCGATATACACATAGGAATTGGCCGCTGTGCAATCAACTGTTATGTGAAGAGAGTCTGTGACGTAATCTTTGATCTGAAAATTAAAAAAAAGAAAAAAATATAAATTTTGTTCACTTCAATTAAAGGCCGTGTTTCTCAACAGGATAGTCATTAATATGCACACCTGAGTGACTAAGACTTGTTCTGTGTGATACACCTGCTTTGAGGATAGCGGCCTCATCTCAGGTGATATTCCAAGAGTCGCGAATCAAAACATACCTACAGGTAAACTTGATTATGTTATGTGAGAGCCCAGTAATATCTGTTTTAAAGCTGTCAGTCAAAATTTAGGAGGGATAGAAGGTATAAAATAGACTAATTAGGTTGCGATTAGAGATGTTAATCCTACAGTGGTCAGTGAGGAAATGACAAAAATCACCTGTCTCCTTTTATTCTCCTCACCTGGCCTTTATAACACCTATTTTTTATGACATATTAAACATTTTCATTGAATGATTTCTCTTATCATTGAAAATTGAAGACTTAACATGTCTGGTCCACGTTGCCAATTTATCTGTTCTTAAATGATGCTATTCAATTTGAAGACGTTTACAATTAAAACGCTCTAAACGTTGCACCATAGTTACGGCAATAATACAAGAATATTGCCAGCGTCACATTTCGCCTTATATTCACAAAAATATAGATTGCATTAGAATGGAAATAACAAGATACTGACGTTATGTTTGCGGACGCTAAGACGGACGGAGCCAGAAAAACTCAGTTTGCAACCGTAAAATCAGCATTTACCGTCCCCAAACATAACGTCAGAAGCTAATTATTCCCTAGATATTCCTTTATTGCAAAATAGATGAATTTAAATTTTGTACAAATTCCACCATGATTAGAATTCCCATGTGAGAAATCGAATTCTCATCTTACATTAAATTACGTTTACTATTTGACTCATTAAAGGCAAATGAGTAATTAGAATGTAAGATTTTTGGAATGCAATAAAGTGGTACATTTTTATATTGAAATGAAGCCGTTTCGTCCGCCAAGTGAGATAAAAATCAAAAATGGCTGAAGGACCTATAATGATAAGACGATAATAAGAAAAAAATTACAAACGAAAACGTTTTTATAAAGCATCGTTCCACCCCAAAACACAAAACCACTTCTACCTTAGATGTTTTTTTTTCTAAAATACAAATCTTCTGCAAAAGCGTGTAGAGTTTTTTTTTTTTGGGGGGGGGGGGGGGGGGTTACTAAATTTACGATAATGTTATTAGGCGGATACGGGTACAGAAAATTTTGAAAATAAAAAATAATTAGAAATCGGTTTTTGACCAACTTTCGGCAAATAATTTATTTCTTTATTGATATTTTCTACTTAATGAATTTTCAATTGGTTATAATTCATGTATTGAATTTCAGGCGAGAAATATCTGTGAAAAATAGTTAGAAGCAAGGGAACTGTAGTTTTAGAAAAAAAAGAAACTTTGTTCTCTTGGGAAACGCCCAAACACAAGACGAAGAAAAACTGCGAAACATGGACATATCCCAAAAAATCAAATAAAAACGACACTCAGTAAATCATGATAAATCGGCAGTGAACATAAGTAGTCAACAAAACAGAATAGAGAAAAGTGAATAGGTTAGAATCAATCATGTCAAGGTAACAGAGATGTGAAAGATTTGGAAAACATGGTTAAAACCTGCATATTAGGTGAAGTCCGCGGGACTTTACATAATTTATGCAAATAATATCTATATGATACTAATAATCATAATTATACATGTACCTTTATCGTTGGTGAGAATATCCTACTAGCTCTAATGTGCTGAACTTGTGTGGTGTTCCATAACGTTTCCCATTGACCAGAAGGATTTAGTGATTTTATTTCCTTTACAGCTCCTGCGTTGAAAGTTTCGTAAATTTGAACTTCTTTGATAAACAGATGTTCTGAATAGCCCACCTGGAATTAAATGAAACACTTTTAATTTCTTTATAAGCACTCATTCCTTTTGCAATATGGATCTAGTAGCTGAACGTGCACCCCATAATTAGTGTGTATTCAATCACTTTCTTTCAAACTCTGTCGCCTGCAAAAAAATTTCATTTGGCCCTTTAACAATTGGACATCACATGCTATCTTGACAAATTGCCATCTTTAAATAGTAAGTCGACTCTACGCAAATTTTTGAGCCGCGGAAGCTTTGCTAGGCAAACATGACGACGAAGAGGACGACTAACGGACCGATGTTGCAGTGATCACAACTTGAGTCGAAAAAGGGGGGAAAAGATAAAATGAGAGAAATCAAATCACATCATTGTAATTCGAAGGACAACACTTTATACCTGCATAATATCTACAGAGTCCAATTTTAAATGCGGAATTTATCGTTAGTAGCGCAACTGGAATGGAATTTATTCCTTTATAGTGCAACTAAAAACCGTGAACTCTATCATAAATCTTTTAATAAATAGCATTAGGTAATTTGTTTTCAATCAAACAGTGTAATGTGTTAATTCTGCAGTGAACTAATTTTTTTTTTGTCTTTTCTGGTAGGGAGATTTGGAATATATGCAAGCAAAGTATTCATATCCTAATATTCCATTTATTTCAAAGTAAGCTCGAAAGTTCGACAATAATCTCGTGGACATTTCATGTCATATTTTGTCTAATAGTAAATATTATTGCGTCTAACTATGACCGACTACGCAAGATGTCTGAATGGTTACATGTATCTCACTTACAATTACTTCACGTAATCCGGATAACGACACCATCTGCTTCAGGCGTGGCAGATGGTCGCCCTACGTTGTCACCGATTGCCAATTGACCCTTCCGATTGCGGGAAAAATATGCAAAATTTCGTGACGTCACAATGCTTTTACCTCGGACAAACAAGCTTCGAACCTCGGTCAAACATCGAAATTGCATTGTGACGTCATGAAATTTCTCAAATTTTTCCCGCGTTCGGAAAGGTCAATTGGTCTCGTTTGTTTATGTGTAGGTTTTTGTGTTTGGTGTTTTGATGTAGTGTTTGCTCTTTCAATCCCTTTTATGTCTCTTGATGTGTATGTTTTCTTTGTGTGTTCAGTTACTGTTTGTGCTTCCATCCATTGTTTGAGATCCCCTCCTTTCCTGCAAATTGATACATGAAATATGGAAATTGTAGGACGATGTTTATATTTATTTTCGTTGAAATTGAATCTGTTGCAACAATGAGAATGAAAACAAGTTTTAAATATTTTACTGACCGTTAGGTATTGGTAAGCATTGAACCGCTTCTTAGCTTGTGTCCATGATCTGTCATTATCAGAGTACGCTGGGTAGACATTAGGCGATCCTATAACTTGAGAAGCAGCCCACCTAAAAAATAAATAAATCAAATCATCCGACTGATAAAAACAACACTATAACATTTCTGAAAACAGTTAGTTATAAAATTAAAACAATAATGTACTATTTTTATTTCGACGAGTTTTCCACACGAGGCTGCAATGTATCAAGAGGCTCATGGGGCAACATTAATCACATGCGTGCGATAATTCATCAATACAAATATAGAATAGTGACGTATTACATGACGGTTTTCTTATGTCTGTATAATAGTACGCAAAACCACACACCGAAGATGATCAAATTTGCTGACCGACTAACATCGTCACTTAGGAAGTTCTACGGTCGATACGGGGAACTCGTCATACACTTTGATGTGCCATTGTCCAGAATCGTGAATGATATTCTGTCTTAGACCATTTGAACCATCCAACCACAGATGTACTCTATGTCTTCCGAAATGGAAGAAACCGGATGTGATATTTCTGCAGAATTGAAGCGACGGGTGTTGCATGCAAGCAGGAGATGCTGACTCTTCCTGGGCACCTGGTATCACTCCTTACCGGGAGTTTTCTTCTTTTCATGTGATGGAGGCTTTTGTTTGTTTGCTTTGGTTCTGTTTTATCCTGATTTAATATGCCTTCAGTTTGTGATTTCCTGAATTATCGATTTTGTACTGTGTATTGGAATATGGTCATTGTCCTTATTTTACATTGATAGACTTATCTAGAGAAGCAGTTAAGACCGAAAAGACGTCAAAATCAGAAAAAAATAACTTTCGGGTGGAATAAAAATAACAACAATACTAATGACATCCTTCTAGTTCACGTCGATGCTTTCAGTTTGTCCATTTCTGTTTCGCTTGAGAAAAGAGGATAACCCCATGACTGACTTTAGTTTGTGATGTCGCCACTTGTTGACAAATCCGGACAGAAAACAACAGCACTTGAAGGAAACTATATAGCTCTCTAGTCCTATCAAGTTTCATTTAAAACCCTTCATCTAAGAAAATGCCCATCTCTTTCCTGTTTTGTATAAAAGAGATCACGACAAAAAAGCCTTTGAAAGACACACATGTTTATGTTAATGAGTCCCCAAAACCACATATTGATACACATAGAAATGGATATTCAGAGAAACAGTCGAAATGGACATTTCTGGCATAACCTTCGTTAAAATGCGTCACCAATTCTGACATAATCTTCGTTAAAATGCGTCAACAAAGAAAGGAGGGGATCTCCAACAATACTCGGTTGCAGCACCTACAGCAAAACCCCAAAACACCCAATGCAAAAATAAGGAGCAGACAAGCACAGACATGGACGAAAAATGGAAAAGAAACATCGAAACATCTAGCAAAAAAGACCACAATCAAACCAACAAGACCAATGGACAAACGTTGCCGACTAAGGACAACCATCTTCCACGCCAGATCTTTCAGTCATCCGGATGTCATGCGCATAACCCTTCCACTTTTTCAAATACTGTCTAAAACGCACAACTGTGGTGTAAAATACACAAATGTAACATCCTCACAGTAACATCGTGGGGTATCACGTGATACGCAAATGACATGTCCCACGGGAATCCCCTTTGATTAAACCAAGTAAATACCGTCTAAATCTTCGTTATATGAATTTACTTTAGCCCTATCGTATGGCCATCATCATCGATTATATTATGGTAATATATTCTGGTCAAGAATAGACGTGTATTCGGAGAACACTTAAACAGAAATTTTTCAATGATCACCACGAGTTATGATATTGTCCACGGACAAATACAAAATTTTCTGTTTAAGTGTTCTCCAAATATATGTCTATTCTTGACCAGAATAGATTACCGTCATTGTATGTTCCTCCGAGAGTAAACGTATGCGATTTCTGAGTTCTGGATTATGACCAATCTTATGGAAACAACAGCGATGATTGGATCCCGATGAATTCGTCCGATCATGTCAATATTTTCTTAACCTCAAAGCGAAATTCCGAAAGGGGGAGGAGAGAGTTTCAGCCGTTTTCGTGTGTGTTTGTGATTTTAATTTGGCTTGTCAATAGGTCTTTCTCACTATAAATCATTTGATTAAATTTGTACTTATTGTAAAAAATGAAATGAATTACTTAAGGTATTCAATCGGTAATGAGAGGTAATAAGGCCACCCATTTCTGGAATCCCTAGAAACACAGCATAGTTATAATGTAAAAATAAATTGAAAATATTTTGACAAATTAAGATATTGAAATGGAATAAAAAAGAATAAGACAATGGGGGAGGAAAGGTCCAGCGAAATTGTCGTCGATTTTTATTTCTTTACTGGTAAAATCGTTTAGAATGCCTCAATTTATTCTCATCATTGAAAATAGAGATGGTATCATTTTTTTTTGTAATTTTAATTAAATTGATAGAATTGAAAGAATAAAAATAAAAATAAAGTTTAAACGAAATTGTAAGGGAGGGCCTCCGTTTTATTTTTCATTTGGCAAAATTAGTGAATTTATTTTTATAAAGAGTTCCTTAAACATTTAGATTATGAATCAAATTTAATCTAAAGATCGAGGTTTCAAGGGCGCCGATACTAACCAATACATACCAAACTTAACATTTTACTTCCGAAAAAAGTCGGAGATCGTCGTATGTCGAGAGCGGTTTATGACATTCTCCGATTCTGTTTAAACTTCACAATAACTCAATACACAGGCTAACTCAAATATTCAGTTAACTTTCACCTTCATCGTGATGTAAACAATAAAATTTTAAATATCATCTTGAATTTGGCATAACTCTTGCACGTACATCTGTTCAAAATAATGATTGAACGCTACAAGCTGAAAAGATTTAAAACAAAGTGACCCCAAGAACAATAAAGTTTAAATACATACTAGTTAAAATAGCCATGTAGTTAATGAGTTAAAGAAGATCCTGACGAGTAAACATCCCCTATTTGGCTAGCCGTAACCGCTGTCGATGTTCAGTACTTGTATCCCAAGCCATGACAAGCGCTACGTATCGGAGCAAATGATTAAGAAGCTGATAAGATAAGGGCTGTATTTAGCTCGAATTTCAGGAATTAACTTCCCTACACTATCCCTTTACAAACGGAACTTGATAATTACTTAAACGAATGTATTTGGAGATTCCTCATACAATTTTATTTTGATAAACTTATTTCTAGATACCTAAGTTACAGTCCAAAGAGTAGGGGGTAGCCATGTTGAAAAAAAGCTAATTTTGATAAAACACGTTGAAAACTAAGAACTATCTGGCTAATATGGATATCTACGAACTTAAGCATAGTTATAAACGAAACAATATACTAGAAATGAAATTGGTCTCAACTTTATCAATAATTTTAAAACCTTGAATCTGAAATACATTTGTATTTTGTATAAATTGGCTAAAATGTAGGTATTTTACCGCGAAATACACACTGTGTAGAAATAAACAGCACGCTCTTGTTTAATTCATTCCAAAATCTTGTGCATTTCATGTGAACAAATTTAGAATAAATAAATAAATAAATGACTTTAAACGGGGAAAAATGAAACCTTGCTCATATTATGGCCTAAAACACGCATTTCGTAAAAAAAAAAAACACCCTCCCTTTTTCAGTATTTCGTCTCGGGGGCATCGTTCTCCGCTAGCTACAGAACCCAACTTTGTCAAAAAATGTGTATGAGTGATATACACCATCTGTAAAAGTGGCGTTCTGTAGCTAGAGGGGACAATATTTTTAAAAAAAACTTTTCCATTGATTTCTATAGAAAAAAGACATATTTTGCCCCAAAATTTAGAGAAACGATGCACGATAAATCTTATCCAACTGCTGATTATGATGAAATCAAGAACTGGCATCAATTTTGTGAAAGAATTTTCTTGAATTTCCCATTTTGAAAATTTCACTTTTTCAGGGCAGATTTTACGCCTTATCTTATCAGCTCCTTTGCCGATTTACTGGTCACGTTTTCCAGGTAATGAATAATCGTTGTGAAAACATGTCCGTGTAGATTTCTCCAGGTAAAAATTAATTACTATAAAAACACGTCCGTGTAAATGCACAATAGTCGTTTATAGCGTCCGGAAGGAAAAAGTATATGGGTCGTTGTTCAAAATCATGAGCTTGGTTATTAGAGAAACAGGAGGGAAAATACTAGAAAATACTACAAAATTTATCAAGGTCATTGACTTTAAGTTCAAGGTCAATTCAAAATAGAAGTTCCAATTTCACAAAAAAAAAAATGAATTTTGTTATTACTTATTGTTTCTAAATGTTGGTTTGACTGTCATATATTTGTATCAGATTTGTTTCCTTCTGAAGATAGGACCGATAGGAGGAAAATTAATTTAGAACATTTCTCAGAAAAAAATAGGTTCTTTCAAAAATCCTGATAATCTTATATTTTTGACTGTCTCAATGGTAACCATGTTTTATACCGTTTTGAATAAAATTTTGAAGAGGTCCCTCTCATGTTTTAACACTTTCTTAAAATTCGAGGTATAAACTTTAAAGATAACTGGCACAAGAATTCCAATTAGGCAGACATTTAAAAAATTTTGCCTTTAAAATTGAGCAAAATCATGCAAAATCAGGATCTTTTTCTGTCTAAAATAGGCACTATTCAGAACGAAAAGAATAGTTCCTGCAAGCATATTTCTTGTTTAGTATCTATGACGAATATGGATAATGATCATAATCCACAGTACAAAACCGAAGGCATACAATATCAGGAAAAACAAGAACCAAAGCAAACAAAGAAAAATCTCCACCGTATGAAAAGAAGCGAACTCCCAATATGAGAGTGAGACCAGGTGCTCAGGAAGAGTCAGCGTCTGAGTATCCCATGAAGAGTCCGCGTCTCCTCATATACTATGGAACATATAAGGAAAACAATCAGGAAATGTGTCTGTTTGTATGGCCATCTTACAGTGAGAGGTTATTTTACACCACAATTGTACATTCTTCGAGACCTCTGGGTAATCGGAAAAATGGGATAGTTGTGCGCACGTAATCCGGACGTGACAGATGACAGTCTTAAGTCGGCACCGAATGCCCATTTGACTCGTTGGTTTATGTGTAGCCATCTGTGTTTGATGTTTCTATGTGATTTGACGTCTCTTTTCTGTGCGTGTCTACTTTGTGTTTTGCAGTGGGTGTTTTGAGGTTTTGCTGTTGGTGCTGCAGTCGGGTGTTGTTGGAGATCCCCTCCTTTCTTTTGGTCCTTACAGATGTCAGAGCAATATTAGGAAATAACGAACCCTCCAAAACAGCACATATTTGTGTTTTTAAAAGAATATGTCAGAATGGTAAAATATGACTTATTTTGGAAGGAAATTAATCAATTTACACTTTGTTGGTACTCATGTGATCACCATGCCTACCCTTTACGACAGTTCAAAACGTAAAATAGAATTATTTCTTTATAAATCACATGAGAAAAAAATCTAAAAAAAATTTAAGAGAATGTTTTTAAATGATAGTCATAGACTGTTTTTTTTTTTCGCACATTCAATACCTTATCCGCTGTGAGGTAAATAAATAATGAAAGAGTACAATATTTTCAAGACTGATACATTGAACAAAATGAATTTTGAATATCAATACTATTCAAGCTCAATGAGTCAAGCATTAAACTTGTATGATTGAAATAGATAGTATCAGCAAAAGAAACTCTTCAAAAAACTCTTTTTTGTTTTAAGAGAAAAGGATGCCTTAATATTGAAAATTTAAAAGAGTAATAATTCGAATTTAGGTATTTTTCTCAAAATATTGATTCAAACTATCCTTATAAATTCATTTGCAAGGGTCAAGGTCATACGAGAGTTATTGTTACAATTTTACACTGTTTTAGTTTGAATTGCTTACAAACTAGATAGCGCTGCTAAAAGTAACTAGGCTGATTCTGAAAGATGAAAACTAACTCACCTTCCTTTGCTATACTGTGAGGAAAACCCTCTAATAGAATACACCCAAAGTTGAACGTCTTGCACAATTGTGACTGAAATAAAATATTATTTCTTAGAAATGTAATTTTTACATGTGTATATATATTCATTTTTTTCATATATTGTATGGAAATGAAACCATGGAGATATATAGGGATTTCTCTCATGTTATACAGAGGAGGCCATGAGCTACTTCTGTATCACATAACACGTGACAGAATGATGTATCGCATATCACGTGACGCTTTTGTTTCGATTGTTTACGTTATTGTGACGTCATGATTTCAGCCCGCAAAACAAACAAGCTAGCGTCATATTTAGAAAGCCCAATATTAGTAGTTTATTCTTATAGTATAACCATTTTCGGGGGCGCTGAATTCGAATATCGCAAAGTTTTGAGATAGGATTAACTTGATTTTTTTCAAATTTTGTCCCTTTTCTTTTAGTTTTGTTTTTTTCCATTAGATATGAGAGAAAAATCCTTTTTCATTGTATTCTATGAAAGATTAATCGTTTCTACCCTCGGGGTCTCAAAATTTTGCAAAATCCTCGGCAAGCCTCGGGTTTTACATGATTTTGAGACCCCTCGGATGGAACCGATTTATCTTTCATAGAATACCATGAAAGAGTCTTATAAGCTCTCTGTCTTAGGCCCATCCCTCTCTTTGTTTGTCTACTTTATGTGGTCTTACAGATAAGACAACATTTAGATTTGATTAGAAGACACACTACTTGGAATATGAGCATTTATACATGTAATAAAACTTTACTAGAAAAAAAAGCTATGAATCTATGTGTGGGGTACATTTCCATCTGAATCCCCAAAAATTAATATAAAAGAAAGGAGGGGATCTCCAACAACACTAGGTTGCAGCACCCACAGCAAAATCCCAAAACACCCATGCAAAAAACACAGAACAGATACCCACAGAAAGAGACGCAAAAGGGACAAGGAACACCAACTCACAACATTGAAACATAAAAGACTACACATAAACCAACGAGACCAATGGGCAACCGGTGCCGACTTAGGACGGCCATCTGCTTTTCACTGCTGATCAACATGCAACCGATGCTGATCGGACTTGGCTAGATGTGCCCTCGGGTATTTCGTAGTAGAGGATATAAAACAAATATGACAACAATGTTAAACGTCTTCAAATTCATAGCATCATTTAAGAACAGATAAACTTTCAGTATAGACCAAACCTGTACGATTCGGTTACTTAACCCTCGTCAGTGATCCTAAATTCAAACAATGAAATATGACCAAAGACTTTGAAATGTTTAACGTCTTCTTATTCATTAGCATCATTTTAGAACAGAAAATATGTCCATAAATGCCGACGGACGTAGCAGGGTGAGTGGGATATGATGCTACAGGATCCATTTTTTTCAAAACTTTGGAGAAAAATTTGTGCATGACAGTAATTTTCGAATGCGTTTGAAGACAGGATCAACCGATGCTGATCGGACTTGGCTAGATGTGCCCTCGGGTATTTCGTAGTAGAGGATATGAATATAAAAATATTCAGTAAATGCAAATCATTGTATTACCATAAGCCTTCTAAGTGTTTGTTGCAATCAGTAATAGTATATTTCTTCTTCGTTTTTCTTCAATATCTTTTCAGGATTTTTTCATTGTAAAGATAACATTTGTATTGGTCGTCATTTCGAGATTGCATCTTATGTACGATTCTGATTTTGGAGTGTTAGTTTTGAATTTTATTTATGTCTCCTACATAATCCAAATTCTAAGATATAGGAATAATTATGAATATATACCTTATATCAGCAGTATGAGAAAAACAAAATTCTGATGCATTTCATGTATATGCAATTCCAAGCAATATTTTACTCACAGTTCGGACGGGCTCCGGTGATACCCACAGCGTCAATTCCAACAAAATTTCGGGCCAATGAGCAATCAACAGCGATACGGAGGGAATCAGAGGGATAATCCTTAATCTGTGGAACAAAACATCTTTAAGTGAAGAATGTTCACAGAACTACAACAATGCACAACAAAACTTCAAGACTTGATCCTCATTATATATAACCGTCAGAGCTGAACAGGCATTAAATATAACGCATACTCAATAGTTTATTCCCATCACCTCTCTTCGCTATTAAAGTTTTTATTAAATTATGCAATACAACACAATGAATTAAAGAAGATCCTGACGATAATCTTAACAGCACTCACAATAGAGCACCCAATGGAGCATCGACAGACCCCTAGCAAGCTAGAGGTGGGATCAGGTGCCCGGTAGGAGTAAGCATCCCCTGTTGGCTAACCGCACCCGCCGTTGATGTTCACGCACGAAAATAAATATAATAAATACATGCACTGTCTATGGTTCTGTCTATATAGAAAGTGCTTTGGCGACAATGTCAGGGAACAATATTCAAAACACTAACTGTCAAACCCCTCGCGGGGAACTTTTTTACGAGCTCCACACGGCAAAGGGCATAAGTGTGACACAAATGAGTTAAAGAAGATCCTGACGATAGTCTCAATGAAGTACAATGTAGATTATAAAAGTGATCCCTAAGTGTCGCTATGCTTCACAGGCGACACAAAAACTTAACGGGTGTTTTACCTTTATTTTCGGTGAAAATATTCTGCTCGATCCGATTAATTGCACTTGTGTGGTATTCCATATGGATTCCCAATGTCCAGAGGGACTCAATGATTCAATTTCCTTAACAGCTCCCGCGTTATATGTTTCGTAAATTTTGACTACATCTATGAAGACGTGCTCTGGAAATGACACCTAAGAGAACAATAATCAAAGACAACAAGAATTATTTACAGTATAATGTAAAACTGAATTAACATTTAAGTGCATCCTTAAGTGAGTTTTATTTGGTGAATAAAAGTAAAAGAAAGGAGGAGATCTCCAACAACACTAGGTTGCAGCACCCACAGCAAAATCCCAAAACACCCATGCAAAAAACACAGAACAGATACCCACAGAAAGAGACGCAAAAGGGACAAGGAACACCAACTTACAACATAGAAACATGAAACACAAAAGACTACACATAAACCAACGAGACCAATGGGTAACCGGTGCCGACTTAGGACGGCCATCTGCCACGTAAATAGCAGACGGTGTGGTTATCCTGGATTACGTGCGCACAACCCTCCCACTATTCCGATTTCCCAGAGGTCTCGAAGAACGCACAATTATGGTGTAAAACAACCTCCTCACTGTTAGGTGACCACACACAAACAAGACCGTAAAACACAGGGGTCCAAGCAACACAGATGAATATGTAAATGGATATAAAAAGAGGACGTGCGTAATACAGTCCGTGCTCTGCCGGCTGTAGCGAGCTCATATATGTTATCACCCGAGGAGTCCGACTGACATTCAAGCATCGCAAAGTGCCCTTAGACTCTCTATGACTAACCGTATTTAAGCCAGGAAAAACCAACTTATTTCGACATCTTTAATACAGATATTGGATTTGAAGACGTTTAATATTTGTACGACTTTGTGAGTGTCACTGCTGGTGTACCAGGAGTCCCCAAGGGGAACATGAACATGTAGCCAAGTTCGATCAACTTCGTTTGATCTTTTCTTCTACTCATTCGAAAATTTCTTGACATTTCTAAAACATGGGTCCTATAGTATCATATCCCACCCTTCATGCTACGTCTTTTGGTACACTTTGGACTCTCACACTCTTTGGCCATATTACATTGTTTAGATTGAGGAGGGTTTAGAACCCAAAATGTGCATGTCTGGTCCATGTGAAATTTATCTGTTCTTAAAAGATTCTATTGAATTTGAAGACGTTAAACATTGTGCTTAAATATGGTTAACCTTTATATATTGGTTGGAAGTGACGTGACCCTCAGTCTGCATCCAAGCATTTGAAAAGGGACCATAGGATGGGTAAACATCTGGTTGCCATAAGATTTTACTAGCTGCCTGACTGGAAAAAATATGAAACCCTTCATATACATTTCCTTACGTTTTCACTGTTCATTACTGGAAAGATTCTACGAAAAATATAACACTTAGATTGATCAATTTGAAGCAATAATACCCTTTTTTACTGAAATCAATTTTAAGCAATAATATTTTTTCTGATATATTATAGATATTCCTAGCAAGCTAGAGGTGTAACCAGGTGCCCGGGAAGTACCATCAAAACATTTCAAATCATCAAATCTTCTTTCTTTTTGAAGATTATGGATAAATTCTTTTTCATAAGTGTACAATTACAAGAGGAACAAATTTTGTACCCATATGAACCCTATATCCTGCTTGAATATCTTCACCAAATCTAACAGATATGTTGTCAAAGTGAAAGGACAAGGAACTGCACATGTTACCACATGTCCAAGATTTGTACGATTTGTAGTCTGATGAGGAAAGGAAACCATTCGATCCAGATGTAAAAATGTAAGCTCAAAACATCATTTAATGACAATTGATCATTAATTTTGTCGTGAGGAAGCGTAGTCTACATATTAAAGGAGTTTCTAGATTTCATTTTGCCAATCACATTCCCTGAATTTCGATACACCAAACGATATTTACATCGTTCTTATTTTGAACAGTTCTCAATATCTTTTTCCTTTATCGCCGTAAGTTCTGATGTAAGATTTCTTGACAAAGTTGACGTGGAGCAGTTGCTAGAATTAGCCATCAATCAAAATTTGTGAGGAGATATAGTATCTTCGAAATCAAGGGAGATTAATATTCTAACCCCAATGCTATTTTGATCATAGATTTTATTTGCCCTTCAGAATATTGCTGTGTTGATACAAAAAATAAATAAGAATAGAGGACGCTACTAAAATAATTTTGGCTATGTATGAAAATCAATTTTGCTTTAAATACCACGAAGAAAGTTTAGCTAACTGAAACAAGTAGATGATGCTTTAATATTGATTTGAAATCTACATCAATAGGTAACGAAATGTTCCTTTTGAATATTATCCAGCGTTGAGGTGATTATACTTACTTTCCGGAGCTACGTTGAGATGAAAACCCTCTGACGGATGATGCCCACATTGATACCTCAGTACATGGTCTGAGCTTTTCTTCTGTTTCTTCAACATTCTTCGAATCTGAAATACACACGATTCAAGATTCATTTATCTCTCATAAACAAAGGTTTGGTATAGAGACAAAACATACATATAATTAAGAAAAAAATTGTGATATGACAAGATAATCAGATTTAAACCATGACACTATAGAGCAATGCTTCAAAGTTACAATTTACTCAACACAGATATTGACGAAAATACAATATAATTCATTCTTTTTTTTATTTTTATTCAAAATTTTAAACGTCTTCCAAGCTCAAATTAACTCAAAATTGTACTATGTGATACCTAATCAATCATGTTCGCCATTTGAATTCAAATTCTATCAAATGTTAATGAAACAAAAGTGAACAGAAGTTTAAAATATCATTTTAAAAATATATTCTTTCATAGTAGATAATTGAAATTATGTTACGAATGGTTTATTTCGATATTTCACAAAATAAAAACAGGTATCAATTTGTAGCAAAAGTTGTATAAAAAAACATACAATAATACGTCCGTTTCTCAAGTGATACGTTTTTAACATCAGTAAGGCTTGCGTATTTATATGCCAGCATTACACTTTCGGGTAAGACTAGGTCCAAAAGGGTCACTATCGCTCATCTGAGACCATGTTCTCCTTTTACATTTTAAGCCAGATTGTACAATTCTGATACTTTCCTATCAGACAAATAAGAAATAACTTTGCAGTTTTGAACTTACTTAAACTAGCAAAATTGTTTATTCCTAATTAGGGGAATAAACGTACTGTGTTTTGTGGTTCCGACAGGTATATGTTGGATATACTGTTGGAAACGCAGTTATACCGTCGGGGCTTGCCCCCAACGGTATAACGTATGTTTCCAACAGTATATCCAACATATACCTGTCGGAACCACAAAACACAGTACGTTTATCCCTATTCTAATTTATGTGACATATTTTAACTCTAGGTCTCATTTATTGCTTTAGAGGCGACGTTGCTACGGAGGACTAATAACGACCAACTGAAATGATTGCGCTGCAAAATATGAAATACAACTGCTTCGTATTTATTACAATGGCGAAAAATCAAAGTGTAATCAATAATAAACTTACTTGCTCTGTTGTTTACACGTGGAGAACGCCATTTACAAGCTCATACATTGTAGTTTTACGTCACAGTATGACGTCACAGGAGCGAAGAAGAAAGGGAAGCATGACGTCATACGCAAAAAGTGCGCTAAAGCTTGTAACTTGCAAATTTACGTAGAAATACATTTTAAAGTATGTCAAGTGAGTCGGTTTGCGGCATGTATATCGTCGTTATACATGCTTGTAGAAATCCTGTGAACCAATCAGATTGCGTGAAACAAACAGTATGAATTAGAATAATAAATGTATGTCAACTAGATCATGACAAATATGGATAATGACCATATCCCTGTTTACAGCACAAAATCGATAATTCAGAAAATCAGGAACCGAAAGCATACAAAATCAGGATATACAGGTACCAAAGTAAATAAACAAAAACAACCACCATATGAAAAGAAAAAGGAAAAGTAAGCATCTCCTGCTTGCATGCAACACCCGTCGTTCCAATTAAGTAGAACTGTCACATCCGGTTACTTCCATTTCGGAAGACATAGAGTACAATCTTTGGTTGGATGGTGCAAATGGTCTATGACAGAATATCATCCACCATGCTGCCTGTCGCACGATCGACCCAAAGATAATGAACCTGACATTAACTTTTATTTGCTAATCTCTAATTATGAGCCTCATCATTCTAGACAGTATTTTGATAAATTCAATGTTTACTTGCTATTTCCATTTCCACGCTACATTGGCAAAGAGTAGATTTCCTTTTATATATGATAAATATGTGGTCAATGTGCACTAGGACAAATTTATCTTTTCTTGCTTATTTGTGTTTTATTTAAACAATAATCTCTGTTATTAAAAGCAATTCTCTGTAATGACCAAAAGAATTTCGATAGCACGTGGATATGACATGTCACCAATTTTTGAGATTTTTAGTAAAGAAGGTGTTAATGATGTACTGAGAAAAATATAAACTTCCTTTTTGCAAAGAATGTTCGTATCAGTAAAATACTTGTAACAAATGGATTTTCTCAACTCTCTCGATGCTAACAACTTTCAATGACACCCGCCCCTTCCCATATCTCTTAAGTGTGATTAATGACAAATATAATTAATGACCATATCCCTGTATACAGCACAAAATCGATAATTCAGAAAATCAGAAACCGAAGGCATACAAAATCAGGATAAAACAGGAACCAAAGCAAACAAACAAAAACCTCCACCACATGAAAAGAAGCGAACTCCCGATATGGGAGTGAGACCAGGTGCCCAGGATGAAATGAAAAAAATTACCAGCTATTTATTCTATCGGAAACGTAAGACACTGATTGCCCGTTTTAAAACCTAACAAATATAAAACAAACAAAATTTGCTATATAAGAGGTTTCTTCCCCTTGGAGATATTCCGCTATACAAGTATGACAAATATGGATAATGACCATATCCCTGTCCACAGCACAAAACCGACAACTCAGAAAATCAGAAACCGAAGGCATACAAAATCAGGACAAAACAGGAACCAAAGCAAACAAAAACAAAAACCTCCACCATATGAAAAGAAGCGAACTCCCGATATTAGACTTTCCTCATATTAGCATGGATTTTCCCCATAGAGAAGAAATGTTATATAACCATTTTCCCCCTGTTATGTCCGTATTTTGTTTATCTTCCATTGGCCTCAAATATTGCAAAATGCATGAAAAATGCTCCAATGTCTTACATATATATATATTGCACCCATGTCTCCTCTTTACCCACCAATAGTCTCTATCACTCTTGAAAAGTTGACTTTATGATTTGATTTTCACCATCGGTTCTGCAGAAGGAACGCGACATTTTGAAAAAGTTACAGACTGGCGGAAGACAGATGGTGTGCTGTAATAAAAAAAATCACAAAACTTCAACAGAGCAGGATATAATTACTCTTCCGGGACACTTGACCCTATATCTATTTTTTTATTTTGTAGAATATGTAAGAGGTTTCTGGGAGGGGGAGGGTTAGACACTCACACACACATGGGGTGTTAGACAAATTCATATATATTCAGACAAATACATATATACAGACAAACACATTCATCAACAGACACATCAACAGAAAGATATGCATAGGCAGACGGATAGACAGGTAGACAGACATACACAGATGTACTCACACACACACACAAACAAAAACATGTATTGACTTTGATTTCAGTAAATCCACAGTTTATCACAGCATGCAAGACAGACGAAAAATCAGACTAGGCCAATATCTCTTTCTTGACAAAAACCTCTCATCAAGTCAAGCAGATAGACACACATAGTCAAGCACTCACAGAAAAACAGACTCAGGAAGAAACAAAAAGAGATTCACATAGACAGACTCAAAGACAGGCACTGATCAAAACACAGACATGCACATCCTGAAAGGAACATCCTGAAAGACATACACAGACATGCGCAAAACGACAGACTGACAGACACAGGGTATACACAGACATACGCAAAAACAAACGGACAGACAGGCATGTATATAGACAGACACACACACACAAAAGACACAGACAGATGCACTCAGTCACATACAGGCACATAATTATGCTAACAAACGCGGACAAAAGAATTCACTCGCAGGCAGACGGAGACACCTATATCGACGCTGACATAAAAAACCACACGAACTTACATACAGACACACACAAATGTAAATAACATTTCAACTACAATTTTCATCATCACCTAAGATATACATGTAAGGTCTATATCATACTCCATCGAAGATCTCTACTGAATGCAAAATTATAAATTTAATGTTTCAAAGAGAAAATCTGCTTTAGGGGACTTCAAAGACTACAATAAAGTTTTTTTTCGCTGGGGGGTCTCCAGTAAGTGTATAGCACTTATAGGGAGCTACTATGGGCAAAATTATAATGGCCATTTATTACAAGTATGTTATTACTTTGTACGTTTATATTCATTTTTTTGTGCATTTGATATAATTTTGTCCCTTCGATAAAACGGTGTCGAATAACCCATCTTTAGGTAAGAATCTTATTGTTTCTGAAAAAAAGCATGCGAAAATTCTAGATCAAAGAGCGATTTCATGTTAAGAACGTTCGAAACAATTACGTGATGAAGGCTGAGGCTATGAAAATGCCTTCAATGACCGATATTTGATGTCTTTGTTTTTAACGCTATATATGACTTCAAAATCCCTTTAAAAATTATTGTATAATTGATCAATGTAAAAATTCATGAACTGATCCTACACCTCTTCAAATTCATGAATCATATTTTCAATTTTAAATCTATTTTATACGATCTATGTTCACGTAACCTGAAAATTATATGATATCCTCCTTTACAGCTTTACAAAAAAGAGAGCTGAATACTTTAAGAATTAACTAAGCTAATTTAATTGCTCAGCCTTAGATTCTAAATAAAGATTCAATTCCCCATTCATGCCCAAATACCGTTAAGAATCATGACAACGGACCATATCTTCTTGTCTTGTCATAACAACGGACATTCTTTATCAAATAATCAAAGTATACAATAAATATACAATGTAAAAGACGGTCATTCACATATATTGTTTGTATAATGTTGTCGATAATTTTCTACATAAAATTGGTTTATAAAATCAAATAATTAAGAGACAGGATAGTTTTCTTGTTCAAATTTCCGTTTTTGTTGCTGACAGTAGGTCATCGCCAATTAGATCTCCTCATAACATAAAAGAAGTTTTATTCATTTCATGGTAATTATGTATTACTGAAGAGTGTGGCTACCCCCCGTTGTCTTTTCAAAAGAAATCACCGGTTACCTAATGATTTATTTGTAATTATACTGAAATTTTGTCGATTTTTCATGACAACGGATGGTTTCCAACATATCCTCACATGTTGCATAATGTCAACGGACGGTTTTAAGTGCAGAACTTTAAATGCTTCTGACAACGGTACTGTAATGCGACGTAACGTGTTCCTGCCTGTGCGTATGAAAGAAATGTTCGTTTGGTGGAATTAGTCATAGTTTATTTGTGTACTTTTAAATGGTCAAGGAGCACAGGTATTTTGAAAAACAAAGGATTTCAATGCTTAATATTCATCTGAGTATGCACGCTTCATATAAATCCAAAATGGGTGACCATATAAGGCGTGTTTACAGTAAACAACTTTGATCAACCTTGGATCGATTGGATAAATTACTATATATATGTATTTACAGTACTGACTACATGTGCATGGCGATTTTCCAGTGGTGGATCAAGGTTAGTGACTTTAAAAGGTAGTGTTCTACTGTAGAATAATCTTCGGCAGTCAAGGATGTGAATGTACGTAAAAATGAAACATCTCTCATGCCCGATTGTTAATTGGTAGCCTACTGGTTTAACTGTCCTACTGGATTTTTTTGTGGATGCGTTAATATCATCTTATGAATTTCTAGAGCTTTGAGTTATTATCATAAGGAATTTGCGTTAATATCGTCTTTGCTAAATATTTCGCTGCCTGTTTCTACTGTAAATAGACAGATAGTGAATTTTAGATGGTTTCTCGATAGTAATACTTTATATACGTACATTTCCATCGGTTCAGATTTTTTTATATATACTAAAGTATGTGAAATAAAAGAGAAAAATCGTTCATGCACGTTTTTCTGTCCATCATTGTTGATGATAGTAACTAAAGTTACTATTATCGGTTTAACGCCAGTGAGCAATGTAATATGATAAAAAAGTATACAAGTCATCATGTCGAAAAATGTACCGAAAGACGTATTACATGTTGAAAGAGACAAAAATTGAATGTCACAAAAATAATAAGGGTGTCGACATAAATAATCTGAAGTTAATTTTGACATAATTATTTTGCATCACAAAACAATTTTCTAAGAATTATGTGAGAATGAATTTAAAGATGCATAATCCGCGAGGAATAATAAGGTCAAAACTTTCATGAATTTCTCTCAATACATTCTCTCATTTATGATGAGGATAAAGTACCGGAAACGTGCATGTCTGGTACATGATGCAGATTTATCTGTTCTTAAATGATGCAATTGATTTGAACATTTGTACCACTTGGTGAGTGTTGCTGTTGATGGGCCAAGAGTCCCCGAGGGCCTAGTTCGATCACTTCGGTTAATCGTTTCAACGCTTTCGAAAATTTCTGTTGACCAAATTTCTTGAAATTTCTAAAACGTGGGTCCTTTTGCTACATATCCCAACCATCCTGCTACGTCGTTCGGTACATTTTTGGACATGATAACTTTCACGCTCTTTGGTCATGTTTCATTGTTTAGATTGAGGATCAATTACGAGGGATAAGTACCCGAAACGTGCATGTGTGGTGCATGCTGCAAATTCATCTGTTCTTAAATGATGCATTTGAATTTGAAGACATTTAACTTTTTTTTTCATCAAATACGTGTTAATAAGATTTCGATTTGAATTTAAGACTATTCTATCCTCTTATCAAATGGAGCTACGTACGGTGAATTAATTTTACACTTTAAATCTACAGGGATTCAAGTCAAGTACAATCGGCAAATTAACACTAAATTTACGAAAATGAAGTTCTGAATTTTTGCCTACACAGCCAATTGTGCCCAACGTTAATCCAACGTTAACTTAACGTTAATCTCACGTTGGAGCTCTAACGTTAATTTAGTATGAATCGAGCAGATGTGTTAAACACACGTTAGATATCTAACGTTAATCTAACGTGAACTTAACGTTAGATTAACGTGTATGTGAGATTAACAATAGTATCCTTAACGTTAAAATAACGTTAATGCTCATTTAACGTTATTCTAACGTTAGATTTCTAACATTAAATTAGTGATAATTGAGCAATATACTCTTTAATGTTAAAATAACGTTACTGCTCATTTAACGTTAGTTTCACAACACTGCATCAGTGATAATTGAGTCAATGTTCTTTGTCATCCAGTCTTTCTATTTTGGATATAAATTTCAAGAATTATTGACAAAGATAAAATATTCGAAACATGCATTTCTTGTTCACCTGATTTGGCTTGAAAAGTTGAATTGAAATTCAAGACCGACTCCTTCATGAAACAGTTGCAGCCATTCTAAACTCAAATCACCAGACATATCACATCAGGTAGCAAATTTTTCCATGGAGATGTGTCATAATAGACTATTGCAATCAATGAATCTAAGTTGTATTAGCAATCTTGCACCATTAAACAGATGAAGAGCCATTTGATATTGAAACAGCATTCTAGAAAGATTATAAGATGCAACATCTTTATTAAACAGAATTTTTCTCCCCAATAACATGTATTTGTTAAGAGTAAATCTTATTTCATAGAATACATTCATATCTAAAATGTCTAGATGTTCTCTCTGATTTAATCAAAAGTTCTTTTGGTGATCATGAACTTTGAGGATCCAATAGGACTCAGATAGTTTCTCTATATATGCTGTCTCTCCTGCAAAGATAAAAAAGAAGATATTTTTTTCTTATACATATATGTCTGATCATATACAATTATTGCACAGTGATGAGGTCGATATGATGATTTATGGAGTGATAAAACCAATATCGACCGAGGCTGAAGGCCAAGGTTGATATTGGTTTTATCACTCCATAAATCATCATATCGACCGAATCATCTGTGCTATAACTGTTTTATCATATACATGAAAACTGGAGAAAAAAAGGATACCTATAATGTTTTGCTTCCCTAGCACTGCTCGCTTTCACATTTTTTCTTTCAGATAATTTTTTTGTATTCTAGTAACAATTGTTTTTACACTTCATATTTTCTTATAATTTTTTCATTAAAAATGCTGCCAAGTAGCATACTCAGTAATGTCAGAAATACACCATTTTCCTCTAATACACAAAACTGCATACTCAAGTAGCATACTCAGTAATGTCAGAAACATACCATTTTCCTCTAATACACAAAACCGCATTTTATCGCATTGCACGTGACTGAGTTTTGGCCAATGGGAAAGCTTATGAACGGTAACGTAAATTAGAGTATATGATAATGAGCAATGTCAACTTTAGATAATCTATCATAAAATTTACAAAAAAAGTCTGCAAGTTAAGTACCTGACAACCAAACAGACTCATATTCAAACAAGACAATAGAAAGAAAACAAGTTTTTGATTGCCCTGGCAGCCAAGCAATACAAGTCCTCTACTGGCATGAAATGTTTTAAAAATAACAATCCAAGGAATGCTTGTATCGCCTGCGGAGCGGCTTATTTGTGAAAAGTGGATCAAATATGTAGGTCACTTGGTTCAAAATCATCGGTATCAGTAGGAAAGTTTTGTCAAATAAAATTCATATATATATGTGTGAAATATCATACCTCTTACTCAACAATTAAAAGAGATGGTCAATCTCAAATTTTCAGAAGAGAGGGTCAATCATATAGGTCAAGGTCACTACTTAATAAAAAATTTGATAACAACAGAAAGGTCTCATCATAAAAAATACATGTGTGAAATATTGAAGCTGTATCACTTACAAATCAAAATATTAAGCCAGTCTTAATCTCTTCAACAAGTAGGTCAAATATCTAGGTCAACGTCACTAAGTAAACCAAAAGTCTCTTACGAGACTGTAGCTCTCCTGGTTGTTTTGTTTTATTCACTCATTGACAAATGAATAAGATACATATACATAAATAACAATTTCCATTTTATCTTAAACCAAAGACCATAGCATAACAAATTATAAGAAGCACAACGAAATAATAAATCCATTAGACTGCAACTAGAATATCAGTTTATCATTCATATAATTTTTAATATCCAAGATAAAGGATTTCAAAAAATAATGCCATACCCATTTTCCAAGATCCTAGGGGTCAGAGGCTGCTAGCTCATATGAACTATCAATGACACAATAAGACTATAGATCCATTATATTGCATAAACAACTAAGTTTCCATAATTAATAGAAGAGTTGAGCGCACAACTATATACGAGAAAATGACCACACCCGTTTTCTAAGACCCTGGGGGTCAGGGGCTCAAACAAAATATCAGGTGCACAACAAGACCACAGATCCATCATATTGTAAAAAGAATTAAATCTCCATCATTTATAGTGTCAGAGGAGTTGCGAGCACAAGATTACATAGAGTTATATAGGTGAAAATGACCACACCCATTTTCTAAGACGCTGGAGGTCAGGGGCTCAAACAAAATATCAGGTGCACAACTAGACCTCAGACCCATCATATTGCATAAATGATTCAGTCTCCATCACTAATAGTGTCAGAGGAGTTGCGAGACCAAGATTACATAGAGTTATATAGGAGAAAATGACCTCGGCCATTTTCTTAGACCCTGGGGGTCAGGGGCTCAAACAAAATATCAGGTAACAACTAGACTACAGACCAAGTGTAATGCAAAAAGAGTTACATTTCTATCTCTTATAGTTTCAGAGGAGTTGCGAGCACA
The DNA here is from genome assembly GCA_028142955.1 of Pinctada fucata. NCBI lineage: Eukaryota > Metazoa > Mollusca > Bivalvia > Pterioida > Pteriidae > Pinctada > Pinctada fucata. The sequence goes on along the minus strand of AP027112.1, from coordinate 38,640,494 downwards.
AGAATTGTTTACAGACGGACAGACAGACAGACGGACAGACTCCTGACGACGGGGTATCGCATAAGTTCGACTGTTCTATGACCAGTAAAGCTAAAAATCATGGCATTTTTAGCAGAATCTTGTTACAAGGAATGCACGTGTGAAATCTCAAAGCCCTATCACTTACCAATCAAAAGATAAAGCCAATGTTGAAAAGAAGGTCAAAGGTCAAAGTCAAGAGGTCAAAAATTTTGATAAAGAAAAGGTCTTGTTACAAAAATACACATGTGAAATATCAAAGCCCTATCACTTACAATTAAAAAAATATGCCCAATGTAAAAGTTTTTGAAAAGTAGGTCAAGGTCATGAGTTCAAAAATTTTGGTATCAACAGAAAGGTCTTGTCATCAGGAATACACATGTATGTGAAATATCAAAGCCCTATCACTTACCAATCAAAAGCTAAACGAGGTCAAATACATATATGATATGTATGATCCAAGCAGCAGTTCTGCAGGAGAAGATTTTTGAGGAGGGGTACCCTTTACAACACTTTCAGCTCGCCCTTGATCCATCCCTGAAAGGATCTTGATGCTGAACAGAATTTTGGTAGGGGACGTTGAGTTCATCATGTCTACAAAGTTTATCAAAATCCATCAAGCAGTTCCAGAGAAGAAGTTGAAAATGTTAAAAAGTTAATGACAACCATGACAAATGATTAATCACTATGACAATAGCTCACTTGAGCTTCGCTCAGGTGAGCTAAAAAGGACAGAAAACTGAATCTCAATAGAAGTTGTCTGTCCTTATATTTTACATGGTGCATTAATTACCTCCATCAAACAAGAACGATGCAATTCCCTACCAACAATCTTTAAATTTTCTGTAATCCATCTGTGAACTCTGCATTAATACCATCGTGTGAACCCCTGGAGTAGATCGTACACAAGCTTCCCCGTGGGTTACACACAATGCATTAATACTCAACTTTATAAAACATGTCCGGTCTTTCCAAAAACTTTTTCAGCCACTGGCCCAAAGTTAGATTCTATTACATTTTTGTATAGTTTCTTAAGGAATTTCTACTAGCCGGGCAAAAATTTTGGTAGCCTCGGGTGTCAGGCTAGTGAGTTTTGAGAAAGACTGCATGTCGTCCGCAGTGACAACACCAGAGAAATTTTCGGTATACATTATGCTTGGAATGTTAGAATCTGATAATTGTTACAATGAAAATTAAATGATATGCTTGTAATGTTTACAACAATTTGCTAGCAAAAAAATCTCACCTCCTTTACCAGGTATTTTTTTCAGTCTTCATGGTGTCTGTGATAGATGCATGATGACCGGTTATTCATACAATGTACATGTAACTCATCTTAACTGGTTGAAGTTTCCATCATGTGTTGACATTCTATTCTGTTAGTGTATGATCTTGCCTAACAGTTGAGTCCATTAGGCATTAATTGATAACCTATAATAACATGAATAAGTACAAAGCATATTATTATATAAATAAATCTGAAAGGGCATTAATTTAAATCATTAGGCCAAAAATAGAAATACTTCTGTTTCTGTTTCAGCTCTCACTACCTACCCTACTTTTGAGCTGTTGACCCTAAACTTATTTTGGCCTTATTTCTAAATATTCAATGCAACCTGATAACAGTTTTTAACATTTTGCAATTTGGTAACAGTTTAAAAGTACTTTGATGGTCACCTGATGAATAATTGTAAGAGTTATTATTGTAAGAGTCATGTCGTCATGAGCAAAAATATCCAATAATATTGTCATACTCTTATTGGATATTACCGGTACAACAATTAATTAACAGGTATTTGGCAAAAGTCAACTATTTACTCTCAGTAATGATGTAATGAAAGAGACATAGGAAACAAACTGTTATCTTGACCTTTGGCCTAGTGCAACGTTTACCCAGATTTCCTCCAGTACCTCAGGAGTTTGAATATCCCCCAAGTACCAATGAAATAACTGTGACCTATTACATGTACCCTTGACCTTGAAAATCAGTAGGTGTATGATGAAGCACCAAAGTGAAATATATAAGTATGAATTACATGCTATCACATGCAATATTTAATCTTAACTTCAAGAATTCAAATATCCATTCTGTCTTTTCTTCCTTGGAAATGAATTCCTATATAAAACTTCAACTTGTACCTGAAATTTTAAGATTAAAATTACAGAATAGTTCAGAGTTCTTCATCTATAATTATACATTGTCATTGGAAGTTTTCTATCAACAAGAGGCGTGCAGGGTTTTTTTCTTCTTGTTTTGGGGCCGAATTTCGGCCCCTTCCCAATTAATGCCAAATTTCCTCCATTTTTCCTTAAAAATTACTCTTAAATTCCCAAAGAGGAAATATGAAAAAATCACCTGAGAAAATAAGACTCAAAACCTGGAAGTCAGCACAAAATGTACTATTTCTAAGTGCATCTTTAAGTTTTTCATTCATCCCTTGTTTAGTTCAAGCAAATCAATGGATTAGCAATGTGAATAAATGATACTTTAGGGTTTTACTGTGATGGAAATTTGTATAAAATTTTCCCAATTTCAGAAAAAAGGTCGCAGATTTTCCCAAATGGGACAGGCACAGGCGCCTTCCCCAAAATAAAAAAAAACACCCTGGCATGTCACCTCAATGACCTGAGTAACTAAAATTTTACAACTACTTACTAAGCCACAGATGATTCAAAAGCCTGTAACATTTATGAAAGATAATGCCTATTTCTTGAATCATAAACATGATAAAAACTTTTTAAAAAGAAAATCATTTTGTCAAAATTAAAATCAAAAGTTTATCTCACAAAAAAATGCTTACAAGTTGGAAGCTAGGACTTTGACCTTAAGAGTGACCTTGATCTATTTTTGGTATTGAATCCCTTAATGCTTTACATTTTCCCTGCAAGTCTGGAAGATGTCTAATGTATATACATTTGTAATGGCCAAGTAAGTTAAAGTGTTATAACCAATAAAGCCTGTGTTTGTGAAACACGAATGCCCCTAGTGACATCTTAGTTAGTATAAACACTATTTTCTGTTAAGTACCTGTATGTGAAGGTCAAGGTCAGGGTCACTTGTTTAAAAATTTCGATGGAAAAATCTTGTGACAAGGACTATCAACGCCCTATCACTTACCATTCAAAAATTATTCCAAATGTTAAAGTTTTTGAAAAGTAGGTCAAAGGTCAAGTTCCAGGTCACGAGGTCAAAAATTTTGGCATCATTGGAAAGGTCTTGTCACAAGAAAAACACATGTGAAATATGATGGCCCTATCACTTACAATTCAAAAGTTATGCCCTATGTTAAAGTTTTTGAAAAGTAGGTCAAAGGTCAACGTCACAAGGTCAAACATTTTGGCATCAATGGAAAGGTCTTGTCACAAGGAATACACATGTGTAATATGAAAGCCCTATCACTTACCATTCAAAAGTTATGCCCAATGTTAAAGTTTTTCAAAAATAGGTCAAAAGTCAAGGTCATGAGGTCAAAAATGTTGGTACCCATGGAAATGCCTTGTCATAAGGAATGCACATGTGAAATATGAAAGCCCTTTCACTTTCCACTCAAAATTTATACCCAATGTTAAAGTTTTTGAAAAATGGGTCAAAGGTAAAGGTCACGAGGTCAAAAATTCTGGTATCAATGGAAAGGTCATGTCACAAGAAATACACATGTGAAATATGAAAGCCCTATCACTTTCCATTCAAAAGTAATGCCCAATGTTAAAGTTTTTGAAAAGTAGGTCAAAGGTCAAGGTAACAAGGTCAAAAATTTTGGTATCAATGGAAAGGTCTTGTCACAAGGAATACACATGTGAAATATGAATGCTCCATCACCTCCCATTCAATAGTTATGTCAAATGTTAAAGTTTTTCGGACAAACAGACAGACAAATAGATGGACAGGCCAAAAACTATATGCCCCCGAATCTTTGATTCTGGGGGCATAATAAAAAGACAGACAGGTGCCGGACAAAGTGATCTGTAATGGCCTATACTAATTATACAACTGCATGTTGTATGTCGCTCCTGCAATGCAGGCAACATTATAAGACTTGTCAATAGACAAATTGATAAATAACTATTGCATATAAAAGTGACAATTAAGTCAAGATATGGCCAGTTTTATGTTTTCTAAAGGTAGGTCAAGGTCACAAGGTCAAAGTCCCTAATGAAAATTCTGGTCATAAGAAATCTTCATGTGAAATAACAAAGCCCCATCCCTTATAAATCAAGAGATATAGCCCAGTTTAAAGTTTCTTTAAAAGTAGGACAAACCCCTTGGTCAAGGTCAATACATGTAGGTCAAAGGTCAAGAACCAAAATAAGAGGATACACTTGAAATATCAAAGTCTTATAGTTTATGTGATATAGCCTTCGTAAATTTATTTTTAAGTAGGTAAATTTTCAAGGTCACAAGGTCTGGTCATGATAAATCTACATTAGAAAGATCACAGCCCTATTAACCCTCATAGTTCATGAGATATAGCCCAGGTTCAAGTTTCTTAAAAGTAGGTCAAACACCACACAAGGTCAAGGTTACAAGGTCAATGGTCCCAAATATAAGGTCTGGTCATGATGAATCAACATATGAAATATCAAAGCTCTTAAACCCTTATATTCATGAAATATCATATAGCCTAGCTTAAAGTTATTTACGTGTGTACTACATTTTTGTAGGTGTAAAGTTAAGGTCCCAAATGAAAGGTCTGATCATGAAGAATCCATAGTTATGAGAGTTCAAAATCTACCCCCCCCCCATATAAATTTCTTTCACTTTGCGATTAAAATTTATATAGGGGGTAGATCTTGAACTCTCATAACTAACAGTCTACGACTAATACTACGCTCACAGTGAAGGAAAAAAGTTTTAGAAAGGGAGTCTATGGAGAACGTCGACGACGTCACGCTAAAAATAAAATTAACATAGAAATCTCCCCATCTAAAACTGTGAGCATAGTATTGGTCGTACACACATATATCATACACCATAACATGAAAACTCCCCATCTAATTCGAACTAACTAACAGTGTATGATATGTGTACCTACGACTAATAGAGGATGAAGTCCTCTTTAAGATAAGAAAAGTCCGTAAAATTTACTATGAATAGATTTACCCTCTGTACACTAATGGACTCGATTTTTGTCTGTCAAAATTAGAATGCGCTGAAATATACGCATATTGATCGATTCCTCCCATCAAAATGAACTTTGGTGGTTTTCGTCGTAAGAGAACAAAGTTACGAAGTTTTCTGTATCTTCCCAGATACTTTAAAAGGGAAATAAGCATAGAAATCTTCGAAAATTGTGATTATTTTGCAAAGTTTTATGGAAGTCGCCATCTTGTATCGAAGGACTCACGTGCGATTTTCCTTGGAGATTTACACATTTTTAAATAAAATTAAAATAATTTATCCATAAAAATTGACCGATTGAACACACTAATTTTATTTCAGTATATATATCTAGAATTATTTATTTGTAAACAAAAATCTTCATTCAAATTTCGAATGACGTAATGTGTAACGTAAGTGCGCGAGAAGTTTTGTGTACTGCTCTTTAACCAAACGAAAAACCGGAGGAAAATGCTTCTTTTAACGGAGATTAAAACATTAGATGAAACATTTCATCATCGTAAGATCATAATGACATTGCAATTGCTGAATCGACACAAAATCCGTAGTGCTACACATGTACACAGTACGTAACAAATCGATTTAAAGCGAAACTACAAGATGGAAAACCTATCTCAACACAAACACCATCAGATTGCATGGTGAAGATGAATGACAAAAGTAGATCAAACCTTCAACCTTAATTCTGAATAAGTCTGATCCACTAATACCCGAAATCGTACATCCCAAACAGTTAATAATGGATGAGGGGGAAAACCCACATGCCACAAGCGCTATACACACTGCAGTCAGTCCTCGAACTTCGTCTGGTATGGCTCTATTATGTACATGTACATATCTTTATCTCTTAATCATCCTTTCAGTAACACTAAATTGAAATGGATAAACAAAATAGGAAGACTTTTGGCGATCGATTATCGTGGTGACAATTAATTGGTTCATCACCATGATCACTAGTCATTGATGTTGAAAAAAATCAGTCCGTCCGTCAATGCATCTATAAAATAGACCGTCGACCAAGCTTTTTAAAAATCTTTAACGCCATGATTGAGATATCTCAGTGATATTGTTAGATTTATTTCATTAACGAGCGAGCGAAGCGAGCTGTGTATGTACAGAATAAATGCAAAAAATAGGGTTTTGACTTCGTCCTCTTGATGGCTTTGCCATGAGTTCATATTAATAGTACGCTCACAGTGAAGGAAAATAGTTTTAAAAAGGGAGTTTTCTGTGTTAATTTTAGCGCGACGTCGCCGATGTTTAATACTGAGTCTATGGAAAACGTCGATGACGTCACGCTAAAACTAACATAGAATTCTCCCCATCTAAAACTGTGAGCATAGTATTGGTTGCACACACATATATCATACACCATTAGTTATGAGAGTTTGAGATCTATCCCCCTATATAAATTTTAATTGCAAAATTTGCCGACATAGTACAGAAAATTTCATTTTTCCGATTTCTGAATGAGCTGCATGGACAGCAAGTTATGATCCAGATATTTTTGGACAATGAAAGGAAAATATGCATAAATATACTTGTTTGAATGTTACAGTGACTAAGAATAAAGAAAAGGTGAAAATATTATTGAGTAATGAGTGTCTACCTTGAATACTGATACTCGGAGACCGTTTTGTTTTGTGTATACATGTAGTCAGAGGAAGCTCGAGCAAATTTTGTAAAATCGTTTTCTTAAACTTGAAAATAAATGTACCATTGGTTGCCATTACTGCTTCGTATCTGGAAAAACATGTTATCATCTTGTTTGATGAAGATTTACACGGCTTATGTTCCCGATCCGATGAATTCCTAAAACTCAATTTCTCGGCAGGTTCCCGTCCATCGTCTGCTCGCACATCTGTCTACTTCGAGCACGCGCTGCTTTGCGCCATCACTGTTGCACTTCGTATCACACTCATTCGCCACCGTATTTGGCAAATTTGTGACATGTTCAAAGCCTTTTCGTAAGTTTTATACCATAGAGACATACCTATTTCCTATTCTTTCTTTAATTTTTTTTAACACCCCCCCCCCCCATTCTCCCAAGCCACACCACATCTGCATGTCTACAGACAGGTAATACTGACAAAAGTCAGCAGAGAGAATGAGGATATGATTGTCTTATTGAAAAAAAAAGACATAATCAAAAGGATTTAATTTAAATATTTCAATAAAATTATCACATGAATAATAAAGAAATTAAAGTCATAAAAAGGCAGATAGGCTTAATCTAAAATGTCCAGGAAGAGTATGAAGGTAATTTTTCTTTAACTTTTAGGTATTTTAAGATATTTGTAGGTGTTTGAAGTTAGTTTTAGGTATTTGAAGATATTTCTAGGTATTTGAAGATATTTTTGTCAGGAATTCTTTAAAAAATAACTTTTTTGCCTATCAAAACTGTGTGAAAACCCTGAGGTGTGTTACATTTATTAACATGATTCAACATAAACAAATAAATTATTTCAAATTCTTATCATTTGTAGTTTAAAAAACAAATAACGTGAAATTGATGTTAGCTTAGATTAACGTTAGGAATTTCATGTTAATTTAATGTTAACTGTTACTAACATTAGACACGCAATAGATATGTATCGTTAAATTAACGTTAGCTTAGATTAATGTTAGGAACTTAATGTTGATTTAACGTTAACTGTTACTAACGTTAAACACACAATAGATGCGTAACGTTAATTTAACGTTAGCATGACTAACGTTAAAAATTTCATGTTAAGTTAACGTTAACTGATTTAACGTTAAAAACTTGTTAATCTAACGTTAAAGTAACATGAATCTAACCTTAAGTTAACGTTAACTGAACCTAACGTTAAGTTAACGTTAGGCACAATTGGCTGTGTACACTCGTAACATACTTTTGGAGTCACCTGTTGACAGACCTGGACGAAAATCGATAGTTCTTGCAATCGACCATAAATGCTTCATCCCTACAAAGATTTATCACAATCCTTTCAGCTGTTCTTGAGATTAAACGGAAAATGTGAAAAGTCTTTGCTGACGACTTCCAAGGATGAAGGCGACGGACATAACAATAGCACATTTGAGCTTTTGTTTCGCTATGGTCCTTGTAACCTAAATTTACATGGCATTTTCTATTCCGGTAACATTGAATTCTATATGTTATTTGATAATTCGGGATTCAAGCAGCATATATGTTTCACTCACCATCTGGTCTCTTTCCAATGATTTGTACAGCATCAATCTCCACAAAATTACGCGCAATTGAACAATCAACGATGATGTCGAGGGTATCTGTCGGATAATCCATCCCCTGAAATATATGATTGACTTTTATCAATTAAACAATGCAAATAGAAGACCACGCTAAAGGGACAACAGCATAGCTAAAGGCGTCGCACACACTCAAAACAGGTATAAATTACTTATCAAACATACAACTTCAGAAACAAACGGACGGAAACACTGATAACATGAGAACATGATACACATAAGAACCTTTAATGTCAAAGGAAATGAGGAGGAAGGATGAAATTTCAAACATGTCAAGGTTGCAGTACCGACAGCAAAATACCAAAACACGTGAATACGATGGCACAGTGTAGACAAGCAAAACAAACGCAACCTTCAAAGACTTAAGACTACAAATTGACAATAAGACCAATGGGCAATCGGTGCCAACTGAGAGGTTCATCTTGCACGAAATTAGTGGTTCATACGGTTATTCGGATAACGTGTGCACAATCCTCTCATTTTGGTACCCATTGGTTACGAAGAACGCACCATCGTTGTATATAATAAAATATTTTTTTTTCAAAAACAATTTTTCTTCTTGGTGTACTGGCGGGTGTTGCATGCAAGCAGGAGATGCTTACTCTTCCTGGGCACCCGGTTTCTCTCCCATATCGGGAGTTCGCTTCTTTTCATATGGTGGAGGTTTTGTTCGTTTGCTTTGGTGCCTTTTTTATCCTAATTTTGTATGCCTTCGGTTTCTGATTTTCGGAATTATCGATTTTGTGCTGTATACAGGGATATGGTCATTATCCATATTTGTCATTGCAAACAAACGTTGTAATCTCATTTAATTTCGCTTCATTTAAGTTCTGTATATATGCTGCATATAATTATAGCTGCTCGCTCTAACAAAACAATACGCGAAATTTAGAAATAAGTGTTATTGATATTCTAACTTTAAATAATTTTTGCTCAAAGCTTTAACTTATATATATTTTTTTATGATAATAAATGTACCCTTTGCCTTGTAAATGGTCGTCAAAATATGTGTCTGCTGTACTGAACCGTTCACGTTTACTGAGTATGATCTTGTAATAATAAAGATAACAATTAACGTTAATGATGTGATAAATGACATAGCTTTTTTTTCATTTCTCGTGATAAAAATCTGGGGGGGGGGGTTACTCAAGAATGTGTATGCCTTTTGCTTGTGATTCTTTGGAATCTGATCTCGGGTTTTGTATTTGATTTTCATTGACTGAATTCATTATCTGGTGTCAATTGCTTGATTATTCATTATTTGTTCGCTGCTCGCTGCAATAAGCAGTCAATGCAGTCTACGTAATATACATATTACATATCTTTATTTAAAAAAAACAGGCTTACCTGTAGCGTGGGAGAGAATATCCTACTTGATGTTATTTGCTCTGCTTTTGAAGTTTCCCATAGGGTATCCCATTGTCCAGAGGAATTCAAGGACTTGATTTCCTTGACACCACCTGCGTTGAACGTTTCGTAGATATTGATCTCCTCTATGTAAAGGCGCTTTGCAAATTTTACCTGTTAAAACATTAAACATGTCCCTTACATTGGATGAAGATTATACAGTTGAATAAAATAGATATAAAAGGTTGAATATGGACAGATACACAAGATATGTATATAGTACATAACAAGATAAAAGGACATGCAGACCACCTTTTCATAGTCATTTCTATTATGCCCCTAATGCCTTAAGCTCTATTGTCTTCCCTGAGCAAAATGATGCGAGAACCCTCAATTTAGAAGAAGAAGGTAATCTATTACTCTACCAGGGTACATTATCAAATCAATTCTGTCAAAGAATTTTTTATCATAAGGACAACACATATTCCCAATTCCTTTCAATTTGAAGTATAGTCTATAATGGGAAGAAAAAGATTAATGATAGTCCAGCAGCCTGTCTCACAAAAATACTTAAGAAGCGTTTAGGAATGTTCGTAACTTTTGATCGCTTAGTACTTTTAAAGTAAAATCCGCAATGTTTAGTGTCTGTATTTACATTTATTTTGTAGAAATGATATAAGTGGCAAAATATCATCTAAATCGAAAAGTTTGTATTAGCTAATCAAATGTTAAACGTCTTCAAAGTCAATAGCATCATTGAAGAACAGATAAATTTTCAGCATGGACCAGACATGCACGTTTCGGCTATTTAACCCTTATCAGTGATCCTCAATCTAAAGAATGTAATATGGCCAAAGAGTGTGAAAGTAATGTCAAAAAATGTACCGAAAGACGTAGCATGATGGGTGGGATATGATACTACAGGATCCACGTTTCAGAAATTCCTGAAGAAACAGGGCACATATTTACAATGTATTAATATCATCGCAACCAATCAAACATAAAAGGTCAAGACTGTAGAAGGAATTTTAGAGAGCAAGAAAGGAGGGGATAAGATAGGTTCAGTGTCAAACACTGCATAAGCAAAAAGCATTTCAAAGTTACACTAGAATTATCTAATTTCAAGAGAGACTTGCAATCTAAGGTTAAGACAAAAATGAAAAATATCCGTATGAATAATACGAATCAAAGTGCTCCAACTCTATACCTTCAATTCATCGAAAAGCAACAATTCAACCATTTATTTATTTTATCCTGATAATTTATCATTTATCTATGTTGTTATTTATCCATGATCATTACATATATGGATGATTTAAACACTAATAGTGAGGAATTAATCAAATAGTCACTGTACAAAAAAATCTACTTTCCAATATTACTCAGAAAAGTAAAACTTTATCTTACAAGTCGTACAAATTGTAATGCACTTGGTTTAAAAGTAGTTACCGTAATATATTGGTCATCTGTAAAATACTGGTCCCTTTGTGCCCAAACATTTCCTGAATGACCATAATAAGGGTAAACATCTGGTGGTCCAATTGCTTGAATCGCCCCTTGTCTGAAAATTAAACCCAAAATTAATCATGCGCTAATGTGTTATCAAAACAAATATAACAAAATCCATTGAAAATAAATATCTGTAAATGATCAGCTAGGGGTAAAAATTCTCATAATTGTAAAATTTATTGCAAACTTGTTGATAATGACGACGACTAGACGATATTCTTTATTTCCTATGGTCCTTTTTTTGCGCAGAAGTAAAGTTATTCGTGTATGCATTAGCCACATGAATAATGCGCGTAGTAAAGTCAATGCACATATTTTATTGTTAAGCATATGGTGCATGTTTTCAGATTCTATTTCTGATATACTGAGGAATGCCAGTTACGCAGGTTAATAAAAATGAATATAGAGTCGGAAAATCCTTTTCAAACAGAACGCTTCAGACTCCCAAAAAAGCAATTTTATTTCTGTCGCCTGAAAAAGCTTTGTTTTGACCCTTTATCAGTTTCACATCATAGATACCAGTCAAATCTGACTTACCATTTATTCAATTACTTTAATTTTATTATTGATAGAAATCAATTATTCAATATCTACATTTATATAAACAACGAAAGTTTTTCAAATGTAAGTGAAAAAGGGAACATCCTGTGATGTGTATCCTTAAAATCAAGAGCTTTTTAGCTTCCGGTTTTTAAGAACTTTGTCATTATAATGAAATCGTGCCATTTCTTTTTGGATTAAGAAATATTGTCGGTTGATATTGTTGTTTCGTCGTAATATGCTTACAAGTTGTCTGTGATGCCGTACCAGTCGGTAACACTTCCGGTATCATTCATATACCGGGTTAGTATTTTTGTGTTTAAACATTTCCTGCGAATGCGGAATGAGATTTTGTCTTGCGCAATGCAACTTTCATGAAAAGTTAGCCTCAACAAAGATGTTTGATCAGTGGAAGCTCATTTTACGCATCACTCACTTGAGTTATGCGCACGCAGCCATTCTATGATTTTTGATTTAATGCATTCCTTATAATTCTAAGATGAATGACTTACTTTCTCATAGTAATAAAAAAAGGTACTCACTGGTCAACATTTAGTTGTGAGGAAAATCCAACTATTGAATATACCCAAAGTGACTCTCTTTCTTTGTCACCGGGGACTGAATAAGAAAAAAAAATTATTTAGATAATACAGTTACATATTTACATTTCATCAGTTTCAATTGTTATCATCACCTATGGGCTATACGTAGATTGAAATTGATTTGAAAATAAGATAAACTAGGGCATCTCTAACCCAACCCTGCTCAGACAGCAAAGCACCAAAACACCTGATGTGAAAGCATTTATAACGGTTCATTTAAATCGACCTTAGCTAATCCGATATCTAACACTGGAAAGACATATTCTGGTTTCGTCTAGAACAGTATCGCGCAATGTGCAATAAGCTTCTTGTATCATCAAATCTTACTTGAATTGAATTAATTGCTCCTTATTAGCAGTACAAAGAGTGTATAACTATATCACGCTTTTAACGAAAAAATGAATTTCAATCTCGAGTCTTACTAACTGAACCAACTCATCTGGAATTCATACATTTCTATGAAATTCGTTGAATTCCATTTTTATTTTAGAGATTCTCCTCGGTCTTGGTCAACCAAACTCGGTGGGTACTTAGTTTCATGTTTTTTTTTCTATTGAAATGGAAACACTAATTAAATGTCGCGAAGTGCTGAAGGAAGCTTTAGATAACTATACCAAGCGATGGTGTAAATCGGAAGGAGTCGAATCGCATTCGAATTGATGGCGCTTCTTATAACAGTGATATCTAATTACCAATGAGTCGTAACAAGTTCAAATTTCTGTATGATTACTTTCAAATATTATTAAATATTAACTATATATACATTGAAAATTCCTGCGTTCGAATTTAGAAACAATAGAGAAATTATGCACATGTACACAATTTTGATATCTCAATTTTCGTATTGTACCGCGAAACGCTATGACACATAATCAAAGATAATGTTATAAATGACGTAAGTTTTTAATTACCTTTGTATTGTATGGATTGGTTTCAATAAACCTTGTGAATCTATGGTAAGAAAATTGTACACTTACTGTTAAGCATTTTTGAAATATTGCGGTTGTCTATGAACTTTTCGAACAACCCTCGTATGTTAACGTTTTCGCATAGTATGGTGTACTGAACCTTGACGGAACAATTCGAGCGCATATCTGAATGATTTTCAAATTTCTATATTGTCCAAGATGTGAATACTTAAAAGAAGGGAGGAGATCTCCAACAAGACTCCGTTGCATCATCAACAGCAAAACACCAAAACACCCGATGCAAAAACACAAAAGACGAGTACAGCACGAGACGGAAAAGAGACACAGGACATGTAAACATCAAACACAAAAGACTACACATAAACTGACGAGACCAATGGGCAACCGGTGCCGTCTTTGGACGGCCATTTGTCACGCAAGTAGCAAATGGTGTGGTTATCCTGGATTACGTGCGCACAACCCTCTCACTTCTCCAATTACCAGAAGGTCTCGAAGAACGTACAATTGTGGTGTAAAACAACCTCCTCACTGTAAGATGACATTACACAAAGAAGACCGCGAAACGTAGAGGCCCCAGAAATACAGATGAATATGTAAATGGATATAAAAAGTGGGCATGCGTAATACAGTCCGCGCTCTGCCGGCTGTAGTGAGCTCATGTATGTAATCACCCGAGGAGTCTGACTGACATTCAGAGAGGACAGGTGGTCGGGGCCCTGTCTTCTCTAAAGAGGTTTGGACAGGGCCCGTCATTGAGTCCTGTCGTCAGTCAGTCAGAGTGAAAGTCTCAAGGATGCGCTTGTACAAGACTGTAGATTGGTCAAGTACAAAGCCTGGTGTCAGTCTGGTGACATTAGGATCATATCCACGGTATAAAAGGCGTTTGATGATTCTGACGCATTTTCGATGGTTATGCTGCCTACCTTTGATCCTTCTTATTTTGTTTATAATATCACCATAAAAGACAGGTTGTGTAATACCCAAAGTAATGTACTCTGTTGCGTGTATAGATCCGAAATTTTAAAGAATTTGGCCGTAATTTTTGTAAAATTTCCAGAAAGTCTTACCTAGTTTATGAAAGCGGAAACCTTGACCTAAAAGTTTTTTGGTAATTTGTAAAAAAATATATCAGTACATACTCTAGCGTTCCGGATGAGCTGTGATATGTAAATGCCGTATGACGGTAATCTTGGAACATCACCGTCAAGCCAGGGGAAATTTACTATGTTGAATCCAAAATCATTTCTTTTGTCATATACACTTGTATGAATCTTTCCGTTTACAATTTTGATATTTAGGTCCAAAAACGGTGTTTCTGTATTTGAAAGGTTTGCCTTGTTAAGTGTTAATTCTTGTGAATAAATTTCATTCTTATATAATTCAAAAGCAGGATTGTCAATGGTTAGAATATCATCCAGATACTTAGAAGTATTATTTAAACATTTCAGATCATCAAATTTTCTTTGCTTTTGAAGATTTTAGATAAATTCTTTTTCATAAGAGTTTTAAAAATAAATCTGCAACAAGAGGCGCACAATTAAAAGTTTCAAATGACGGTCAGAGCAGATTACTTGCCATGTGAAACTTTTCTTGCACCCTCTTTCCTTCGATTAGTTAGAATGTTAAAAACTCTGTACCATATCTACTCGGAGAGGAAATACAAATAAAGTACATGATTTTGTTTATAGAACTACGAATGAGTTTGTTTCTACACACAGTTTCTTTTTTTCCGCTAGTACATGTATGCATTTAAAGCATATCATTTCCATTTTGTGTCTACGCAGCAAAAGTGATACACATGAAAAAAAATATAAATTTTGTTTAGTCAGAAAAGTAACACAAACAAAAGAATACCCTTACCTTTAGAAAAGGCTGACTGGGTAGATAGTAAGAATGAACCATTTTTTAATGAGTCTAGTTCTATTGACAATGTCTTCAATGAACTGTTTGCCACACTTTCGTATTCTTTTGATTTCTCCTCAATGTTCATTAACTGTCTGGACAGATTGTCGTCAAGGGCTGATATATTGCTCTTTGTTTCAGTCTGTAGGTTTTCAGTTACAGCTTGAAGATTGTTCAGTTTTTCATTGTTTTCTCTCAGGATTTCTCTTGTTTTGTTCCTTTCCACCAAGGTTTCATACGCATTTATTTCGAAGTCATACTTTAATTGATCTTGTTGCCGTTTTAGATATCTGATGTCTTCACTCATCGACTGCAACATAAAACTGCTATCAATTTTCTCGGAAATATCTTGAAGTTTATCTGCAATATTTCCAAGCTTTTCTCCGAGCATATTTACTAGTTCTACACTGAAGGGAACATCAATTATGATATCCTTGGAAGCTGTGTCACTTCCAATAAACAATATGCAAAAACTGAAAAGGAAAGAAGCAAACATTTTCCCCATGTGTGAAGCACTCTGTTGGATACGGGTAGTAGTAATTGTTTATTTCCATGCGATGCCGTCTTTTATACTTTCAAAAACTGACAAGAACTCAATGAACCCGTCATATGACAGAATGAAAAAAAAAACAAACATAAGAAGCATCCAATCAAAATAAAGAATGAGTAGTAATTTTTTTTTCTAAGAATGTCTATCGTTCAAATGTTTCACGGAAAATTCATTTGGATTAGATCTTAGAGGAATTCTAAATCTAGAAACTTACATCATTTTGTACCGTACGTTATAATGTGACTTGTTTTCTCTGTGTTTATGCAAAATACTAGTAGGTGAATCGGTGTTTTGGTATCCCAAATACAGATTAATGGGTTTTATACTAGTCTTGTAATTTACGTAGTTTGATTGAAATTTTTATAATAACTTGTAAAGAACGATAATCGCAAGACATTCATACATGCAGTAAGTATATCCTTATTTTATTTCTTTGATTCAACTTTGGAGTTTAACCAAATAGTCATGATATCAATTAAGGTATAACCCATGGTTGAATTAACATATAGCATTCTCTTCTTTTCTGCATTGAATTTATTTTAAGTCACAGAGTTTAAGAAAATGAATAGATGAATAAAAACGTAATGTGCGGAATATGAGAAAACATACTTAAAACGAGTTCATGTCATCAAATCCAGCTACGACAAGTTCATATTTACATTTACTATCAATTCAAGTTCGCCACTTGTAGTCTAACGAATTCATCGAAATACATTCTAGATAATGATCAAAACATACCAGACTACGGGAGCGCGACATACATAAACAAGCTGCGTGTGTTATGCTTTTATTGTGTATAATTCCAGGTAAAGTCTCAGAACGAGATAGTACATGTATAGGGAGCGTCTTAAAACTGGGTCATTTCACAAGAAGAAGAATTCATGAATAGTAAAAGTATTTTTAATACTTGTTTGAAAGCTGATATAAATTGTTGATGTATTTATTTGATATAATGCACAGACATATGTAAAGAGGGTTGTCATTATCATAGGGCTGCAAACATCCATGTTTATATGTATACCAAGTCCTGTTTATATCATTTGTCAGGCTATAAGATAATGTTTTACATATATTTGAATTTTCAGATTACTAGGTAAAAATCTTATTTATCAATTTACAACAAACAAAACTCAGGATATTTTCTAAAGACTAAATATGATAGTATTATCAATGATTATTTCAAATATTTATTCCAAAACTTTCAGTCTATTGATCGTTAGAAACAAGACTTCTCAATTATTTTTTTATTCAATTTTCGGGGGGGGGGGGGGGGGTTGGCATCCTTTTGAATAATTTATTGAATAATAAATTTAAAAGAGTAATAAAAAGGTGCCAAAAATGTCATTCTTGAATTTATTTCTTGCACACTTTAAATAATATTCGTCACGAGAGCATCACGAGGGTGAAAAAAAATACATTCCTGATCGCCAGCCAATTCTAAAAACGATAACAAAGGTTACTGGGACATCATGGACGCTTACACTATGTTAGCCAGGTAATTCATTGATCCGAAATGCAAGGTACTTTCATATTTAAACCAATCAGTGTGATATATGTTTTCTACGCAGTAGTTTTCCTCACCACGAAGAGAGCACGTGTAATTTATATTTGCATAATCGGCTTGAAACTATGAGGAGGGAGGGAGGGGGTCATGCTAATTATTTCCTAAAACGTCCAGGGCTCAGCCCTGGTACAGGTATGTTGATCAAATAAAGCGGCTTGACAAATTTCAGTTTTCTTTTATATCATTTATATTTTTATATTAGTGATCACATGCAATTATTCAAACAATATTTCTTATTTCACCAAAGAATGGAATTGATGAACTCAAAGTTTAACGTATTCTTAGTTTATGGTCGCAGGCAAAGGCGGGTACTTGCTGCGAAACCCAACCGGATACTTTCTCCTGATTTAATCTCCTATCGTGTAAGGGCTTTGCATTTAGATCCAAATAGACCGGTCGTGCTTCAAACTCAGGATTCGTCATTTGTCACGATTTATGCTCACTCTTGTGTGCCTCTGATTTTATCCCTCTTTGAACTCAAATGATAAAGATCACTATGTTCAAGGTACCATCCCTGAATCTATTTTCCAATTTCAAATCTCGGAGAGGCTATTTATTTGTTTATCTGTTCTTAAATGATGCTATTGAATTTGAAGACGTTTAACGTCATGGGATTTGATATATTTGTATAGAAATACTACCCATTTATTTCTATCTTTACAATATATGATATCCTCAGGTCAAAATATTTGCCACGTAAATGTTGTCATTTGGCAAATGTTCAGAATCACCACATTTACAAATCAAGTTAGCATCCTATAATTCATGTATATCTCCTCAACTTCGAAGTTTACTAGTACTTGTTTATTGAATTATGATTTGTAAGATCTTTAATGTATCATTTTTGTGCTTAAACATCGACGACGGGTGCGGCTAGCCAACAGGGGATGCTTACTCCTCTCGGACACCTGGTCCCACCTCTGGCTTGCTAGGGGTCCGTCGATGCTTTATTTTGTGCTCTATTGTGAGTGCTGTTGAAATGGTATCGTCAGGATCTTCTTTAACTCATTAAAGGGTAAAGTAATCCAAACTCAATTGATATTTACAATATTATTTTGTTACATTGCATGTTTACATGGGTTATTGGCTGTAATCATGTACATGAATAAGATATGGAAGATATTTATATGTGCTTCGAAACATATGATTAATGGTGGAATAAAGAATCTGAATCGGTGGTTTATTTCTACATCAAATCTTTATTTTTCTGGGAATTCAAACCATTGTAATTTGATGACCCAGTTTCACGACATATTAACAAGAATTTTCCCGAAAACAACATACCTAGCTCTGTGCCCAAGTAACCTTGTAACCTTGATAGATCATAAATGTTATTTTCTTAACGTCGTGACGAATGTTTTTATAGGATGCAACATTCTTTAGGAAACCAGATGCATTCTTTGAAAACCTTTAATATTCTCATGAATGGGACTTAATTGAATCACTCGGTTTTATCTGATGGTATTATGAGAAACATTTTATATCGTATTGGATACAATAAGGGGAATCTAATTTTTTCCAAATATGACACAAGTACTCAACTTATTTATGTTTTTTGAAAAATAGAGAATTCATTGTTACAGTAGACGACATATGAGAAAGATAAATTTTCAGCGACTAAAATAGTTATAATGATGAAGTTCTTCGGTCGCTGCGGGGGTCTTATAAAAATATGATATCACTCTTTCCAGATTGATCAGAAACTTTCTGGATTGCGATTGAATTACTTTCAACATCAATTTGACAAGTTTTCATTGAACTGTTGCGACGGTTGATGCTTGCAGACAGGAGATGCTGACGATCTACGGACTCACTTGCGAATATTGTATATTTCAAGCTCGCAAGTGCACAAATGTTAATTCTTAATATGATTTTGCCTTGCCTTTTTGACTTGCGTCTTTTGGTACATTTTTGGACATAATAATTTTCATACTTTTTGGCCATATTACATTGTTTAGGCTGAGGATCACTGACGAGGTATTAGTACCCTAAACGTGCATGTCTGGTCCATGCTGTTACTTTATTAGGTTTTAAATGATGCTATTGAATTTAAAGACGTTTAACATTTAAGACTACATAACTGATTGGTACATTTTTGCAGAATGTCGAGATTGATTGAATTACATGTATCTGTTGTAAAAATAGTTTCTCTGTTTCTTTTTCTTTTTTAGGTCATCGGTGTTTGCATATTTTTGTTGGAGATTATTACATTAGTGGTTTTTGTGCTCTCGCTCTTTAACGCTTTTTAGGGTTAAATGAAATCGCATATTTGAATAATGGTGTACATTTAGATTACTTTAATTTTATTCAAGATAACGCCAATTACAACGAATTTTCTAATTCTTTATTTTGATAACATTGATCTTTACAGAGAATATGTATTATTATTAAATGAGATAAACATAAAAAAGTACCCAACAGTTATTCAGTCTCAAAGTCGAGAAGGCTAGGCAAAATCGTGAGAATCCCCACCGGAACGGTTGCGAACCCCAGAATGAACAACATTCCGAAGTGAGACCAGGCGTCCGGGGAGAGTCAGCGTCTCCTGATTGCATGCAACACTTTTATACTGTACATGCAATTGAGACATTTATACTGTATGTTCAATTGAAGTTCCTGTGATCATAACCAAGTTTTATGACATTTCTAATACATTATACATCGTTGTTTTATCTTGTGACCAAGTTTTAAGAATTTTTAAACAATAAGAACTTAACACACACAACTTGTTTTTGTCGTCCTACCGCAGTCTGATGAATGATCGTTATTTAGAATGCATTAATTACAATTAATAATACGGACGTGTTTCAGCTCTATACCTTTCCAAAGAAAATTTCAAACCAATTCATTTTCCACCAGACACGTGATGAATAAATGACAACACAGGCTTTCGACTTCCACGAAGTGAGTTGAAAATATAATCATGATACAATAGCTGCATAAAGGAATATCTTACGATTTCCATATATTACATACCGGTATAAGGTAAACAACATTTCCGATCAAACTTCTTGAATTTCAAGAAGTTTAAAGCAAAGATTGAAAATTTGCATGCCACAGAAATGAAAGATTCCTGGTCATTGGGTTATATATAGAGGTGTGATAGGCCAAAATTTAGACAGTATTTTGAAAGCTGAGTAACGGTTGCCATGGTAACCGTGTCTAAACTTTCGGAGGTCTGAGGCCTTTTTATGGTCCATGTTTCCAAAGCAAAATGGGAAAGTGGACAATTACGTAACATTCTTTTATCCTTCCATTATAATATCTAATTTAGAAATTCAAACCAATTATTTTTCACTATCATTTGGGATCAAACTAAATGAAAATACAAGCAATTTTTTACCCTTTTAAAGCCCCTTTTGTCGTTTTTAAGATGTAAGGGCAACGATTTTTAAGTAATAAATTAAAAGCCTATACTTTATAGAGTTCCTATTTATGATTTTTCTAATAATGAAGAATTGTTTTCATTGATTTTGTTGCCGAAATAAGTTATCACGGCATCATTTGAAATCAGTTAAATCACATGCAAACATTAATGGGGTATTCTGATGTTTATAATCGAACTTTATATTTAAATGTCTTTTATAATCAAACTTTATCTTTTATAATGAAACTTTATATGACCAAGCAGAAACAGAATACTTATTAGAAAATAATCTTGAAATCATTTCAAGGTCATTTGGTTTAAATTCAAGGTCACTGAAACTAAGACATTGAATTTCAATGTTTGTCTTGAATCCCCCTGATATCACATGAAGATATTTTGAAATTATTGTAAATTCATCATATGATATTAAATATGCACTAACTAAAGATCTACGCCCTTTATTTCATGGACATTAACAGTTTTTAAATGGTTATTTCTCATCAGCAATTTGTGAGGAAAATTCAAAAACATCACGATTTCATTTTCTATTTTAAGACCTGGCTAATTTTATACAAAAATACTTTACATACACCATACTTAAGAAGTACATTAACGCGATGAAAATCAATAAAAAAAAAAACGATGTCAAAAATAAGGAAAAATTAAATTTTGAATAAATTTTGGCGAAAAATTTGAAGTGACATTGAAATATATTTGACCTTCGAATAAATAAAGGTCACACAACAATGAATACTCATTACAATTATCTTAAACCTATTCCTTTGCAATAGCAACCTAGTTTTTCTATCTGAAAAGACTATCAAAATATACCTTTTGAGAGACCATCTACTTTCAAATGTTGCCATAGCTACCACATTTTGAGATAAGCATTTGAAGATATCTTCAGTTTCCCAATTAGATTTTTTTTCTCAAGCTTTGGATCAGTAAACAAAGATCATAGCTCAACTAAAAAATGTTTTACCTACCCATTGCAATTTTTGTTGTTCAAACGTTCAAAAAAATAAAAAATAAAAATTGACCAAAACATAGACCTCATTTCCAGTACTGTAACATGTATATTTTGAAGCAACAAAAAATTGCTGACCTACTGTGAAAAGTGCCAATAAACTTATCACATATTTGCAAAATTGAAGTAACGATTCAATATTATTCGTGATTGAAATCTGATTGGATACTGGTTTTCATGGCAACCAGGTGCTTTAAAACCTCTTATATAAGACTTCAAAAGAGCTGTTGAAAAGTCGGACCATGTTACCATGGCAACGAAAGATCATTTCCACCAAAGAGGTGTATTTCCAGTCTTAGTTCATCATATGAAAATTAATACAATTGGTGACTTGCCTGAAAGAAGCTTTGTTTTGGCCTTTATCAATGTTACATCATATGTTTTTTTTTCTATTTCGGAGACATGCCATTTCATCGAAATAAAAGAAGGCTAACATCTTAGCACCATACCTCCTATGCTTTTTTGGAACATAGATTTTATTTGCATATGCTACTGAATCTATCCTACAGGACATGTGGAGCCGCGCACTCTCTGTAAAGTAAATGCAGATATTTAAATTCTACTGTCCGCCCGACTCACTTCGGAAACTGGATAAACGCGATTTTGACAACTTTGTCATGCAAAAATTACGATAAAATTTATATCATTGAATAGATCTCAGTTAGTCGTAAAATTTGGTATATGTTACATGGTCTATGGTTTATGCAATCAAATTGTACAGACAATATAAAATTTAGATGGGGCGTTTTCAATGTTAAATTTCGGCGTGACGTTGTCGAGTTTAACATTGAGCCTATGGAGAGCGCGACGACGTCACGGGAAAAATGAGTTAAAGAAGATCCTGACGATAATCTCAACAACACTCACAATAGAGCACCAAATTGAGCATCGACGGACCCCTAGCAAGCTAGAGGTGGGACCAGGTGCCTGGGAGCAGTAAGCATCCCCTGTTGGCTAGCCGCACCCGCCGTCGATGTTCACGCACGAAAATGAAAAGAATATATAAAATGCATGCACTGTTCGAGGCCACGTCTTTATAGAAAGTGCTATGGCGACAATGTCAGGGAAAAGTAGCATGGGAAATGGCCCATCTAAACTTTGCTTTGTCAATAAATTTTGATTGCGTGCAGTGACTAATATAACTTATACCAAAATTTATGACTAAGCAAGATCTACTGAATGGTATCAATTTTATTTCAAGTTCTGCATGATAAAACAGTCAAAATCGCATTTATCCAGTTTCCGAAGTGAGCTGCGCGGACAGTAGAAATAGAACAAGAGATGGGGCGCTAGTGAAATGAATTTGGGGAACTTTGAAAAGCACTTTGACTGGGAAAGACATTTATGAGAATTTAGTATTCGAAACATGTGTCTGGTGCATAAAAAATGGTTAGAAATTTTCATCAAGAAGATATAGAGTTGGAACACTTCCATATCATTGCTATTTCCAAACTCAGTTTGGTCCTTCCAGAAAATGGATCAGAGAATTGATAATACAATACATGTTATACTCGATCTTAGGTTTAAATTCCTCAATTTTGGGGAATCATGTAAACATGGACCTTCATGCATTAATTAATTGTAGTAAAATTCTTTATGATTGCAAAAAAATCATATTAATTTTTATTAAGTTATTTACATAATTTATTTCTCAATAAACCTAAAGGCATAGAACAAACCCTCTTATTTACGATACATGAAAATAAATAATGGAGTGTTCATATCTAGAATACAGTATTGTGTAATACAGTAATCAAATATAAAAAAACATTTCCTCTTGGATTAGGTTAACTTAAGAAAAAGTGCAAACAAAGTCTATTATGGCACTTGTTTTTTTTTCTTTTCTGACATACTATAAATAACAAACATCACGAGATTCTTGTTCATACGTCGTCACGTGGTTAGGAAGATAGCCTTCATTCTAGGAAAGGTTACTGGGGCATGTTGGATGAGAAAACACTATCAGCTAAGTAATTCATAGTTCAGTATGCAAATCAATTTTATTTTTTAACCAATCAGTACGAGGTATGTAATCTGCGCAGTAGTTTTGTTCATCAAGATGAGAGCACGTGTAATTCATGCCAAAAAATAACAATACATTCAAACTTTTCAAGAAGCTGACACTTTTCCACTTAGTGTTTCCTTACACGAGAAGCGGATACAGAATTGATTAAAATCATACATATATTTTTGCAAGCATATTATCGACTCCATTACATGAAAGTAAAAAAAATGAATATTTTGAACCGTTCTTTTCTAGTACATGTATTTCAATACTGACGTACAATACTTTTTCATCAATATTTTCAAAATTCATAATTATGAAACAACTCACCGTAGAGCTGCTTAATATTTATATAGAAAAAATGTAATAATCTATATGATTTGATATTTTGACCTTAGCTTTCTGATTTTCGTAGATTTTCTGTACTTGTAGAACTAAGAACATTTAAAAACGGAGCGGTTGTGTTCATTTTGTACCTACAATTGATGAATGGAAGTCAAACAAAAAAAAACCAAAATGAGTTTCCAAAAATCACAATCAGATACTGGTTTCCATGGCACCAGTTGCTTTAAAACCTCTTACATAAGACTTAAAATGACTGTTGAAAACTCGGACCATGTTACCATGGCAACGAAGGTCATTTCCATCAAAGATGTGTATTTCCAGTCTTAGTTCATCATATGAAAATTAATATAAATCGTTTAATTGTTATTTCCAGTGCATTTTATTATATATTGTGCAGTGCATGCATTTTATATATTGTTTCATTTTCGTGCGTGAACATAGACGGCGGGTGCGGTAAGCCAACAGGGGATGCTTACGCTTCCCGGGCACCTGATCCCACCTCTGGTTTGCTATGGGTCCGTCGATGCACAATTTTGTGCTCTATTGTGAGTGATGTGCAGATTATCGTCAGGATCTTCTTTAACTCATTCCAAACTCAGTTTGGTCCTTACAGAGAATTGATAATAAAATACTTGTTATATTGTACGTGTCTTCCTTATTCATAAATTTTGCACTTATACACGATTTCAGGTTATAATTCCTCAATTTCAGGGAAACATGGAAATTCATGCATTCATTAATTATAGTAAAATTCTGTTTGATTACCAAACAAATCATACTCATATTCATTTATCTATATAATTTATTTCTCAATAAACCAACCGGCATAGAAGAAATCCTCTTTTTTACAATACATGAATGTTAAACGTCTTCAAATTCAATAGCATCATTTAAGGACAGATAAATTTTCAGCATGGACCAGACATACACGTTTCGGGTATTTAAAATAAATAATGGATTGTTCATGTTGTGTCATACAGTAATTGAATATATTCAACAATTTCATAAAGATTTCATATTCCATTAGGAAAAATGCAAACAAAGTCTATGATGGTTCTTGTTTTGTTTTTGTTTTTTATTGTTTTCCGGCAAACTACGAATAACAAACGTCACGAGATTCTTGATTAGAAGTATTCACGAGGTTACTAGGAAGGAAGCCTACATTCTAACAGAGCATACACCATCAGCTAAGTAATTCATAGTTCAGATATGCAAATTAATTTTTTGATTTTAACCAATCAGTACGAGGTATGTATTCTGCGCAGTAGTTTTGTTCACCACGATGAGAGCACGTGCAATTCATGCCAAAAAAATAACAATAAATAAGATGTCAGTGACATTTTTTTTTACACGAGTAGCGAAAACAGAAATATGTTACATATTATTGACTCCTTTTCATGAAAGTAATAAAACTGGAATAGTCTGAACCGTTCTTTTTCGAGTATTTCAATACTGACATACTATACTTTTTTCATCATTATTTTCAAAATTCATTATTTTAAAACAACTCACCGTAGAGCTCCGTATATTCATAACAAATGTAAAATTCAGTATAACTTATTAACTGGACTTTATAAGCTTTCTGATTTTCGCAGATTTTGTGTACTTGTAGAACTGAGGACATTTTATAACACAGCGACTCTGTTCATTTGGTACCTACGATAAATTCTAACATGACTTGAGATTTTCTCCCTATGTGTACTATAGAAAGATATCCAACAAACTTCCAGTTCGCTAAGCTCCGCCCATGCACTTGCTATAGAGTTTGTGCAGAAAAGAAATAACAACTAGCTATCTGTGATTTGTTTCTACTTATTCCACTCGTCGCATGAATCAATCAAATTATCACCTCGCCGCTTCGCAATTTTCATTGGTTCATGCGACTCGGGGAATTACTGGACAACAAACCACGGCTAGCTAGGCTAGTTGTTACATTATCTCATAATAATCACTGAATGAATGTCAAACACAAAACCAAGAATCCCAATCAGCATGATCAGTAGGAATACATTTCTTGAAAAGTAAAAAAGAAACAAAGGATCATTTCTACACTCATATGAATGTTAAACGTCTTAAAATTCAATAATGGCGTTATTTTTAAGAACAGATAAATTTGCAGCATGGACCAGACATGCACGTTTCGAGTACTTAACCCTTGTCAGTGATTCTCAATCCAAACGATGTGATATGACCAAAGAGTGTGAAAGTTATTTTGTTCAAAAATGTACCGAAAGACGTAGCAGGATGGGTACAATATGATGCTGAAACCGGTTTTGTTTAGTATTTGCTCTCTCTTGGAAAGGAAACTCCTAGCACTACAATTTAATTCTACATACAGATATACCGATGGAATGCACTCAATTGATAATTATCGAAATTTTGCAGATTATAATACATGTATTCTGCGGATTTCGATTGAATGGCTGTCAACATCACCGACAAGACATCTTAATCTTATATATGTACGTATATATATGCAAATCAATAAGACTACTTCGAGACATTCACCGAATTTGACAAGTTTTCAAGTAACTGTTGCGACGGGTGTAAACAGGAGATGCTGATTCAACAAGGGCATCTTGTCTATAACTTCGGAATATTGTTTATTCCGGGGTTCGCAATTGTTCCAGTGGAAAGTGTAACGTGCAATCAGGGTCCTTTCACCTTGCTTATATGATCAAAGTAACAGTCTATCGTCTGTCTTGACGAATGCGCAAATGATTGGTTCCTAACCTTATATCCAGAGCTCTCCGCTTAGCAGGGCCATGTCAGCACACTCATGCAGTGACCTACCAATTATGTAACACAAGCAGGGAGTATTCAACACACTAGACAGTAGTAGCTTATCGTGAGCTCTATTAGTAACGACATTTACTTTGGTGTATATATAGTGGCGTTCTGTAGCTGGGGGTGGGGGGGATGCCCCGTGACGAAAAACTGAAAAAGGGAAGGTGGGGGCTTTTTACGAATCTGTGTATAAGCAAAGTTTCATTTTTTTCCCTTTTAAAGCCATTCATTATTTTTTTCTAACATGTCTACATGAAATGCACAAGATTTTGTAATGAAATAAACTAGAGAGTGCTGTTTAATACTACATAGTGTGTATTTCGCAGTAAAATGCCTACTTTATAGCCAATGAATACAAAATAGAACCGTATTTCAAATTCAACTTGACAAGATTTTAAAATTTATGGATGAATTAAAGTTGAGACCAGTTCTTTAAATTTGATTTCCATTATGACCATAACTATGTTTTTAAGTTTATAGAAATCCATATTAGTCAGATAGTTCTTTTAAATTTTCAACGTTTTTTTTTTTATCGATATTACATGTACTTCTTTTCAACATGGCTACCCCTTCTCTTTTGGCTGTTACCGAAATAAAAATTATATGAGGATCAATCTCCAAATACATTACATTTTACTAATAATCAAGTTTTTTTTGCGTATAGATCACTGTGTTGAAGAAATACTTGATGAGATTCAGGGCTAAATACAGCCCTTATCTTATCAGCTCCTTTTTATTCAAACGTAAAATGTAAAATATTTTAATTTTGCTGATTTACTGTACTGGTGTCAGAACACTTTCCGGACAGTAACAGTTTCCGGACAGTCGCCCTTTTCAAGTACTTTGAAGGAAATTATTTTCAAAATTTTGTGACAATTTTGTAGATTTTTAAATGCAGAATTCAAATCACGAATCATGTAAACAAAATTTTGCATCTAAATTGCTTTTATCACACCACCTTTTCACCCCTCTCTGCCCCGTTTAATATCGCGCTCTGGGGGAAGTCGCCGAGAACCATACTATTTTAATCTACGCGATTTGAGAAGTTTAAGTTCTATTTTCAAAATTATTTTAACAAAGTCATTTGTAGGAAAGATTGAAGAAAACAATATCCAAAAATCATCTAGTTTGGGCTGAAATTGATCGAGATTGACAGATTTAAAATCGGGTGTCCGGAAACTGTTCCATTGATTTGCGAAAAATGGCCAAAAGATAGGGTCATAAAATCGGTCTAGAAACCATATTTCTTGAGAGATTAAAAATGTTCTTTCAACATGAGTATCTGTGGGAAGGGCATAGCATTATTTGAGAGAAATTTCAATGTTTTCCATTGATGGACGGAGGAGTTATCCCCGAAAAATCTTCAAAATCGTCCAGAAACTGTTCTAACATCAGTAAAGATTGCCAATAATTATATGTTGAAAAAAATATTATAGTAAAGAATTATTGTTATTTTTGATGAGAATTTGGAAACCTCTTATTGTAGACATCAAAATGACTGTTGAAAACTAAGGCCACGTTACCATGGCAACGGAAGGTCATTTTCTTTGAACTACGAGGTGTATTTTCATTCGTAGTTTATCATAAACATGTCATATAACCAAAATAATCAAAATCAGTGTCACAAAGGACTTAAAACAGTATTGTTCCTTGTTGTCACACTATTTTTTTTTTTTTTTGGATTTAAAAATGTTTAAACTTGAAAAAAAAAAGGCTTATAAATACATGTAGAGCGAGGAACCATATTTCGCCGTTTTGTATTGACACACCCGTTCTTTGTACAGTATAGGAAATGTTCATCAAGATTATTTTTCTATGTCCTTTCAAATATGACCGTACTTAGTCATGTTTTGACAGATTGTGATATATCCTGCATTCAAATTTGACAAAAAAAAAAAAAAAAATACCACGAAATGGGGAAAATTTAACGAAAACATCAAAGGGCAAGGGGCGGTAAAGTATTATAGGTGGCGCTATAATAATCAATTTTATGTTTAAATTATTGATCACTAATAAACATTATCCGCATACTGTTGAATTTCTAAATCGATCCCTTTCTATGTAAAAACAACGTGACTGGTGTAATTAATAACTATATAATGATGCGGCGGCGGATCTAGGGTTTCAGAGAAAGGGGGGCCTAAGACAAGTTTTAAAGAAAATTGTTCATAGAGAAAAGGGAGTTAAAAATCAAGAAGTCTTACTGAGCGGCACTGTATCCAACGCATCATTGAATTATTAATTTATTTCAATATTTTATTTTATAAATTACTAATTTATTATTTTATTTTTTGATAAGGGGTGCATCAAAAGGTTGTGTTGAAATTAAGACATGCGATGTTATTCTTGAAAATGGCGAGCGGTAGCTAGCCAACGATTTTTTTTAAATAAAAAAAAATCTATTTGACCACCACAAAGAGGGGATCGGAGCCCACTCATTACCCTCTAAATTCGCAATTTAAATACATTAGCAAAGACATCACAATGCAAAGTTAGCTGAAAAAAGAGCATCAAATAGTGCCAAATAATTCTGAATCAATGACTTTTTGCGAAAGAGAGAGAGAGAGGGGGGGGGGGGGCTTAGTTTTTCTGCTTCATCTGGGCTATCTTCTGGGGATGAATCGGAAGAGAAAAAAATTCTACCCTCATTATATTATAGTGAAACCTACCATGTACATATACTAGTATTATATCGTGATATTGATAGAATATCTACACAATTAATATCATAAATAGCATTAAAATATAGCAGCAAATTACCTACAGACAGCGTTACATTACCATGTGATCGTAACTTCATATGACGTCAAAATCAGTGTAAAATATAGCTGACCATCCTGTCCTCAAATTAGTGCATGTAGAATCGCAACATTTTTTTTTTTTTTTTTTTTGGAGATTTCATAGAAGCAGTGGTGACGAAACATTTCCTGAAAATGAAATCACAATTTTTGTCCATTTTATCAACAAAAACGGCGAAATATGGTCACCCCTGAAAACATGGAAGATAGGATAAGACAAGATTTATTTGAAGTCGGCATGTGGAAAGCTTGTCCGAAAACATGGAAACGAAATATTTTGACGTTTTATAAGGCAACAATGAACTGCATAAAATTAATAAATTCTTTTTGTAGTTTTCCAATCGAGAATGGAGTTTAATTAAAATCAAAGAAATGAACTGGCGAAAAATACGGCGAAATATGGTCACTTGCTCTAGATCTACATGTAGTTTGGAGAAAGACCTTTTGACGATATAATAAACTTGGACTATCGGAAATATGCGCCGGAAAAGCCCGAGAATGTGCGATTGCGTTTCGCGTGAATAATCGACGGAAAGTCCCGAAACTCTTACTTTCGTTTTGGTAAGGAAGATGGAGTCGGTGTCCGATTCTGTGTGGACATTTCTCATATAATATGTACATGATGTAAGTCATAGAGAAGGCAGGTTGATTTGTCTATTTTCTGCGACTCTTCACAAAATCTAAGATAACTGCAAGGTCAGCATTAGTAACTATTTCTGTTTATGGTACTTAGTATAAACTTTTCAGTTTTACTTTCGTTTTGTTTTCATTAAAATGAATACTCGACTGAATCGTTAGACGACGAACAATGAAATAATTCATCAATTTTTATTCTGTTGAATATTCAAAATAGCAGGCAGGAAAGAGAATGTAAGGTATTCAATTGGTAATGAGAAGCAATTGGGTTACCCATTTATCAGGTCCAGGATTATTCCAGAAATTGCTATAATGTTGTTCATTTCGGCCAGATCCCTTAAGGGGCGGATCGAGTGCGGGGTCACAAAGGCCCCAGATGGTACCCCTCTTAAAAAATCTTCATCTCCAGAACTGCTGCATGGATTGAAAAACTAATGGTATTTGAGTAATCAGGAAGGATGTATTATTCAAGATTTTTCTTTTCGTTAAAATCTGATAATTATCTAACTTTTTATGCATTATTGACGTCTTTTTTTAACTTAGTTTATAATAATTTTAATGCAAAGATTGAGTTTTCTTTTATTCTTTTCTCTCTTAGCTAAATTTGCTACCCCAATTTAGTTCAATTTAGCCATGATAAACTAGATAAAGTGAGCACTTTGGTGCATCAAGTTAATCATGTAGTGCACCATTTTTTTTTATCTGCATGCAACTATGATGCAGGGTACATGGCCTTTCTGTGTGTGTAACATAATGTAGGGGGTGTGAGCTCACATTTAACAAAGAATGTTTAAAATTATTGGATATGCTGCTCGTCCATACTGTATATGTAGAATCATTCACTGTGTATAAACCTTTCGCTACTTTCACGGTCGGTCGCTTACCGCAGAAGTTTGTCTCAGCGAATGTATTTAATACTAAAAAAAAAAAAAATTTAAACTTTATTTATTTTACAACGTTTAACAAACAAGTTACACAACTTATATTAATGTCTCACGTTGGCTCAGATGTTGGCGTGAGGGGGTCCTAGGAGCAGGAGGAAACCGGAGTACCCGGAGAAAAACCTCTTGCAGAGGCCTGGGTGGGGGACCACCTACCCTCCCACATAAGACCCTTCGCCAAATTTGGGATTCGAACCCGGGACCTTAGAGGTGAGAAGCGAACGCGCTACCACTGCGCTAACCCGGCCGTTTTGATACTAAAGGCATAATTCAAAGGAACCTTAGATAAAACCGCGAATCATTGTCCATGCGAAAAGCTTTTCTTTTATAACACCGCAAAAGAAAGTACCAGCGAATGATTCTACTTATACAGTATTGTTTAAGATCTGCCTGTAGCAACTGCACAATAC
This sequence comes from Pinctada fucata, assembly GCA_028142955.1. Lineage (NCBI taxonomy): Eukaryota > Metazoa > Mollusca > Bivalvia > Pterioida > Pteriidae > Pinctada > Pinctada fucata. The sequence continues at coordinate 38,608,849 of AP027112.1, read as the reverse complement.
TGTTCAAGGAAAATGTGAAACTGAAAGTATTAAGACTCTTTATAATTTCATTTCACTTTTCTATGTCAGAAGCTGCCTTTTACACAAGCAGTGCCAGTATCATACAATTTTTTTTACAATATATGGATAATATTAGGAATGATTGTAGTTTTCGCAGAACTTTAAAAATCAAATTGCATTAACAGCTGGTACGAAATAAGATAGAATGAAATAATGATCATGTTTATTGACACTGAGTGTTGACATTACTGTATACAGATATTTTATGAAGGCTATAAAAAGGGGAACAATTGGAATAGGAAATCACAACTTCTGATCAGAAAAAAAGGAAATTGAACTACTTAGTGGCATACATGGAAAGTGCTAGGTACAAGTTGAAAACATACTGAGTGCTTTTGATAATTTCCTTGTCCTTCGGCTGTAGTATAGAGCAAATATACCCATTGTATAGGTGGTTGTATCAGTGAAGAAATCATATAAGGGATTTTTAAAGTTGTCCAGGAAATTATAATATGAAGAACTTACTTAATGGGAAGAAGGCATTCATTACCGAGAATTTACAGCGCCTTAGCTATACAGCAATACATGTGTAGAAACTCATAAGTTGAATTTACTCAGAGCAAGCAGTTTAGCCTTAGTATTTCAAAATCATCCTAAAGTACATCAATATCGTAATCCCGATAGAGTTGTTTACATATGAGTTGAAAAGAGTATTTGGCAAAGAACACTTAAGGTCATTCGTCAGAGGTCAAGGTAATTTTCAGGCTAGGAAAAGCCTTTTATGCATATATATTTTAGACTATTTCTTGACCAAATGATGTCTGTCAAAATTTACAAGTGGATTGTGCATGTTGAAAAGATGACATATATTGATATTGAAGGTCAGAAATCAAAGGTCAAGAGTATAGGGTACATGCAGTACTAAAAATGCGTTCTGGACACTCAAGGGGAAAAATCTGAGATGTTTATTAAATTTTGCATGTGAAAAGCAAATGGTGAGAAGATTTTCAAGGTCAGAGATCATAGCTTATACATAATGTACTAATACTCTAATCACTTTTACACTTAGCAAGCAAGTTGCATTAATTTTGTGATGACAACACCTTTTGATTTTCAAGTTCTGGGGTCAAAGGTCATGGTCAAAATTAGGGCTGAGCAGTTTTATCGCGGTATCGATATATCGCGATACGAGGCTTCGCAATACGTACCACGGTATTTGTTTTCAAAAACCGGTTTTTAACAATATTTTTTTCATCTTTATATTTTCATGCTGTTTCTTTGAAAATTATGAGCGAAAGCGCCTTACTACTCAAAATACAACAATAAAGGGTCATTTAAATTGCCAAAGGTGTCCGTGTCGTTCTGATACCTCACATTTATGATACATGTACATGTACTATTTTTAAGTTAGAAAGTCGTGAATGTATCATAAATGTTCATGCTCATTCCAACTCTTATCTTTTATGTTTCGTCAGATACAGCGATGGCAAAATTATGATCAGTTCTACAATTTTCTGACTAGCCACTTTTAAACATGACGAAGTGACCGTTCTGTGTTACAATAAGCCTTATATATTTCTAGAAATAAGTCAAATAAAGCTTGTTCGACCTTTAAAAACGTTCGTCAACACACTGCGCATTGGTATACTTTGCAAGAAAGACTTCATCATGTTAGCTCAATTCTTACAAATGTGTATATAATTATATATGTATATATTGAGTTATGATTGATTGGCAGATTGTTTAAATGTATAACATCCTGTTGTCTTGAAATCAACAGACGTTCGCCTTTCCTGTCATTTATTCAATATTAATTTATTATAAAGGTAGTTTAAATGACGTTTTAAGTTTCCTAGTGACATTTTGCACTGTCTGTCCGCGAGTGTCCCCCGATGTCCCAGCAGAATAATCTCATTGATAGCTTGGATGAATTTTTATTTCTTTCAACCTGATGTTCATACATGTATTTATGTGGAAGGGTTCCAACTCTATACCCTCTTGAAGAAAATTTTAAACCAATTTTCATGCACCAGACATATGTTTCGAATATTAAATTCACATGTGCATCAGTGATGTATATTTGACTTTGAATGTTATAGAAAGACTGTCAAATTTGACTGTACATGTCCATCATTTTATCATAAAGACTTTTTCCTGATTTTTAGATAGAATTTTGAAATGAAAATTGAGAAAGATAAATGAAAATCTTATGGAAAGTTGATGCTATAGAATATCGCAATATATCGCAATATTTTTCCAGATATTACAATATACTACGATACAAAGTTAACCCGCAATACTCAGCCCTAGTCAAAATTTTAAAAATGAAATTTACCTGGTTGACAGTCCAGGAAGCCCTATTGATAAAAGAGAAAGAATGATGATTTTAAACATTATTTTTCGTCACTCTAGGGGGTGTTTCACTGTGCATTGACTTATATTTGTATCTCATGTAAACAATATTTAGGGGTGGTTTTTGGTTGAACTAATATTTCTAGTATCATTATACATGTTATAAGAACAGGACTAATACAAACTGATTGATGACTATATTGGAATTGCTGGCTAATAAAGGGAAGATGATGGTGTAAATGCTGTATAATTACAATTATTTGAAAGTAGAATAAAAAAAAAATACCACAGACATGTAAAGATCACACAGACAAGGACAATGTTTTAGTATAAAACGTAACATAGACGTGTATATGTCGGCCGACCCGCGAGCTTGTATTGAGGCTTGAACTGGTGACCTTTGAGTCATCGGCCCGACACTATGTCCAATAGACCACTGCTCTGACACAAAAGTAGATTTTTGTCATAAATGCAACATGAAAAGGATGTTATCAATTTGCGACATGCTTTTTATGCCCCAACAATCAAAGATTTGGGGGCATATAGTTTTTGGCCTGTCCGTCTGTTTGTCTGTCTGTTTGTCCGAAAAACTTTAACATTGGACATAACTTATGAATGGGAGGTGATATGGCTTTCATATTTCACATGTGTATTCCTTCTGACAAGACCTTTCAATTGATTCCAAAATTCTTGACCTGGTGACCTTGACCTTTGACCTACTTTTCAAAAACTTAAACATTGGACATGACTTTTGAATGGGAAGTGATAGGGCTTTAATATTTCACATGTTTATTCCTTGTGACAAGTCCTTAGCATTGATACCAAAAGTTTTGACCTCATGACTTTGACCTTGACCTTTGACCTACTTTTCAAAAACTATAACATTGGACATAACTTTTGAATGGTAAGTGATATGGCTTTCATATTTCACATGTGTATTCCTTATGACAAGACCATTCCATTGATACCAAAATTTTTGACCTCGTGACCTTGACCTTAGACCTTCTTTTCAAAAACTTTAACATTGGGCATAACTTTTGAATTGTAAGTGATAGGGCTTTCATATTTCACACGTGTATTCCTTGTGACAAGACCTTTCCATTGATACCAAAATTTTTGACCTTGTGACCTTGACCTTTGACCTACTTTTAAAAACTTCAACATTGGGCATAACTTTTGAATGGTAAGTGATAGGGCTTTCATATTTCACACGTGTATTAGTTATGTTAAGGTTCCAATATACAATATTAGTTTCGTATTTGAAGAATTGGCCAGGAAGCAATTTTTGGCCGGATTGCGAAGCAAAATCCGGTCTATGAAATGGCGAAGTCTGCCTGTCTGTCTGTCTATCTGTCTGTCTGTCCGTCAGTGCGTCAACATTTTGGTTAAAGTGTTGCATTCAAGTCCGTTGAGAGAAAACTGTTTGGAGGAGCAACTTGAAACTTGACATGGTGATAGATCATGATGAGACGAATCAAACACCGCAACAAAATTTGACCTAGTGACCTTGACCTTGGAGTTTGACCTACTTTTGAAAAACTTTAACCTTGGCCATAGCTTTTGAATGGTAAGTGGTAGGGCTTTCATATTTCACTTGTGCATTTCTTGTGACAAAACCTTTCCATGGATACCAAAAAGTTTTACCCTGTGACCTTGACCTTGGAGTTTGACCGACTTTTGAAAAACTTTAACCTTGGCCATAGCTTTTGAATGGTAAGTGATAGGGCTTTCATATTTCACTTGTGCATTTCTTGTGTCATAGCCTTTCCATAGATCCAAAAATGTTTACCTTGTGACCTAGCTTGACCTTGGAGTTTGACCTAATTTTGAAAAACTTTAACCTTGGCCATAGCTTTTGAATGGTAAATGATAGGGCTTTTATATTTCAAATATGTATATCTTGTCACAAGACCTTACCATGGATAACAAAAGTTTTGACCTTGTGACCTTGACCTTGGAGATTGACCTACTTTTGAAAATAATAAATCTAGGCTATATCTCATGAACTATAGAGGCTATGGCTTTGAAATTTCACATGCAGAATCTTAATGACCAGATATTTTATTTGATATCATGAGTTTTGACCTAGTGACCTTGACATTGACCTTTGACCTACTTTTGAACTATAAGAGGTAGGGTTTTGATATTTCACATATGAATTCCTCATGACCAGAACTTTCATTTGATATCATGACTTTTGACCTAGTGCCCTTGACATTGACCTTTGACCTACTTTTAAATTATAAGAGGTAGGATTTTGATATTTCAGTTGTAGAATCCTCACTACCAGACCTTTCATTTGATATCATGACTTTTGATCAAATGACCTTGACATTGACCTTTGACCTACTTTTGAACTATAAGGGGTAGGGCTTTGATATTTCACATTTAGATTCCTTATGACCATAGCTTTTTTTCATTGTGCAATAGTATTTTAATGACCTTTGACCTTTCTGTCTGTGCCAAAATGTATATGTCATCTAATACAAACACTTCGCAATCCGGCCTTACCGCCTTTAGCGGTTTATGGTTTATATTTTTATTTTTCAGTAATGAGACTTGAATCTTTTGTAGTAGGCACAGTTAATGAAAAAACTTGGAATTTTGGGGTTTATATGAGTTTCGAAGGATCTGAAGAAGAGAACTGGACGTCAATTTTAGTCTTTGGTCCAAATAGTAAACAGCGATAGAAGATGAAGGTGAAGCGAGTACCGCGCGTCCTGGGCTCCTGATGTCGGTAGTGCTGGAGGGGTACTTCACACCCTTCCAGATATATCTGGAAATCCAGATGTTGAAAATTCAAATAAATTTCCTTGAAAAGAGCTACTGATGTACTTTTTTCAATTCAGTATTAAATGATGTAGATCATGTTTTGAGATCAATGCTGTATTGACCTCTCTAGATGGGCTACTGCATCCATTGAACGCATATGTTCGACTGCCATTTTCACATTGTTGCGATACCGACTAACGATTGAACGGTAAATCTGACTGCACTGGTTTTCACATGTTTTGTAGGTCAAGATGTATTGATTGTACTAAGGTCTGGTTCATAAAGTTATGTAAACTACTTTAAAAGTTTGATGACTTCAACTTTAGAATGGTGCACACACTTTTTGCGCCTTCGGAACAGTGCACGAAAACTGTATATTGGAACCTAAGACCTTTCTATTGATACCAAAAATTTTGACCTTGACCTTTGACCTTATTTACAAAACCTTTAACATGAATTTTGCATGGTAAGTGATAGGGCTTTGATATTTCACATGTGTATTCCTTGTGATAAGATTTTTCCATTGATACCAAAAAAATTTAACACAGTGACCCTGACCTTGACCTTTTTACATACATGTACTTAAAAGAAAATGTTGTTTATAATAACAAAGATGCCACTGGGGGCATTCCTGTTTCACAAACAAAGGATTTGTTTGAAAAAAAAAATAATATATAGAACATCTCTTTTTTTACAGGGTCTAAAGACTGAGCATGGCAGAAGGAGGACCGAAGACTGTGAAGACTTCCAAGGAGAAGAAATATGACAGTGGTTTTGAATTAATTCAGGGAGAAGATTGTCCCAATCAGGCTGGCTTTGAAATAGTTGAAGAAGAAGATTGTCCCAATCAGGCTGATGTTGACAGGAATGACCTTGATTATCAAAATGACCTGGTATTAATTATACTATTGATTTTTGTTTATATTGAGGGGTATTTAGAATATCCCTTTTGTTCCTATACATTTTATAGTCTATGCCTAATCATCTAGAATTATTGTTCATTAATTTAGTATTATAGTATTGAGTGTGTACTCAAAGGGAACCAATTTTTCATTTATAGTAGTATTTTTGGAATAAAAGTTATATGATTTAATGTCCTGAATTAAGAATGGTATAAATTTTGAATTAATTTGTCAATGATAGGTTTCTCAGTCAGGTGAGACATATTTGGGTTATTTCTTCAATTTGTTCTTCTCATGTATGGCATACTAGGTCAACTTTGAAGTCCATTTACAGGCTTATTTCAAGATTCATGAAATGGTAATTACAAACAAAAAAATGTATTTTGTATTGATTTTTGTTTCTGAGCGTATATTGATACTGCATGGGTAAAAGTAAAAAAAGTAAAAAAAAAAAAAAAAAAAAAAAGAAAGAAAAAAAAAAAGATTTGATCATACATGTACATGTATATATAAATATTGTCAATGAGTGATTTCTACTTCTAGAAACAAGGTGTCAAAGTTAATAAGACAGAAAATGAAGGTTCTATGTTTCCAGATAAGGAAAACAAGTCATATCAAGGTAAGCATGGTAAGTGTAGACTACATTTCTGTTTCAAAAATGTATGGCTAAATGAAGTGACTTGATGATAGTTGCCGACTTTCAATAGTTGATCTTTGAAACCCCTTCGATTTTTGATAAACGATATTAAAATTGACAATTGATTGTCGCTCAGAGATAGAAGGTAACTATAACCAAAACTGTTTTCGTGAAAAGTAATCAAAATGACATAAAGCTTAGAGTGTACAAAAATAACAATGGTCAAGAAAAACAAAGTAAATTGTTGATTAAGTTTGAAATTGTATTTCTATGCATTTGCAGTGTATGTGTATGTTAAAAAGGTCGCATCCTCAGTGGTATTTCACTAGTTTTGAATATGATTTTTCAAAATTCGATAGTTCCGATAATCAATCCATAGTTAGTTTCCGATAATGCCCCGGTAATTGATAGTAAAATTTGTCCGATTGCTCATCACTAGCTAAATGTCTAACTTAATGCATTGAATTGTTTTTGTTCCCTGATTTCCTGTATAAAAACATCAGTATGTAAGAACATACAGTATCTGTCAGTGGGCTCATGTGTATATGTATGTTTGATGGGCTGTTTGTTGGGTCAATATATCTGTGGGTCTGTGTGTTTGATCAGTTGTCTGTCTGTGGGTCATTTGGTTGATGGGGGGTTTGTGGAGTTGGGAGGATGTGTTGGAGTGGTATGTAATTGAACGGCAAGTGACAGGACTTTTATTTCACATGTGGAAGCACTCCTTGTAACAAGATTTCCATTTTGTTACCATGCTTGTGACCTTGACCTTTTAGTTTGACCTGCCTTTGAAGATACATTGGGATATCTTTTGATGGGATACAGTTATACAGCTGACATATTCCAAGTGTATTCCATCTAGCAAGACATTGATACCAAAATTGTTGACCTTGCGATCTTGACAATGGCATTTGATCAACTTCCATACTTACATAATTTCAAGCCTTTGTTGGTACCAAAATGTTTGACCCTATGGATTTGAAAATCTCATTTTTATAGTCAGAAGTTTTGAATAGCAAGCGACAGAATTGGTGGCATACTTCTGCCTCCTGAATGCAAGGTATTTTTCTACAGATTATTTCAACTTGCAATATAATATGTCAACATGCTTTACATTGCATGTTGACATATTTAACATGCATGTTGACAAATTTATCTTTAACATATTGACAAATTTAACTTGCATGTTAACATAATCTTGAGAAAAATAATGTACGTACTTGTACACCGCGTGGGATCGAAACGTATGGTGTTGTGATTCCTTACATAGTTTTTTGGCATTTTCTCATTTTCCAAATTAAACTTTACAAAACTGAACAGCGGTTGCAGTTGGGCAACACCTAATAAATCAATCCATATCGTCCAGGTATATGAAAAGTTCATAGTTTTAGCAAACACTTCAATTGTTTGTCGACGACAAAAAATAATTCCTTCTGACAAACTCTTGAAGTGTTTGCACAAAAATTACAGAATTTTCAGATATATAAACGATATGGACTTACTTATTAGACATTGCTCCAATGCAACGTCTCATTACTTTTGTGCAGTATCACTTAAATAATGAGAAAACATCAAAATTCTCCGTAAAGAATCACAACATCATATGTTTCGATCCCACGCGGTGTTGTAGAAGGCCGACATCATTCATATTTCACTTGTGTATTGACTTTTTCAAGACCTTAAAAAAAAACTTAAGATGCTTTTTAACATCATCACTTTAACTACTTTATTTTTGACAAATATCCAAAAACTGTCAAAGTTATCCTTCTGTTTTGTCATTTTATCATCCTGTCACATAAAAAAGTTCCAAAAGATAAGATGTACATTGTGTGAAAAGATTGAAGGTCAAGGCCATATTTTATTCATTGATACATGTACATTATTATGGAAACTGTCAAAGAATCAAGTATAAATACTTTGAAAAGTTTATGGACAATGGGTAATTTGATCAAATGTTTAAGATATTCATGTATCCTCCCCAAAATGATTGAAGTGAAATGAGATAAAGAAGATCCTGATGACAATCTCAACAGCACTCACAATAGAGCACCAAATGGAGTATTGACGGACCCCTAGCAAGCTAGAGGTGGGACCACGTGCCCGGGAGGAGTAAGCATCCCCTATTTGGCTAGCCACACCCGCCGTCGATGTTCATGCTTTAAAAATGAAAACAATATCGAAATACATGCTTTGTCAGAGGTAATGTCTATATAGAAAGTGCTATGGCGACCACGTCAGTGAAGTGATAATATGCATGCAGTTATGCATATTGAATTGATTTAGAACCGTTTTCAGTAACTATGTAGTTGGATTATTCCTAGATTTAATGTGACACACTGCAGAGAGGCTGACATTCTTGCATTCAAAATTCATCAAGTGAAGATTTTGCTCAATCTTTTTGGAACTTTAGAATTTTATATATGAATGCAAATTACCGTAAAATTAAGAAATCAATGATCAGATTTAATGAAATGTATGATACTTTGATACTTATACATGTATTTGTACATGTATATGTTGTAAATTACAGAATAATCCATCCCAAAAATTTTGTAAAGGAACCAACATTGACAATGACAGATAAGTAAGGAGAATGTTAATCATTTGAAATGTTCTGTAGTGAACTGGGTTGAGTGTATTCTTTGTCCAATTGAATACATGTTTTAAATACAATCAATGAGCTTAGGGGTTGGATGTTATTATCTCTTCGAAGCATCAAATTCAAAACGATAGCCTGAGCTGCATGTGTATAGTAGATAAGGGGCATGGATGGTGACTTAAACCTTGTGAACACAATTAAATAGGAAACAAACAAAAGGCTGTAAATTCACCAAATATTCCACAAAAAACGTCCAAATATATCATATATGTTGCAATATTTAGTAATGACTTTGTTTTCCTTACAAACATGTATACTGTAAATGTGCTTATTTTTGCTTAGAGAAATTTTCGCAAAGTCACCATTGCAGCAATACACATGGGGGGTATTTTTGTGAAATTGGGATTATTCCCTTTAGTCTTATATACATGTACTGGTTGTTTTCATGCAGGGGTTATTTTCACGATAATAAAACAGTAGGAAATGTGTGAAAATTAACCCCATGCGAAATTTACCACATATACAGTATATCCTTATTTTAAAAAGGTCGGTCTTTAATATCAGTCTTCATTTTGCCTAAATGATACCTTTAGGATCTTTTTGTGAACCATTATTTGAACAACGCTAATGCATTCGAAAATATGCAGCTGAAATATAAATCTATATTTATTTTGATTTTACAGACAAAAATGAAGCAGAGGGTTCAATGGCTATGGAGACTTCAATATTGATGAAACCATGGGATGGAACAGCAGTAAAACTGGTTATAAATCAAACATCGGTAGATCAGCTGAAACACAACTCTTTTGATCTTAATGTGGAGCCATATTATATTCAGTATTTGGTACACTGTAGAAGGGAGGAGATTCTTCAAGTAGCAGACAAAGCCGGTTGTCAACTCAGCATTCATCCAAACTGCATAGAATTTGTGTGCACAGAAAATCAAGAAGTTCAAGTATTGAAGAACACATTAGAGAAAGATCTGAATAGAATTATAAAACGGGATCAGATTGTTTGTTATCCTTTACATGCTCGTAAGGTGCATGACATTCAAACAAAATTCCTTACACTAATTGAGGAAAACCCGCCAGAGTTTTTGACAACAAGAAAGGTAATATTGCTTCCAAAGTATGATGGACCAGATGATGAAATTTTAGTTGTTGCAGAAAAAGGTTCATCAGAGTTAATCTTGAAGGTTCTGAATGAACTGTTAAATAAAGCAAAACGTGAAGATAATCCTTCTTCCAGGATAACATTTCACGTTGTTGAAGCAAATGCTGAGATGATAGATAAGTTGAAACTTCTTGGTGTGATGAACACAAAATATGAAGACAAAATAAAATGCAGACTTGAAGGCAGAACCGTCATATGTGAAGGTCCGTCAAAACTTTTGCAAAATTGTGAAGAAGACATTGAGAAAATATGTCAGAGTGTTATGGAAGAGAAGATAGTTGTACAAGATCCTATGCAATTTTCAGATAAGGATATGGAGCAATTTTTAATGAAAGAAACAACTGAGATAGAAATCCTGGTCCGAGTTCTATCTGGGACTGTGGTACTATATGCCATAAAGGAAGATATGATGAGAAAAGGGAGGGAAAAAGTGGAACAATGCTTGTCTACAAGACAAGACAACAAGTTAGGTGCAGAGATGCTGCATATTACAGAAGACACCAAAGGTTGTCTTGAGGAGGCAAACCAACCAGAAAGTAGACAGACAGCAAAAACTTCAATTTCTACAGACGATGCTAAAACTTCTACACATCCACCTGAAAACAGCTTGACGAATGACGTAGACATTGTCAAACATGATGAATGTGCAAGTAGTGTACAATGTCATGTAGGACAAAAGAAAATGATGACAAAGTCAGTGTCAAGTGCATCCTCTTCAAATGATAGCAGTATTAATCAGCAAGACCAGGATAGGGATCCATGTATGGGAATCAAAAACCGTGATGAACCTATTGAGACAGTACAATTGTCAGACCCAAAACCCGATGAGAAGACTATTTCAAATGATAGCAAAAATGATGCTTTGAAGGATGATCAAAAACGAAGAAGACCTTCAGGTAAACAGGAAGGTCAAGGGGTTTCTGTACCTCTAGGTACTGCTGCTGAAAGAGAAAAACCTCAAAAACAAAACAGCTCAGATGATCAGATGTCAAGCACTCACAATGACACAAGAGAAACAAATGAAGGTGAAGTGGATAAAGAAGATACTGCTGATTCTGGTTCACATTCAATGTCTGAAGAAAGAGCTGACGTCACAATGAGTATTGCAGATGAAAATGCTGAAATTGTTGGCAAGAATGACAAAAATGGAAATAAGAAAGTGTATGCAAATATGACTGAAAACTTTGAAGTGGAGAAAGCACATCAATATAGGAAGGCAATCAGTCGTTCTGAGGGTGCAACATCTGTAATAAGACCTGAAACTAAAGGTCAAAATGTTTCAAGACAGAGGTCTCACTCTGATCAAAATCCAATGTCTTCAGCCAGGCTACATGATATACAGCCACAATATAATTGCAAAGATGAAACTGTTACATTATATAAAAAATCCCCAGAAGCTGTCCTCAAAACCGATACCCAGCAAGAAAACATGTCAAAGAGTTTTGGTTTGAAAAACTCCGAAAATAACGAGGGAGAAGAATCACCACTAAAAGTGGAAAATCTACTGGTCGCTCCAAAAGATCAGGAGATTCAAAGATCGTTTGATTTTATACAGGATGAAGACATTCCTCCACAAAACTCAGAACTAGATGAAACAGCCAGTCTTGAGGAAAGTGCAGTTGGTACTGCATCTACTTTAAAAAGTCTTCGAAAAGAAGTCTCAAGCAAGAACACCGAAAAGAAACATGACCGTGAACAACTTTCAGATGTCTCACATAGGAAAGAAGACCTGTCACATCCAGTTGAAAAAACATATGACCTGTCATTTTTCAGGTTCAAGTTACTTCAAATGGAAGTAGTGAACGAACAAGTTGAAGAAAGGTGCAAGTCACTGAAGAAATTTGGCACCATTTCTTCTTGGGAGATTGCCAAAGAAAATAAGCAATTTGTACTTCATGTTACTGGATCAAGTGTTGAAGCATGTAATGAATTTAATCAGTTAATAGAGAATATGACAGTAGAATGTGATTACTCAAGAAAAGAGGTACTGAATGCTAGAGCAGCTCTAGATGACCTTAAGAAGGATTGTCCTTTATTTATTGATGGATTAGAGAATGATACCACTGACACTTGCCAGATTGGAAGCCTTGATACAGATTCGGATAAAGTTATTCAGATAATGCAAGAGTGTAATGGAAATCAAGCAAGAAAAGGGCAAGATACGAACGGCTCACAAAACAGCGAGGAAAGCGTGGCACAACGCACCAGATCAAAAACGAAAAAGGAAGAAGCTAATCAAAAAGGATCCACAGCAGTTGGAAGGCTGAGCAATCAGTCTGCGAAATCTCTAGACCAAATCCTTTTACCTTTGGAAGTAGATGTTCTTAAATTCCTTAAAACTCATGAAAAAGATGCTTTAAATGCTTTAAATGAAAAAATTAAGGTGAAAATAAATTTCACTTCTTTTGGCATTCTTCTCCATGGACATTCAAAGCATGTAGCAAATGCTAAGAAAGAACTAGAAACAATTTCAAAGAAAATAAAAACAAAGGAGGTACAGTGTGATGAATCTGCTCAGAATGTTCTTATTCCAAAAGATGCTATGACAATAGTGCAGAAAACAAAAGAGAGCTGTAAAGAACCTGTGGAGATATCTTGTATTGGACTTGATAATACAGAGCCTAGCTACTATTGTACCTGGATTTCAGATCAATGTAGACTTCTCCTGATAGTGACCTATGGAAGAGTTGAGAATACTAAAGCCGATGCCATGGTATTTCCCTGCAGCTCAGATTTAAACCCAGTAGGAACCAAATCTTGGGATATTTTAAGAAAAGGTATGTTCAGTGGTGTTTTAATTTACCTGTGTGAACCAAAAGTGAGTTATTGCCATAGTGTGCAAATTGTCGGTCTGTCTGTCCCTCTGTTAATCCATTATGAACTATTTTTAATGCTTAGTAAATTCAATATTTAGTTTACTGCACTCCTCATGTAAGTGATATGGCCCCCACTTATTTCTTAGCATTTTTCATGCAAAGTGATATTATGTTGCAAGTGATTTCAACCTTGATTATTTTAAACTTTGTTCTTGATTATTGTTAACTCACCTGAGCAAAGCTCAAGTGAGATATTGTCATAGCATGTCGTCTGTCGTCCAATCGTCGTAAACTTCCACATTTTCGATTTCTTCTCCAGAACGGCTGAAGGGATTTTGATGAAACTTGGAAGGTGTGAAGTACTAATGGTCCCCTACAAGTGTTGTTGTTTTTCGTCCAGATCTGTCTATACGAATGTTGGTAGCACCACCACAGGCAAAAGTAGGTCACATTGGGTACCATCCTTTGACAAACTTCTTCATCAGAACTGAGGCACGTATCGACAAACCGAAAGCATCGGAATGATCTAGAGAGATGTCTTGGGAAGTGTTGTCATTTTGGGTTCCACTCTGAAGTCAAATTTTTTACGTCTTTAAATGTGTGATTTTACATGCTCATTTACTGCATATTTGTCATATTTCAGTTAGTAAATACTTTGATATGTATTTCATGCTAAAATTTTAATTTTTTGATTTTTTATGAATTTGTATGCCCCTGTAATAGAAGATTTGGGGGCATATAGTTTTTGTCCTGTCCATTTGTCTGTCTGTTTGTCTGTTTGTCCGCAAAAACTTTAACCTTGGCCATAACTTTTGAATAGTAAGGGATAGGGCTTTGATATTTCACATGTTTATTCCTAGTCACCTTGATCTCATCGTCGGAAACCCACAGCAATTGCCTTACAATCTTCCGAAGTATAACAGAGAAAATGCCGTGGGTTTCCAACAATGCCTTGATCTTGACCTGTGACCTATTTTTCAAAACCTTTAACATTGGACATTACTTTTGAATGGTAAGTGATAGGGCTTTCATATTTGACATGTGTATTCGTTGTGACAAGAACTTTCCATTGATACCAAAATTTTTGACCTCGTGACCTTGACCTTGACCTTTGACCTACTTTTCAAAAACTTTAACAGACGGCATAAATTTTGAATGGTAAGTTATAGGGCTTGATATTTCACATGTGTATTCATTATGTTAAGACCTTTCTATTGATACCAAATTTTTTTACCTTTGACCTACTGTACAAAAACTTTAACATTTGGAATAACTTTTTGAATGGTAAGTGATAGGGCTTTGTATTTCACATGTGTAATCCTTGTCACAAGACTTTTCCATCGATAACAAAAATTTTTAACCCAGTGACCTGACCTGGACTTTTCACATGTACTTAACAGAAAATGGTGTTTATACTAACAAAGAAGCCATGGGGGGCATGTATGTTTCACAAACACAGGCTTTATTTTTTATGGATCTGTGGACAGGTTACTGCTAGGGGGGGGGGGGGGGGGTTGTTAAACCTTTGCTTCAGACCAGAAACATATATTGACATACTAAAAGCATCAAAAGAATCAAGAAAGAACTTACTGATATAAGAACTACATGTAAATATTTTTATTTCACTCAAAAGCCAAAATGTTCATACCTTTTCAAAAACCTTCTGGACTGCTAATTTTTCTTTTTTTGCTCTGAGTAACTGGAGAAAATAATTGTACAGTTACTTCATATTTTACACAATTTTTTAAAACTTACTCAATGCTCTGGTATGGTTAAATATTTTCTTTGATTTCTTTTGTGATGTGAAAGAGGAGGGAGTGGGGGTTTCTGATTTACATTTTTATCTTCTTTCCTAGAGTATCTGAACAGATTTTGAATAGATTTGGTATGTATGAAGTACTATTTGTTCCTAGATTTCAGGGTTTTTTTTCCCTTGTTTTGGGGCCGAATTTCGGCCCCTTCCCAATGCCAAATTTCCTCTATTTTTCCCAAAAAATCACTCTTAAATTCCCAAAGAGGAAATATGAAAAAATCACTTGAGAAAGTAATACTCAAAACCTGGAAGTGACCAGCACAAAATGTCCTATTTCTAAGTGCATCTTCAAGTTTTTCATTCAACCCTTGTTCAGTTCAAGTAAATTATCGGATTAGCAGTGTAATAAATGATAATTTAGGGTTATACAGTGGTGAGAATTTGTATAAAAATTTTCCCAATTTCAGGAAAATGTCGCAAATTTTCCCAAATGGGACAGGTACAGGCACCTTCCCCAAAATAAAAAAAACCCTGGATTTTGGTTATTTTTGTCCATTTGTATAGTAGTCATATTATTGGCTATAATTTCTATATATATATGCTTCTACTGCTATTAAACTGAGGGTTACAGCCTCCTTCAGGATCAGGTTCACAATTTTTGGGTCAAACATGTGGCACTCAACAGTTCTGTTCTTGGATTTTTTAGAAGAATTTTGGATTCACGTTGGTAAATTGAAGGTACATTATTCTGGAAATGTTCCCTTTGCTTAGCTGCAAATGTTCCCTTTGTTCTCTTTACTTAGTTTAGAAAATATTACAATGCTTCAATCACGTTTAATTTGCTAATGGTTCTTAGGTGAGCAACAGTGGCCTTTTTGGGACTCTTGTTTTCTCAATGCCCTGTTTACACGACGGGTTTAATGCACATTTAATTGAATTTAATGCACATTAGATTTTAGCTGTGTTCACATGGATTATTTAATGCGCATTAGTTTAATTCGCATTAGATTTTGCTGTGTGAACGCAAAGCGAATCTAATTCGCATTAAATCTGGCGCATGCGTATATGATTTACTAGAATTCTACAGTACGTTTACATTATATCTGGGCACTTTAAATCACCCTTGGACCTCAAAACATAGAATAAAAGGTTAAGATACTTGATTTCATTCACAATGGACACTGTACTATGTCTCTTATTGACTTACGTAGAGTAACACTTATTATGATGTCATCTTATCTCATAATGATGTCATGCTATGCATGCATTAGCTTAACTTGCGAAGAGGTAAATTATTTTGAGAAAAACAATATATAGGTACGCATGCGACCTTTTTGCTATGTAAAGTATACGACTCTCAGTGCAAATGTACCTGTACCAAAATCTAATGCGCATTATAATCTGTCGTGTGAACGCAATTCGAATCAAATTCACATTAGGATAAAGCGTATCAAATCTTATGCGAATTAGATTTAATGCACATTCGTGTGAACACTAGGGCATTAGTTCAGTTTATGAATAAATCATTTTGAAAAAAGAAATTTGAATATGAATTTTATGTATTCTGCATCATCTCTTTTTTTCCTTTTGTATAGGGGGACAGTCTTGTATCATGAATTCAATGACAGAATTAAGGGCCTCAGCTAAGAAGCATTCCCCTCATATCCTTAGTGATTGTGAAGTACTTATCAGCGAGCAGACTGGTAACCTGGATTTATTAAATCTGATTTATGCTAGGATACCTATTTGGAAAAGTGAAAGTGACATTGACAGCAATGGACTGGAGAATCTTTGTAAAGGATTAGTGAGGCTGATAAATGAAAAGGGGCTGCGGAGAGTTGTGATTCCAGTTGACTTAAGTTCAGATTTTGTATATTGGGGCTTTTGTCAGTTCTTGGTTTTTTTCCTGTTGGATAATGCAATGAAAGAGTTGACCCACAAGGCTGAAATTCATCTTTGTGTATCAACAAAAGACAAGGCAGAAATTCTTAGAGAAGTATGCAATGCAAATGCTGGAGGTAGAAAAGAGAATGTCAGCCTGGTACTTCACTATGTTCCCCTGGATATAATAGAAGGGGAGGAAGATGATTTGCAAGCAGGTATGAACATGTATTTTTAAGAATAAAAAATTCATGTAACTTGAAAAATTAGTAAATTCAAGTCTTACACAAAGACACAAAAATTTAAACATTTTTACATGTATGTATCATTAAATAAGATTTTTTTTTCATTCAGGCAGTAGTATTCCTTGTGTCAAATTGCATAGAGGTTCACTGGTGGATATGGACAGTAAGGTAAATATTGTTTAGCTAAGTTGATCGAGGTACATGTAGGTGGGCAGATAGAAAGATATTATGGTCAATGATGCTTTTAGTCAAATGAACAATTTTAAGGTCAAAGTCATGTGACTCACGATGGAAAATTGTTTCGGAATCATGTTAACTTTTCTGAACCATTTGTTGTGTGTATTTCAACGATCATCATAAAACCTGCATATCCCCATGACGGCCATGAGTCAAGGATGAGCCCTATTGATTATCAAGGATCTGGGTCGTTTTGCCCCTTTCACCTTTGAGTCGATATACCCTGGGTTGTTCCACCCCCAAGATGGGTCGTTTCGCCACTCAAGGGTGGTCATTTTGCCCCTCAACGTTGGGTGGCTCGTTTCACCTCTCATTGCACATTTGTAAAGAAAATACAAAAAGTGTTGAAATGCACTCATTTGATTTTTATTTTACTTTTCTTTGATACTGTAAAACAAGAATATTTAGCGCTCCATTTATTTTAGCGCCATTAGCGCAAAGGTATGATTGTGCTAAATTTAGTTGTGCACTAATATTTTAAGATTCAACATCAAATTTCAATAAGAAAATTTAAGGATAACGTATTCGACAGTTTATTCAAAGTACATTACACTGTGTTAACGGCATGGTCTATCCTGCAACGCATGTTGTTTTTATAGTTAATTAGATAATTGGATTAATGCTTGGGTAGATAATCATAGTACACGCACAGTGATTTACAAGTACACGTATTAATGAAATTTGCACTGAGTAGATCATGATTGTCTACGTGTCGTAATAACCAATAATGAAATGTAAATAAAAATATAGTCCGACGAGATTATTTTTGAACAACAAAAAAAAAAGGAACTTGTATTTCATCTCAACCTATTTTCATTCCAACCAATCAGAAAAAAAAAAAATCTGCAGTCGTAAATTGTAGTCCTACCTCAATGCGGGAAGAGACGTTCATATGTATTCTTTCTAATGTGAATACTTTTTTCTCTCCATCTTATTTATAGATGACGTTACGGTAAAATTTGTGTGAAAATACAGTATTTTGATAACGCAATTTCCGTATCGTAAAAAGAAAAGAGATCTATAGAAAAGTTTATAAACATAAATGCAGCAATTCCAGCATGTAGTCAATAGCTCTATGTACATATGTGTATCGCTGAGAATTTGTACAATATATGTACAGTCTTTAAAGGGATTTATTTACATAGCTTGAATAAAATCGGGATGTCAGCACTCTATTGTAAAAGCCGTTTCCCTAAAATGACTCATGACGCCAAGCCGAAAAATTGGGAGGATAATCATATATTCATCCATGTTACAGAACAACTTGATTTCCTTTCATCACTTTTAATAAAATTGATATTTATTTCGTATTACCAACGATTGTCCGAACATGAGACACGACGGATATTTTTGTCTGACGTTACAAAAAATACGATTCATCGAAGGCATATTGTTACCGGCGATGTCTGAGATATGAAGTCCTAAAGTCACTGTGCGCTAATTTCATCGACCAGATGGAGTCAATGTGCTAAAATTAGTTTGCGCCAAAAGGTTCTCATCCCTCATTGCGCTAAAATATGTTTGCGCTAAATATTCTCCTTTTACAGTATTATACAATAAAACAGGTTATAAACTTTGTATAAAAGTAGAATTTGATAAAGTGCTACCTTATATATAATTAGGTACCAACTTCACCGATAATTAAAAATTTTCTAGATTTTACACAAAAATAACGAAAATCATCCAACTCAGTTAAGGTCAAAATTTCAGAGATACCGAATTTTAAAGATTTTTCCAGACACACAGTAAAAGATGCTCCTAGGGAAGACTTTTCAAAATATTGACGAAAAAATATATATCTGTGTTCAAATAAGAGAGAACAGACGCTCACAAATAGTGCCATTTTGTGGTTTTCTTGAAAAAGTGTCAGAGCTGAAAATTTGCCTTATTTTGGGGGGAATTTAAACGATTTGTAATTTGTCGGTATTCATCAGCCATACCTTATAAAAAAGCTTAAATCAGAAATATTCAATACGTAAAACAATATTCATGGGTAATTACTAACGTAAAAGAAATCTGAACAGTTAAAAAAAGTACCTCCACATCAATTTTTACAGAAATTACTGTGAAGCATTTTCTTACGCATACTTCATTCTTTATAGATCAAATTTTCAAACTTGGCCGCTTTAATGTGTCTTATGAATTAAAGTCTCAAAAAGAGTAAGAAATGATGCATTGGCCATGATAAATTGAAATATCTTTAAAAGTCAAGCTCAATGAGTGCTAAAACATGAGATGCACAAGAATAATAGTCCAAAATCGTGACCAATGACGCACCTTAAGGTGGCTCGTTTCACCTCTCATTGTGGATCGTTTCACCCCTTGTGGCGGGTCGTTTCGTCCTCTTTTTAAGAAAACTTTCTCCTCATGGTGGGTTGTTTAAATGCTCTCCTCTACAGAATAAGCGATTTTAGTCATCAACATGTTTAAAGTTTGCACCTAATGTGAATCGTTTTGCCCCCTCCATATAGTACGCAACATGAATATTGTACAGTGTCAGCTATCTTTATTTATTTATGTATTTGATATTTATTAGATCTCCCCCAACAGAGAGGAGACATATTGTTTTTGCCTTGGCGTCCGTCTGTCACACATAGTGTCAGGGCTATATCTCTTGAACCGTTTACCCGATCACTTTCATATTTTGGTATGTTGTTAATGCGTATGATCCAAAGGTTTCACATCACCTTGACCCAAGGTCATATGACCAAGGTCTATATTGCGAAGCCAGCTTGACTATAGCATAGACGTATATCTAGATATAAGTCTATGGTAGAAACTATCTCTGATCTACTTTCGTTTTATTCGTACTTGTCATACACGAATTCGACTTCAAACTATGTCATTCTTTTCCACTTTGTATATTTCCGATTATAATCGATTCTTAAAAGCTTAATCGATTAATCGAAATGGAAGGGTATTGTCGGTGATAATCGTTACAACACTTACTTCTCCTCAGCAACTGTTGCACAGAATTTCATGAAACCTTACAAGAAGCAACTTACACAAGGTCCCCTAACATGTTTGTGTTTTTTGTGCCGATCGGTCAACAAATATGGCCGCCAAGGGCTCTGATTGGCTGACACATTTTTGACTTCTCCTCTGCAACTGCTTCACAGAATTTATTAAATCTTACAGATAGCAAGTACTCAAGGTCCTCTACCAAGTTTGTGTTTGTTGTGCCATAGTCAGTTTAAGAGCTC
Source organism: Pinctada fucata (assembly GCA_028142955.1). Lineage (NCBI taxonomy): Eukaryota > Metazoa > Mollusca > Bivalvia > Pterioida > Pteriidae > Pinctada > Pinctada fucata. Next base: position 38,588,279 of record AP027112.1, on the reverse strand, counting down.
TACAGAGCTCATGTTATTATTATGTATGTACAAATTGCCGACTCTAAATAAAAATTACTTTACTTTACTTTACAATCGGTCAACAAATGTGGCTGCTGATGGCTCTGATTGGCTGACACATTTTCTTCTTCTCTGCAACCGCTGCACAGAATTTCATGAAACCTTACAGGAAGCAAAAACTGGAGGTCCTCTACCAAGTTTGTGTTTTTCGTGCTGATCGGTCAACAAATATGACCATCAAAGGCTCTGATTTCTGACATATTTTCGACTTTTTCTCTGCAGCTGGTGCACAGAATTTCATGAAACCTTACAAGAAGCAAGTACACAAGGTCCCCTACCAAGTTTGTGTTTTCCGTGCCGAGCGGTAAACAAATATGTCTGCCAAGGGCTCTGATTGACTGACACATCTTTGACACTTTGCAACTGCTTCACAGAATTTAATGAAATCTTACAGGAAGCAAGTACTCAAGGTCCTTTACCAAGTTTGTGTTTGTGCTGATCGGTCAATAAATATGGCTGCCGAGGGCTCTGATTGGCTGACATATTTTCGACTTCTCCTCTGCAACCGCTGCACAGAATTTCATGACATCATACAGGAAGCAAGAACGTCAGGTCATCTAGTAGTGATGTGCCGATTACCACTGACATCGGTGACATTGTCGCCAGACCCTTCCAATTACGATTATTGATTAAGATTTTGATTATCGATTATAATCATTATAATTATTATTTTAAGAACGATGTATTTGCTTAGAAAAGCCGTATTTTTGCTGGAGATACATAATCGTACAGTTTAGAAGTTGTACTTATAACTTTAGATGTGTTATATCATTAATTTATGTCAGTATATGCATACTGGAATGAATCATTTTGCCAAGTTTCTTAGTTTGTAATTTTGCAGTCAATATAAAGTAACTTATGGACAAATCATGTAATATTTTACATTTTACAGTATGATATGAGAATCTGATTATAATCGATAATAAATCGAAAGGCCTATCCGATTAATGGAGTTTGATTTTCCATCCGATTCCCAATACTATCCTCTACCAAGTTTGTGTTTTTCGTGCCAATCGGTCAACAAATATATGGCCGTCATGGCTCTGATTGGTTTATGCATTTTCGACTTCTCCTTTGCAACCGCTGCACAGTATTTCACAAAACCTTACAAGAAGCAAGTAATCAAGGTCTTCTACCAAGTTTGTGTTTTTTGTACTGATCGGTCAACAAATAAGGCGCGAAAGGCTCTGATTGGCTGACACATTTTCGACTTCCCTTCTGTAACCCTGCACAGAATTTCATGAAATCTTACAAGAAGCAAGTACTCAAGGTCCTCTACTAATTGTGTGTTTTACGTGCCAATCGGTCAACAAATATGGCCGCTGGAGGCTCTGATTTGCTGACACATTTTCCACATCTTCTCTGTAACCGCTGCACAGAATTTCATGAAAACCTTATAAGAAGCAAGTACTCAAAGTCCTCTACCAAGTTTGTGTTTTTCTTGACAATCGGTCAATAAGAATGGCCGCTGGAGGCTCTGATTGGCTGACACATTTTCAATTTCATCTTTGTAACCGTTGCACAGAATTTCATGAAATCATACAAGAAGCAAGAACTCAAGGTCCTCTATGCAATTTATGTTTTATTTGCCGATTGGTCAACAAATATGTCCGCCAAAGACTCTAATTGGCTTACACATTTTTGACTTCTTCTCTGTAACTGCTGTGCAGAATTTCATGAAATCTTACAAGAAGCAAGTACTCATGGTTCTCTACTAAGTTTGCAATTTTCGTGCCGATTGGTCAACAAATATGGCCGCTGATTCAGAAGGCTCTGATTGGCTGAAACATTTTCAACTTCTCCTCTGTAACCGGTGCACAGAATTTTATGAAATCTTACAAGAAGCAAGTACTCAAGGTCCTCTGTTTGATTTGTGTTTTATGTGCCGATCAGTCAACAAATATGGCCACAGAAGGCTCTGATTGATTGACACATTTTTTACTTTTCCTCTGAAACTGCTGCAGCACATACTTGCCATTGTCCCGGCCGGGACAAAAAATGTCCCGCATTTTCGACCGAAAATATCTGTCCCGGCCGGGACACAGAAAATCCCTATTTTTGGACGAAAAAAAAAAAATTAGTGTAATCATCATGATCATGGTAATTCTTTGTCGATTTCAGTAGTTCTGTCTTTTTTAAACTTTCATTGTGTATTTAAATGTCTCCAATTATCTACGCTATATACCCATATACAGTAAGGCACGGTCCATTTGATATTCTGGGGGGGGGGGGTGGGGGGGCTTGGGTTTTTTTGTCGGAGCAAGATTATTTTTTTCACCCTGGACCGGGGCAAAATTATTTTTTTCTTGCAAAGTTGGAGCAAGGAATTTTTTTTTATAATAATTGATGTGAATATAAAGAATGTTTGTGTTTTTTTCAAGAGAAATTATTTTTCACTCAAATTACTCCAAACATTATTTTTATGTAAAACTTGTATTCACTTCTAAACTGAGAGAGATGAAAGGTTTTTACAATATGCGATATGTGACGGTTCAGGAATCGTGCCCGGTTAGCTCAGTCGGTAAGAGCATCTGCCCTGTAAGCAGAAGGTCTCGGATTTGATTCCTGGGCCGGCCACATTTACCATTCCGCCTGTCACAATATTTGGTGCCGTGAGAGTGAACCTCATGAGTTGCTTGTGGTTTAGGGCAACTATGGGGAAGAACCAGGGATTTATTTGTCTTTCTTTGTGAGGTTTCCGGTTAACAACTTTGGGAAACCTCAAAATTTGGCGGGGTGGAGTGTGACGGTTCAGGAATCGTGCCCGGTTAGCTCAGTCGGTAAGAGCGTCTGCCCTGTAAGCAGAAGGTCTCGGGTTCGATTCCCGGGCCGGCCACATTTTCCATTCCGCCTGTCACAGATATATAATTTTTAGTTAACAAAATTAATATAAGGTCATGTAAGAGGGTCTGATGCAAGGTTTTACATTTTTTCATCAAAATTCAGAGCAAAATTTTTTTTTTTTGAAACCAAGCCCCCCCCCCCCAGAATATTAAATGGACCGTGCCTAATCAGCAGACAACAACGCAGATGTTTAATACCTATGTTCAGAAAGTTGTGAATATAAAACGTGAACAATGGAGTAAAAGACTTTTAAAACTTTCACAGAGAAAAATTAAATAGGGTAGACAAGTTCACTGAAGCGCCACTTTTCTGAGGAGCCATCTACGTATATGGCGCACGTTAATAAGATTTATTTTTTACTCTGACGTTCTTTCGTTTGCAGAGGGCAATGATCTAGTGCAAATTTGGATTGCAATATCTGAAGTTCAACTTCCTAAAAGTGTCCCTCTTTATGTCCCTCAATGGCGTTATATTTGTCCCGCATTTTGATGATTTGTCCCTTTTTTTGTCCCTCTTTACAATGACAAAATGCCGAAAAATTATGGCAAGTATGCACAGAATTTCACAAAACCTTACAGGAAGGAAATACTTAAGGTCCTCTACCAAATTGTCCTCTATCATTCTTTTGCAACTCAGGTTAGTGATGTGGCCTCCTTGGGCCTCTTGTTTAATTTATTTATTTATTCATTTATTTATCCAGATATTTATTTAAAGGTCAAACATATAGGACTTTAATTATTTAAACAGGTTCTGTTTCAATATGGAATATGTATTGCACCAATCATTATAACGCTTGCTAGAAATGTTTCCAAAGTGAGTCAACTTGAAGATTACTAGTATTCCTCAATCTCACATAGATACTTGAAATTCAACAACTCATTTTCGGTATGATATGTTGTTTTGATTAAGGGGGTATTTCAGTGACTTTTCTATGTAAAGATGCAAGCATTGTGATTAAAGCTTTCACTTATTTTCTTGACTTTGATCCAGTTATCAGCAATTGCATCTTATTATTATATTTGAAAAAAAAAACTCTGTGCTATTTACAGGTTGATGTGATTGTGAATTCAGTAAATAAGAAGTTAGATTTGAATTCTGGCTTTGTATCCAGAACCCTACTGCAGAAAGCAGGAAACAGTATACAGAGTGAATGCAGAAGACATCAATCTCCAGTTGCAATAGGGTCAGTTGTTTCAACATCTGCAGGGAATCTGAAGTGCAAGCAAATTTATCATGGAGTGCTTTTGCCCATGTGGATACCTTCAGGAAATTTTTCTCTGCATGTAAGCTGAACAGGTTACACACATCAACATGAAAAAACTTGGTTTGCATCAACTTCATTTATTGTTATCCAATGTTCACAGAGTAACACAAATGTGATATTGTTAACTTATACAGAGGTAAGATATGTTGAATATAAGCTACATTTGCAAACTTAAGTTAACCTTTATCATAATGGAGACATATGCAATGACTTATTATTAATGATAAAAAATCAATCTTATCTTAGTAAGTTAAACTTTTCTGATCCTGTTGATAATTTAAGGTTATCAGATGTGTAATGATGAAATGCCTGAAGGAAGCTGAAGACCAACGCCACACTAGTATTGCCTTCCCTGCCTTAGGCACTGGAAACCTCGGTTATCCATGGCACAATGTTGCAGAAACCATGTTTGATGTTGTAGATGAGTACTGCACTGTCGTACAGTCATCATGCATCAAGACTGTGTATTTTGTCCTTCAGCCAAATGAAGATAAGATTATAGAGGTAAAGCTTTGATTGTAGGGAGATAAGTATCCAAAGGAGTAGGTGCGGTGACCTGCTATTTCAGCCCTATTTTCAAATTTGATCATATATCCATAATATTGTAGTTTATAAAAGGTCAAATGTATGGTGAATCCAAATCAGTAAAGCCTGTTTTGATTTCGCAGTCCTATACTGAATAATGCGTCGCCCAAAACGTCTAGAAACATTGAATTCATTGAAATATAAATAAATGAGCAAAATTTCGATAGAAATTTAATAAATCAGGCAGTGCTCCAGGGCTTGCCCGCGAATATTTCTGTATTAATCGATGGATTTCTGACCAGCCTTTTAATTTGCATAATAAATTCCGTGGGCGAGGCCTGGATAATAGATGAACTTTGAAGATTTGTGAGTAAAAAATGATGATTTTCCATTTGTTTTGCGTCATTCAGGGCAAATGACGTCAGAACATGACGTCTGGGCCGATATGAGGGGTTAGCACACCTAGTCCTTTTAGCCTGTTTGTAAGGAAATGTCTACTTTTATGCTATTTTATCATTCTTTCTGCACTGCCCTGTTTTGTTTAATTTTGCAGACAGGACATTTCTTATAGAATCAGAATATAGGGTTTTTATTGTCACAGTTCATTGTCAAATAGTTAATTATAAAAAGCTCCGATTTTTACACCCTGCAAAACAAATTTAATTACTGTCAGCGCAGCTCACTCCAGAAAACAGAATACCACGACTTTTGAATTTTTCAGTATGACTATAAACTGTTGAAATCTGGTCGTCATCATTTTACCACTAATTTCGGTAAGAGTGGGCAATTTGGGTGGGAAATAACACTCATATTAATTGATAATATCTATTTTCGATTCAATTTCAATGAACAACAATATCTCTACCCTTATTTGAAAGATAAAAAACAGTAAGAAAACAATTTTTGAAAATAGCAAAAAAAAACCCAGCAGTTTTTGCCTCCTTGATAAAGTTGAAACATGTCATTGACAAGGTAAATTACTTGTATACTTAAATTAAATAGTCTTTAAGTAAATTTACCTCCATCCAAAGATTTGAATTGTTAAGTTTTACACATGTTAAATAATTAGAATGCATATTGTATTCAATTCAGGCTTTTGAATTTAAAGAAAGAGTGAGAGAAGCAAGGAGACTCAAAATAAGGGAGCCAAAAGGTATCTCTATTTCAAAATTTTATTTTGCTATTATAGTATTTGTATATGGTTATCCATTTTTAGTTAAATAAATCCTTAAGGCATTTGATTACATAGGAAATAAACATAAAGTTAATATTAATCTTAGATTCCCCAGTTGCTTGGTTTTCAGAAATCATTGTCACAGTGAAAGATGAACTGACGTAAATGAATTTTGAGGCAAGCTATTACATGTATTAGAGGATATTTCCTGAGCAGAAAAGTCTGTATTTCTTTTTTCTCTGTTTCAGATCATTCTGACCATGGCTCCATTACATACCTTGAGACTAGAATTCCAGACTTTGGTGTTATAATTCAGACTGTACAAAAAAGCTCTTTGATGATGATGTCTGAGACACCAGATGTACTTGTTTTGTGTGAAGGCATGTTGGACAAATCAGGGTCAGGTATGTAGTAAATGAGCTGGTGCATAAATGTATGGTTTGAGATGTTAGGATTGATATGCATTGTTGTCCATCCTTTTCTCCTTGACTCGTTATGTTAAGCCCCCTTCACACTTCCACGGATTGAGCCACGACTTTGCTACGACTCCAAAAAAGATCTATTTGTGGTGAGTCGGGATGCAAAATGTTCGATGAACCATGAACCTACGACTCCAGTACAGATTGCTACGGATTTCTACGGATTGATATGAATCGAGTACTGATAGCTACCGATTTATTAGGATTGCTACGGATATCATCCCGACATTGCTAAGGATTGCAACAACACGTTTACGGATAGATACTGATTGCAACGACACACGTACGGATAGGTACGGATTGCTAAGGATTACCATGATAGCTACGACTCCATTGCGGGTTGCTAAGACTCTCCTACGACTCCGCTACAACAGATTTATCCGTAGCGGAGTCATAGAAAATTTTGAACACGTTAAATTTTTTTGTCTCTTCCCGGATAGCTACGGTTTGTAAAGGATAGCTACAACTTGCCACGACTTGTGCTGGATCAAGCTACTGATTGCTACGGATAGCTTAACGAAAGCAAATTTTTTCTCGATCTGTAACTATCCGTGGGCCGATCCGTGAAATGGTGAAGGGAGCTTTATGTTATGTCACTCTGCCTGCAGGTGTCTGACATCCTTCTGTCAGTCTGTATGGTAGTCACACTTTTACATAAATGGATTGCTATAACTTGATTGATATACAGTGCATAATACTTTTATCAAACTAGCTTGTTAATTTTTAACACCTAAGGAGGGTCAAGGTCACCTGCAAAGTCAACAGAAACATATTTAGGGTCAAACATACCCTTTCTTGACCAGTTCTATTTTTAGCTCTACTGGTCATAGACCAGTTGAGCTTATGTGATGACCATGGTCCGACCGTCTGTCTGTCCATCCATAAACAATTCTTGTGCTTGCAACTCTTCTGAAATATAATAGATAGAAATGTGACTCTTTTTGTATTACACTTGGTCTGTGGTCTAGTTGTGCACCTGACATTTTGTTTGAGCCTCCTACCCCCATGGTCCTAGAAAATGGGCATGGTCTTCAGACTCTTCACAAAATCTATGAAATAAAATTTTTGACCACTTTTTTTCAACAGGGCAGTCACAAACACCTCACTTTGAAGAGATTCCTCAAGCTAATATGTACCATTGTAAAATGAGGACGGAGAAAGGCAGTAAGGCATTCCTAAAAGTTTTGTCTGAAACTTTGAAGGACATCAATGAAAAGAGATTTGTCTCGGTAGCCATAGAATTGAAGGATATAGGTTTGTAGTGAATAAATTTTTACAATGCATTTTTCATCACCTTATATATGCACAACCAATGTATTTCCCTGAGATGGAACTATTAAAAGGAACGTGTTTTCGTTTCGCACAAAAACTTTCGTGATGTAACAATGCATAAGATCTAAAGAAAGTTAACATGCGATGATTGCTGTTCTAAAGTGCAAACTGAATTAGCGGTTATCTGGCTTTTAACGTCACCTTTTTACCTAGAAGAACACAATTTTAGAAAACAACAATGAAACGGACAACATTGGTGCATAAATAAAGAATGTCATATTTTGTGTATTGTTACCAGAGATGATGAAATTAACCGGTCCGACAAGCAAAACCGGTTAAAATTTGAAATGACCGGTTGTAGTCGGGTGACCAAGAGCCTAAAAAATAAGATTTAATTTCCATTCTTAGTGCAAGGCTAAATTGTATACCAAATAAAACTATAGAGTCTCATCTTTCAAAATTGAGATGTCGTCAAAATATTTTGGGGTGCCTTCATTGTTTATTTAGAGGTCAAAGGTCATAGGGGTCAAATTATGTTTATCGTACTTGATTCCTCTTAGGGATTTTAAAACTGTTTAATTCAAACTAAATAAGCAAACAAAAACTTTCTTTTAGACAAAATTCGCATGAAATAAAAGAATCTTAATTCTTGAAAAATATTTGATGGCGTTTAGTGTACCAGTGACGTCATAAAATCTATTTTTAGACGCGTCCTATTCCTTCAATGAATTTTCATTAAAATTCCACAATTTTCTTATATAAATGTGCTACTGAAGTACTTAAAACAAAACCCTGTAAACGCAAAATACATAAATGCACATATCTGGAAGCTTTGCAAATAATTTTCTGGTCTGTTGACCTATTTTGTCCCTATGTCACTGTATCTGCCATAGACATGTGTTAAACAGTGTCTTCAAAACTATAAGTTGACATAAATAATGATTGCCAAGTGTTCATATCATTATTCTTTGAAACAATACCTTTCTGAACACCGACTTAATTTTGTTGTCGTAGGCGAATACAGGAGGGATTTTAAGATTTTAAGACTTTTAAAATATTTTAAGAAAGCGGGGGGGGGGGGGGGGCTTCGATAGAGCAATTGAATTTTTTTTCAATTTAATTTTAGAAATATTTCTTTATTGATATTTTCTGGCGATGAGCGCAGCGAGCAGGAAATTGTATGAATTTGTACAATACATTTGGTACAATTCAGTCATTCCTAGTAGAACAATAGTAATCAAAATTTGATGCTATGTGATCCGGCGGCAAAACGAGACTGGAGATTTTTAGAGTATAAAGTTATATTTTTTCTAAATTAGAAAAAAATTAAATGAATTAGCAAGAAATTCTTCTTCAATTTTTACGGTGGAAACACAGGTTGGTTGTAGGCATCCTGCAGTCTCTGAAAACATGCTCAAAACTAAGTGGACATTGGCTGTTCCAGAATGTTTAAATGGGTGGGGATGGGATTTAGAGGATTAAAAAAGCTAACGCAAAATAGTGTGTTTTCGTCCTTACATTTTAAAAATATATATATGCTGGCTAGCAAAGATAGCCGATGGTTTTCAAGAATTTATTCATTCTATAGGAGATCAAAAAAGAATGATGATGAAAACCAGGGATTTATCTTATATTTTTGCGAGCGTAAGGAGCCGGAAATATTGTAGAGTATTCGTTAATTTGTAAAATTGAGTTGTTTCCTGCCATTACTTTGGCGGGTAACACCTTCCCATAATACCTGTTTCTCCCTTTCCGTCCCTTTACATATCGATATAATTATCTAAAATCTAAGATGTACCACGACTAAATAATATGTTGTTGAAATTTCACCTTATTTCTTCTGTAATTCGGGCATCATATTTTGATTCATATTGGCACATTAAAGCACAAAATAAAAATTCTTGGGGGCACAAAATGTTGACTTTCATGCAAAACTAACATTTTTTTTAAATCACTGTATAAAAAGGTAAAGGTAAAGGTAGGGTTTATAGTCTCGTTCGCCTGAGCCTCACGCGACTTCTACAATCACCTCCCTGGCAGGACCTGCACAATCTAGTGCATTAGCAGAGCTGCCGTTTAGGCGCTAATGCTTTTCATTCATATTACAAGCTCGTCTTATATGCCAGGTACCCAGTTTATTCCTGGGTGGAGAGAGTGCAACGTATTGTAAAGTAACTTGCCCAAGGTTACAATGGTTTGCAATGATCGACGACGGTGAGATTCGAACCCACGACCTAGGTATTTGCAGTCCACCGCGCTAACCACTTCGCTACCAGCACTGTAAATTCACCGAACCGTTTGCTTTCATTGAAAATTACAATTATTTATTCCGTTATTTTGCAAAAATTTTGCAATAATTTTGCGCTATTTCGCAATAGTTTTGCGTTATTTTGCAACTGTATTTAATTAAATCAAATGACATTGTGTAATATCACAAACGTGTTGCTTTATTTCGCAAAAGTATTGCTTTATATCCAAATAGAATTGCGTTATATTGCAATGGTATTGTGTTACAACATGTATACTGGGATTATATATTGCGTATCTCAATTTTATCGCAATAATATTGCATCATATTGCAATAAGGTTGTGTTATGTCGCAATGATATTCCGTTATAGCGCAATTTTATTGCCTAATAACGCAATTTTACCGCAATGAAATTGCATTTTATTGCTATAACATTGCGTTGTTAACCAACAATATTATACAATTATTGATTTTTAACTCATTGTATATGATGTGATTATGACTTACTATGACAATATTGACCGAGGCGAAGCCGAGGTCAATATTTTCTTAGTAAGTCAATATCACATCATATGTACTGAGTTAAAAGTCCATAAGTGTTTTATTCTATAATTTCATATATGATGCACTATAAATAACGACGCCATTTGCAGATGTTAGTGGGGTTATCCGTGGTATACGATGATTTATCCAGGAGAGTCGATGACGATATCAGCCAATAAGAGATTCACTATTTATAGTTTATAGGATAATGAGTTTAAGCGCAATGTTGATACGCAAGAGCGCAATTTTATTGCCTAATAACGCAATCATATCGCAACAGAATTGTAATATATTGCAATAAAGTTTCAATAATATTGTATTGTATCGCAATAATATTGCGTAATATAGTATAATTTATGTTTCATTATTTCACAAAAGTATTGTGTAAAAAAGCAATAATAGTGCGTGATATCGCAAAAATATATTATAGATTCGCAAAACATTGTTATCTTATGCAATACTTCTGAAAAAAATCGAAATAATATTGCGAAATAGTGCGTTATTCTTGCAATATCACGCAATATAATTGCAATATTAAACATTAAAGTACCTATGAGTTATTCAGTCTCAAGGTCGAGAAGGCAAGGCATAATCATTAGAATTCCCATAGTAACGGTTGCGAACTTCGGAACGAATAACATATAAGTGAGACCAGGTGCCCGGGGGGAGGTTAGCGTCCTGATTGCATGCAACACCCGTCGCAACAGCTCCATGGAAACTTGTCAAATTCGGTGTTTGTCTCCATGTATATATTGATGTACATGCCAGGCAAGTATTTCCTGTTTGTTGATGATGACAACCATTCACATAATGCATAACTATATAACGCATATCTATTGCGATTAATTGCAATACCTCCTAGAAATAACGTAAAAGAATTGCGAAATAACGCATGATCTTTGCGAAATATGCAATATTATTGCGATATAAGGCAAATTGATACATTTTGCGTATATTAATATGAAATCATCTTCCTTCTTCCTAAAATATCTAAAGTCCTCAAACACCTCTTCAACCTTTAAAAAAATCATCGATCCGCCTAACAAGTATTTGTTTATCCTTCAACTGCTAGTGGTATTTTATAGTGCCCTTTCAACCTGATTTGAATCAAATCTTATACGACGTACGTTCACAGACCGACGGTCATGTAAACAAAACGTAACAACAGACGTCAAGTCGACCGTGCATAAGTGAATGCATATGGTTCTGCATCTATGTTGATCTTTTGAACATGCTTTGATTCTTCAAACACTCACTTCCTCAATGTAGCAATATATATTTCCATTTCTTTTGGTAAATTGATACTGATCAATGAACTGTATTTACCCAAACAACGGCAAAACGACGTCAAATGACGTCGCAAACAGTAAACCATACTCCACTTCACATGAATATATATATTTTGCTTTATCACGGCGTAGTCATATAAGGTTAAGAAATTTGGTATTATCAAAGTACATGTATAAATCAAAGAAAAGCGTTATGGCAAAGTAAGCCAATTTCGCAATTCATGGCTCTGGTCCTTTTCACAGATTTATGCATTGCCAGTTTTTCACATAAATCAAACCTTTTGAGACCAAATTGCAACTTTACCTAGGAGTTAAAATGTAAAATCTATATTATTCGAAAGAGCATTCCAACTTCTTTTTTTTTGAAATCGCATCTTTCAATTTTTTTTATTTTACGATGAATACAAATGATATATTCATTGCTTCCTATTTTCTGTGATATTTCCTTTAAAATCATGTTTTTTACCCCAAAAAGGCCTTTTATGCAACAAAATAAACCCTCATTTTTTGCAATGGAAATTTCTTTGAAGCATGTTTTTATCTGGAAAGACGATTTATGCTAAACACACGATAGGTTTCGGATGATCAAGGGGTATGCACAAATCGACATCATGCATGAAAACGTATTAACAATGAAAGAACGCATGACGAGCATACACTACTTATCTCTATTAATCGCTATTGCACGTTGATTGAAAGGACCAATTAGCGTTTTGTCATAATTGGAAGAAATATTTATTGGTATATTGATAAAAAAAGTTCTAACGTACCATCGAAACAGATAAATATATACAAAATATATTAAAAATCCTCAAGAACATAAAGTATTCGAAATCAAAATTCAGAAGTAAAGAGCTGTCAAAAGATTCCTTTTAAAATTGTAGTATTGATCAAAAATTGTCTTCGAGTGTGAATGAAAGTAAATTTAAACGACCTCTAAATTAGGAATCGGTAGGATGTTTCGATTCTGCGGGTGAAATTGTCACATAAAAAAAGAGTTACATCAGCGTTCAAATTATGAGAATTTTCCACCATTTTTATTACGTCATTTCAACGTCAAATTTGACGTAGTAGGCACCCGTAAAAGTTTTGACGACATGTCAAATCGTAAACCTTAGACCATAACCTTTCATTTGATACCAAATATAGCCTTGCACTAGGAGTGGACATTAAACTCCTAAAATAGAGCACTTTTTTAGGCTTGGTCACCGTACTATTGGTAAAGCCAGCTCACCGCTCCGAATGACCGGTAAAAATTCTGAGGAAACGTTTTTATTTTTTTCATGTCTATCCACTGCATAATATTTTAGGAAGTATTGTCCATTTAAATAACACAGTTTTAGACTTTAGTCTATTTAAAGCAATATTAGCTGTCAGCGATTGCAAATTTTTTTATTTGCTCATTTTCACATATGTTATTACTCATAGAAAATGAGGACAGTTTGATAAAAAAAAGTTGATTAAAAAAACATCGGATTAACGCCTTTCTGGACAAGAATAGCAGTTTTCTGAATTTTTACAGCCTCAACAAAAATTCAACGTAATGCCCGCCCATATTCATGTGCCCTTACGTTGACCTTTCTTAGCTTGCTTTTGCCCATGCACAAGCTAAATTTGGTCAGTGAACATTACCGATTCCAACATACACAGGAACATGTGTAAAGGAAAGAAAGTATTTTTATTGATTCAGAGGTTAAGATAACGAAACAAGGACAATTCCATTGCAGATCCCATAGAGCTCAGTTTTCATAGAAATAAGTCGTTAATAAGAAAATTTTCAAGTCTGCGCAGGATTTTACCTGATTTATCTCAACACAGCACATGTGGTCACTCGGCGGAGATCGGACTTAGTTGCCGAAGTATAATTAAGCAAGCATCATAGTTCAGACAGCTCTGTAGGCGTATTTTCATGCTGAGTTTCTTTATGTAACATGTTTATTTTACCTCGGATGACTTGTGTATCATCTTTTAATAACAATTAGAAGGTATTAAGAGACTTTTCGCAAGAAAATAATTTTTAGCCACTGACCGCTAATATTGCTTTAAATAACAGAGTTTACGACTTTTAAAAACTCTATGAGATAAATATTGATTTCCGAACATGACATTGTCATGGAAGTCATAGACTCATACATGTGACATTGTCCGATGTAATTAAAAAATATCTTTTCTTTGATGTATTTCAAAAGAAATCGGCTAAATGTCAAGTATAATGTCTGATAGGTTCTCGACAACGGATTCTTACGCATATCTGCAGGAATGAGAGCTGCCAATTGTGGTAATTTGCAAACTTCTCTGATTTATTAAAGTTTGAAAACGGAAAGTCAGACTCGTTAAAACATGCAATTACCAAATTGACAATGCATATGCTCATTTTTTTTTTCAAAGGGATGGGATGGGATGTTCCTGTCTGTTATTTGAGGAAAATTCGCAAATATAAATCGAATCAGCAATTAAAGTCTTCTGACAAACTACGTAAGAATAGTTGCCATAACTCGCGACATGAGACAAAAATTCGTGGATAATAGATAAAATTTAAATCTTGTCTCAAAGTGTGGGTTCCCTCTTTCACGGAAAGTTGATTGATTTCCCTATCAATGCTACTGCCTTTCAAGATATTTTTATTCCATTATTACTATAAACTATTGGCATATTGTTATAAATAAAAACATCCAATGAGACACTACATATTTACGCAAAGGTTGATCGCACGGCGCAACGTGTAAGTTCTACATTTAATTTCAGTGAAATGCATACATTTATTGATTGATTGAAGGGTGCTGGTGCCAAAATAAAAACCAATTCATTCATTCTTGTTCATTTCGAGAACTTTAATTTCGTAAAAAGTATCTCTCTATCATTTTGGTGTTTATTCAATATGCATGTAGATATACGCGATGGACTCATGAATTGACATAAAATATAAAACATGCAAGTTTTAATAATAAAAAAAATAATAAAGATTGAATAAAAGAATTTAGATATTTTTTGTTGTTGTTAAAAAAGGTCGATCTGAATTGTAACAATCAGACAGTACAGTTGGACAGGCAAACAGACAGCACATTATTTAAACAATACTGTCTAAAAACAGGATATTTCCTTGATAATTCAATCGTTTTTAAATTAATCAAACTTAATCCATCATTTTCATAGTGTAATATATTTCATTATATACAGTATATACTGCAGAAATTAACTTTTTGTTTAAAAAAATTCGGACCAGTTAAAATTATTTCTGACCGGTTGATTTAGGACTAGTACTGATCCCAATGACTGGTTCATTAGAAAATATTTCAACAACTCTGCTTATGATTAAAGATTTATCAAAACTATTGAAGAATAAGAGTTATAATTGACTGAAAATACTTTACCACAAGCTAATGGCTTTGATATTCTGAATGTCTGCTCCTTGTGACAAGATCTTTCTTTTGGTACCAAATGTTTTAAAACTCTCTGATCATTTGACATATAGTATGACTTTGACCCTTGTTTCAATTTAAAACATTAACATTGGCATCATTGTCTTTTTTTCAGGTGATAAATCAACCATTGTGAAAAGAATAGAAGAACTCAAGAAAAAAGTGATGGCTACACTGCAAGAGATATATGATAAACCAAATATGTCTGCATCAGCCCGTGGTACACAAAATGATCATGGCAGGATCTACTCTCGAAGATTTTTCTTTGTCCTAACAGATGATCTTTTTAGACAACTAGAAGGAAAGCAGGCCAGATCTATAAGTAAGTCAAATTTTTTGGACATACTTGATATCTTTTATAAAAATTCACTAATGTTTACTGCTTTTATAAAAAGAAAAAAAATCACCAAACAAAGCGTCATTGGACATGTTAGATATGACGTCATGAAGTGACATCATTTTGACGTAATGGACAAAAGATGGAAAAAATTGATTGTAAGTTAGTCTTTTGTGGAAGAATTCAATATGACCGCATGTTTTAACTAAGATCAAACTTTTATGACAAAAAGATATACTGATTATCTTTTTCATAAGAATTTTTCATGCTAGTTTATACATGTCGCCATTGCTAATTCAAAAGAAATATGTACATTTTGCAGCAATTTTGCAGAGTATTGCCAATTTTGGTGTTTTCAGAGGGCTAAAAGCTAATGATAAACGCATTGTTGACAAAATATAGATTCTTTTTTCAGTAGAGAATGTATGAAAGTGTCTAATCACAGTTAAAATTCCATGATGACCAAGGTTCAAAATTAGGGCCAATATCAAGCTTTGTGGCTCTACTCCTTTTAAACATAATATCAAAATTGTGCAAAGTATTAGACTTTAATTAAGCTCAATTTTATGGGTGTTTTTTTTTCTGTCAGAATTTCCATGGCAACACTCTCTGGACTGGCAGGTGGTCTCTCGATCATTTGGAAATTGCATGTCCTTCATAGTGGTGGCAAATCAATCAGTAATTGACGATGCTTGCAAACAAATTCGCGGTGCTTTGAAGTCTTTTGTGTCTCTCATGGAGGTAAGTGTTGTGCTTAATAATTTTCATATACTCATAAATTCAAAACAGTTTGTTCATGAATGAATAAACTTCTATTCTAGTATGACTTAAGGTTTTCTCCCTTTATGTACAATATAGCTCACCCATAGTCTATTTTCCAACACATTCGTGCTTAGATAAGCCACGCCTACTCACGCACTTACTCTGAAATTGATTTTCTGAAGACCTGTCATTTTCTGAAAACTGCTGCAGCAACACTACTTAACAGAATATATTAGAATAGAAATAAACAACTGATAGCCTTGGTTTATTGTCCAGAAATTCCGCGAGTTGCATAAACCAATCAACATGATCAAATTATCACCTTGCTGCTTCAGGACTCGGTGATAATTTGATTAGTTCATGCCACATGGGGAATTACTGGACAATAAACCACGGTTACCTTGTTGATATTTCTTAAGCATATCATGTTCAATATACATGTATCTCTTGCCATCTTTGTATCTTTTAAACATGTTGATCAAAGTCAGTATTGAATGAAATTAAAAGCACTGTTAGTTCACAAAAAAAGTGATAAAAAAAGTTTCAAGTTCTTATCTGTGTAAAGGATGGATAAGAAAGCAAACTTTTGAAGAAGATTGTATTTTTGAAATATAAAAACTAAAGGGCAGACAAAACAGAGATTTATAAAGAAAGAAGAGTTACTTTAGAAACTCTAGAAACTCTAAAAAACATCTTTCACTGTTTGGAACAAAATTCATGAACCCCACAAGGGGATACAAGGTGATTAAGATTAAGTGCCTGGAGAGAGAATTTCAAAGCAAATCCAGCCATGATGTTACTTTTTACATTCATTTACAGATTATTTGTGTTACATACCCTATCAGCCTTTTGTATTATTGTCTTGTTTTTGGTGACATCTTCATAGTGAGAAGGCTTTATCTTTATACAGCATCTGCTATAGAGGGTGCTATATATTCTACATTAGCATTTTTATTAGGCAAACGTTTAAAATTTTAACTAGGAGGAGTATATTGATTCATGGTTTGAACAAGAAGTAGGAGATAATGCAAAGAGCTTAAGGAATTTGAAGCCTAAAGTTGCAAAAAGGTTGGAGTGGTCGAAGAGAAATGATTGGCCAGAACTGAAGATGGAATCTGCAGATGGGGCTGTCTTTGTTTATGACTTACAGAAGTTACTGATATACATTGTTGAGGATGATGCCAAGAAATTATGTGCCAAACTCCTAAATCTTGCAGGTAAACCATTTGCATAATCCAAATTAAATGAAAAGCAAGGGGTAAAATGGACACCAAAGTTGTGATGTAAATGTGATGTAGCTTGGGCAAAATTATTATGATGCTTTTCATGAAACAGGAGAATTAAGACCCCCCCCCCAAAGTTTCAGGGTATTGTCCAAGGACACTAAATGGGTGCTTTGCCTTTGGTAGCTCTACAAAAACAGGATTCATAAAATAATAAAGTCTTTAATTCTTAGTTCATAAACTTTGAGGAAAATGTGGATGCTTTAGCATACAAGAATAGATGGTAGCTACCCCACTGAATACGATGTACATGTATTTAGCTGAATAATTGTATCGTTAAGATTGAATTTCGAAGACTCGTATGTTATCATCTATTATGTTATATATATACAATGGTGCAGAATAGGAAAGCTAAGTGCAAGGAAGAAATATTGTAGTATGTTATAATACTTTTTAATTTCTAGTTTGGACCAACCAATTTAGCTACCCATGACAAATTTCCAGGGACCTATTAAAGGTCATAGCCATAGCATTTTTCGTTGTAGGCATCCCTTGCATAAAAAAAGATTTATTTTATGATCTTGAATATTGGCCTGTGACCTTGAATCAGGAGTTTGACCAACTTAAAAACAAAAATCCTTGCTATATACCATTGACTATGAGGGATAGAGCTTACCTGATGAGCGATGTTGTCATCTGTCAAGTCTTTTATTTAGCGAATAGCTCTAAGTGATTGCCTGATTTGTTTCACGCAAGAGGGCCCCAATGCCGTACATGTATAATTTGAAACACGAACCAATCAAATCACAGGGTTTTCAGCATCATGACGTATTAATATTCTAATCTTCTTCCGCCAGATAAAGTGAAGGGCTGATGCTGCTTCTATGTATAAACGATGTAACTCTGTTTACTTTAGAATCAAGCTGTTTTGTTACGTAGTAGCGCATGTTCATGTAATGAGATGAACACTAACTGCTTTAAACACGATAAATAGAACATGTTACAATGTACATCCGTGGATACGTGTTTATTTCATTGTCAGGGGAGGGGTCATTGAAAGCATTACGGGCCGTTGACGAGGAAAGTAAAATTATGTATACACTGTACGACCTACCTTATACTAATCGGGGATATGTTCCATAACTAATTTTAAGTAGCTCACCGCGTGGGATTGAAACGTATACTGATCCAATTCCCTGTCCTTTTTCTGTTGGACTTAAAATTTAACATGTGAACATGGGTGTATGTATATACATGCGTCCCTAGTGTGAAGTAAGAGAGCCCGAGAGAGGGGTATACAACTACATGTATATGCATCAAACTGTTTTTACGAGAGATGTTTTATTGTTGTTAACAGTTTTAGAAAATCCGACGTTAAAAAAATTTTAAGAAAAAATTGTTCATTGTTACGTACAGTCGCACACCATATCGTTTTCAAGAAACTTTGCAGAAAAAAGCCATGGAAGAAAATTAATATATACATGTATGTATAATCGAAAACTTATCGACTCGCACCGCGCTCGCCGCTTTTAAAAATAAAACTGTTCTTACAGAATACTGAATTTAGCACTATTCATTCTTTATTTTTGTCCCCTACCGGAAACACCGAAGGGGACTCTTAGTTTTCTTTGTTAAGTTTTTTATGCCCCCGGAATCAAAGATTCGGGGGCATATAGTTTTTGGCCTGTCCGTCTGTTTGTCTGTCTGTTTGTCCGAAAAACTTTAACATTGGACATAACTTTTGAATGGGAAGTGATAGGGCTTTCATATTTCACATGTGTATTCCTTGTGACAAGACCTTTCCATTGATACCAAAATTTTTGACCTCGTGACCTTGACCTTGACCTTTGACCTACTTTTCAAAAACTTTAACATTGGGCATTACTTTTGAATGGGAAGTGATAGGGCTTTCATATTTCACATGTGTATTCCTTGTGACAAGACCTTTCCATTGATACCAAAATTTTTGACCGCGTGACCTTGACCTTGACCTTTGACCTACTTTTCATAAACTTTAACATTGGGCATAACTTTTGAATGGGAAGTGATAGGGCTTTCATATTTCACATGTGTATTCCTTGTGACAAGACCTTTCTATTGATACCAAAATTTTTGACCTCGTGACCTTGACCTTGACCTTTGACCTACTTTTCAAAAACTTTAACATTGGGCATTACTTTTGAATGGGAAGTGATAGGGCTTTCATATTTCACATGTGTATTCCTTGTGACAAGACCTTTCCATTGATACCAAAATTTTTGACCTCGTGACCTTGACCTTGACCTTTGACCTACTTTTCAAAAACTTTAACATTGGGCATAACTTTTGAATGGTAAGTGATAGGGCTTTCATATTTCACATGTGTATTCCTTGTGACAAGACCTTTCCATTGATACCAAATTTTTTGACCCCGTGACCTTGACCTTTGACCTTTTAACCCAGTGACCTCACATACATGTACTTAACAGAAAATAGTGTTCATACTAACAAAGATGCCACGGGGGGCATTCGTGTTTCACAAACACAGGCTTTATTTCAGCTTGTTATACCCTCGTCAATTTTCATATCATTTTCAGAAAGTAAATGTAAAACAAAGATATTTAGAACCATATTAGTTGTATGCACCGTCTTGATTCCCCTTTCTTAATTTCGATCTAAGTCTAAAAATAATCGAGAAGATAAGTATTAGTTGTTTATATATCAAAAAGTTCTTTCCCAGATAAATCCTTGCAACGAGCAAACTTTTTATCATGTATTTGTAGATGATAATTACCACTTCCCCACAACATGCGTAGACTAATAATAATAAACGTTGCCAGTTTCGTATATTCCAAACAGCAAGAATACGTATGGGGTTTGAGGTTAAGATGTTAAGAAACGAAAAAACTCTAATAACACTAAGGAGCCAGAAACTGGAAGCTTTTTTGATTGAAATGCAATTTTAAATTATTTTTTCATTCGACCTTTAAAGAATTCAAGAAATATTTTTTTATTTGATCTTTATAGAATTCAAGGAATATCAATGGCGTATCAAAGCCGTATTTTTTACAGACTGTCTCAGATTGTTCGACAACCAAAACCCCCTTTCCGCTATACTTACCTTCCCTACCCCCTAAGTCAACCCACTAAGTCGGTCACTTGTATTAACGCTTTTGAACATGCTAGTTCGAGGAAGGTCATCTTTTAATTCTAATAACATCATTATGGATAAACTTGTCTACGAAGTAAAGTTTGATGACATACAGCATAAATGATACATATTCTGATATTCAGCTATTCGCTCTCAGTACCTTCAGTGCTTTGATTTTTTACTCAAGCAGATTCAGAGAAAAAGTCCAAAATTCTGCCTCCTAGACCACCACCTCCACGACTATCCGGAAAGGACCAAGGTAATTTTCATAAGACTATTTAATATTTTTTCAAGGTATTTTTCATAGAATAAGTGTCTTAATTTGTGGGTTTTGTGTCACCTGCAAAGCATAACGACACTTGGGGATCTCTTTGTCCGTTGTCCATCCGTCTGTCTGTCCGTTTATCTGTCACACTTGGATATCACACCCTAAAAAAAATGATTCCTGAGTGTTGCTATGTTTCGCAGGCGACACATGCATTCCTTGGAATGATTTTTGTTGGCCGGATTGCAAAGCAATTCCGGTCTATAGATTGACGATGTCCGTCCGTCCGTCTGTCCGTCCGTCCGTCTGTCCGTCCGTCCGTCTGCCGTCAACATTTTGGTTAAGGTTTCTGGTTGAGGCAAAATCTAAGGAACTATATGCAGTAGAAACTTTATATTATACATGAAGCATGCCCATGACAAGACCTTTCAATTTATGCCATAACATTTGACCTAGTGACCTTGACCTTGGACTTTGACCTATTTAAACATTTTGGTTAAAGTTTCTGGTTGAGGCAAAATCTAAGTAACTATATGCAGTAGAAACTTTATATTATACATGAAGCTTGCCCATCACAAGACCTTTCAATTTATGCCATAACATTTGACCTAGTGACCTTGACCTTGGACTTTGACCTATTTAAACATTTTGGTTAAAGTTTCTGGTTGAGGCAAAATCTAAGTAACTATATGCAGTAGAAACTTTATATTATACATGAAGCTTGCCCATCACAAGACCTTTCAATTTATGCCGTAACATTTGACCTAGTGACCTTGACCTTGGACTTTGACTTAGTTAAAGATTTTGGTTAAAGTTTCTGGTTGAGGCAAAATCTAAGTAACTATATGCAGTAGAAACTTTATATTATACATGAAGCTTGCCCATGACAAGACCTTTCAATTTATGCCGTAACATTTGATCTAGTGACCTTGACCTTCGACTTTGACCTACTCAAAGATTTTGATTAAAGTTCCTGGTATAAGCAAAATCTATGGTACTGTATGCAGTAGAAACTTTATATTATTAATGAAGCTCGCCCATGACAAGACCTTTCAATTTATGCCGTAACATTTGACCTAGTGACCTTGACCTTGGACTTTGACCTAGTTAAGGATTTTGGTTAAAGTTCCTGGTTTAAGCAAAATCTATGGAACTGTATGCAGTAGAAACTTTATTTTATACATGTAGGTTGCCACTGACAAAACCTTTCAATTTATGCTGTATTATTTGACCTATTGACCTTGACCCAGTTGGTGACAAAAACTTACTTTGCAATCCGGCCATACCGTCTTTAGCGGTGTTTTATTTTTACTGGTATGCAACACACAGCACTTGCTGTCTGTTGCATACCCGTGGAAAAGTATAACTCTACTAAAGTATAAATCAAGCTAAAATACATAAGATAGGTGCACTTGTACATATCCATCAATCTTATATAATAGTACAAGATACAAGATACTTTATTACCAATTTGGGCCCAGTTAAAGGCATACACATGCATTACATGTATGAATTCAATTTAAGTGTCCAAAAATGAAAATTTTCATATAAAATAAGAACTATTTCATAAGATAACAAGAGCCTTATGTATGACTAGATCAGAACAGAGAACTAATCTGTAATTTGTACATGCACAAATGAAGTTCAAGTTACGCTCATATTATCATACACAAATTTTCCAACACTATCCAGAATACTTTTTGATTCAGAATTTAGCAAATATAACATCTTATCTTTATCATTTAGATATGTGAATAACGGAACTTCTTTCTGTATAATGGAAAACAGATTACGCCTTGCATCAAGGTGTTTATCACAATTTTAATTAAAATTAATAAGTGGAATTCATCCTCAATTTGATTTTGTTTACATTTTCTACAATATCTTAATCCTCTAGGACATTGCCATATCTACCCTGTTCAATTTGTAATTTATGACATGATAATCTTAGCTGTGATATTGCTTTCCTATAATTAACATTTTCCATAATTTGAAGATAATATTCAAATCCAAAGTTGTTCTTTATTGTAGATATGTGCCTAATTTTCCGTCCTTTAGGGTTTCTCTACTTTCTAAGCCCAATCTTCCATTGCTGCAGTACATATTTTTTTTATCCATTACTAAACCTGTGTTGGGGAATGAATTCTAATTTGTTATTGGCATAGATTCACTGTAGAACTTTGTTAATTGACTGTTTTTTATACTTTGTCTCAAGAAAGGGATCACTGAAGCAACATCTGTTTGCAGGTAGTCATACTTTCAAATAAATGGCTATAAATACATTTCAAAGTATTTCTGGATCAAACATAAAGAGATGGTCAAACATCACTCAACACTCAATGAGGGTCAATGTCATTATCAAGGTTACAAGTAGCAAAACATGCTATAACTGACATACCTGAACAATTAAGATAGAAAAAAAGCTACCTTGAAGTTACTGTATGTTATTGGTTATTGATAGACTAAGTGTACATGCAAAATATAGCTTGAAGACTCATAATGTTAAGTGTTAATGTAGATTTCCTCACAACATGTGTGTTCCTGAAATCATTTCAGAATTTGTTCACTATGTGAGCTTAACCAAGAAAAAAACAGATACAAAAAAAATCATCAAATTTTACTCATACATGTATTAGTCTCTAGAGGGAAGAGAAGTGCAACACAGGTCCTGTTACATCTAAATTTGGCATTATTACAGGTCAAGAGATGGAAGTAAATCCCCCTACATCATCTTTGTCAAACACAGTCAAGGAAAGAGAAAAAAGTATACGTCAAGATGACCTGTAAGTTTGTGATTTAAATTTCTAACGTCTTTGGAACTCATGTTGTGATGTTTGCAAACATTATATTTATGTAACTCAGATTCTGCAGAACTGTCTCTCATTTATATATAATAATACCCAAGGACATATTACTAGCCGTGAAGAATATGTTTTGAGCCTTCCATGCTTAATTTTAGATTCTTTCATGACCAAATGCCAGGTTTCTCTTTTTCATTCAATTTGGTGTTGTCAAAGTCACTCAGGTAGAGGTAGATAAAAGAATAAGGAACATTTTCAACATCTCTAAGTGTGTTTCTTTTTTAACTCACTTGAATTTTGTTCACTGAGCTATTTTCATAGTAATTTGTACATCACTCAAGGTTGTCATCTGTTCATCTATTTGACATATACAATGTATGTACTAGTTAGTGCTGTATATTGATATTGAAATATTAGAAGAGTATCAATATTTTGAGATTTTCAATACGAATCGTTACACAAATGCTCAGTATGGATACTTTCAATACATTTGATTAAAAAAAGACTTTTAATTCGTTATGGTTCTTTTTTTTTTTTTTTGCTTCTTCTGATTCTTCTCTAATCACTTTAACGTTTATACGTATGAGTTCAAATAAAGCTTCTATCTTCATTATATTCCATTGACAATGACGTCACATCCAAGTTTTGAACGTTAGAATACTTTTGATGATTATGGTCGCTGTGTTTGCGATGTTCATGCAAAAATAGGGCGTTTAATATTTCGCAAAAAAAGTAAATAGAGGATATGACTGTTTTAGTTTCGTTGTTCATGGGTGTATAATTCGCAATTCACGGAATTGCACGGGACCAACCAGAATTCTTTGGTAGATAAAGAAACACTTTGAATTCCCTAACCATGCTAACTGCCAATGTTATCATTTCATTCTTAGAAAACATCCATTTGTTGTTAGTCCCCTTCCGGCAACGCCGAAGGGGACTCTTAGTTTCCTCTCGGTCTGTCTGTCCGTCTGTCCCTCCGTCTGTCCGTCTGTCCGAATATCAGTTTTCCGGACTTTTTTCTGCAACGGATAGAGATATTAAGATGAAATTTGATACACAGCTTGGTCTTGGATAGGTACAGAGCAAGTTCGACTTTCGTCACGCTTGACCCATTTTTCAAGGAGTTATGCCCCTTGATGACTTGGGAAATCCAGATTTTGTCAGTTTTCCGGACTTTTTTCTGCAACGGATGGAGATATTCAGATGAAATTTGATACACAGCTTGGTCTTGAATAGTGACAGAGAAAGTGTGACTTCCTTCACGCTTGACCCATTTTTCGAGGAGTTATGCCCCTTGATGACTTGGAAAATTCAGTTTTTGTCGGTTTTCCGGACTTTTTTCTGCAACGGATGGAGATATTCAGATGAAATTTGATACACAGTTTGGTCTTGGATAGTTACAGAGCAAGTATGACTTTCGTCACGCTTGACCCATTTTTCAAGGAGTTATGCCCTTGATGACTTGGAAAATTCAAATTTTGTCAGTTTTCCGGACTTTTTTCTGCAACGGATGGAGATATTCAGATGAAATTTGACACACAGCTTCGTCTTGGATAGTTACAGAGCAAGTTTGACTTTCGTTAGGCTTGACCTATTTTTCAAGGAGTTATGCCCCTTTATAACTTGGAAAATTAAGTTTTTGTCAGTTTTCTGGACTTTTTTTCTGCAACGGATGAAGATATTCAGATGAAATTTGATACACAGCTTGGTCTTGGATAGTTACAGAGCAAGTTTGACTTATGTCATGCTTGACCTATTTTTCGAGGAGTTATGCCCCTTTATGACTTGGAAAATTCAGTTTTTGTCAGTTTTCCAGACTTCTTTCTGCAACAAATAGAGATATTCAGGTGAAGTTTGATACTCAGCTTAGTCTTGGAGAGTTACAGAGCAAGTGCAACTTTCGTCACGCTTGACCTCTTTTTCGAATCGATAAAGCAGATAAAACCTCAGAACTGAGCTGCACAGACAGTAAGTTTAATTTAAACTCATATATGTTTAATTGAAGAGTAATTCATAGGCAGAGTTGCAGGACATAAATATATGCCACCGGTAGGGGACTATATTGCTCAGCGATCATAACATTTTTTATTTTTATTCTGTTCATAAAGTTTTCTTTGATTAAAACATGAAAACTCAATTTATTGATTCATTATTATGATTTATTTGAGAATAATGAAAAAATGCGTATTGTATTGAAAATATTGAGTATTGAAGCAAAATGTATTGAATATATTGTATCATATTGGAAAAATTATTTCAATATACAGTACTAGTACTAGTGAACTTTTCATAACTTAGAGTTCTCCTTTGCAATAACTGCACAAAACCTTACAGAAAGCGAGTATTTAAATTAAAGCTTGCTTCCAATTTTTATTATGCAAATGGGCATATAGTTTTTGTCCTGTCCGTTTGTCTGTCTGTCTGTTTGTCTGTTTTTCAACAAAAACATTAACCTTGGCCATAACTTTTGAATGGCAAGGGATATGGCTTTGATATTTCACATGTGTATTCCTTGTGACAAGACCTTTCCATGGATATCAAAATGTTTGACTTTAGAGTTTGACCTTCTTTTGAAAAACTTCAACTTTGGCCATAACTTTTGAATGGTTAGGGATAAGGCTTTCATATTTCACATGTGTATTTCTTGTGACAAGACCTTTCCATGGATACCGAAATATTTGACCTTGTGAATTTGACCTTGGAGTTTGACCATTATACAATTTCTACTGACAAAAGATGCGGACAGGGGCATTTGTGTTTCACAAATACGTTTTTTTTTATTCTTCTATCAATAGATAAAACCTGCATAATTCACATATGAGAAATGCATGTCATCTCTTTATTTTACAATTCTTACAAAATCTTTTATTTTATCATATATTTTACTTCAGGGAACAAAAATCATCAAGTCAAGATGAAAATGCAGTTAAGGTAATTGCTACTTTTCAATCTACTGTCCTGAGCACTCTGTGTAGGTTATTTTCTCCGAAATATACTGTTGTCATCTTACAAACTACCCAGCCTATAGAAATATCTATCTTATTCGTAGCAAAAAAAGCCTCCCTTTTGGTTGTGCGTAGCTTAGTTAAAAAATACCACGGAAAACAAAATGTCTACAGGGATTTTCTATTGTTAAAATGACTATAATGCGTGACGTCTGTGTCGAGGATGGACGAGCGCTATGACCACTTTACAGACGGACTCTAACTTCTGATTGACAACTTTAACTTTTGTACAAAAATGAAGAGACAGGAAGAATATATGTTACATTTACATCAACATTTAATCATACAAATAAAGACAACGTAAATGATACAGTTTCACACAGGGATGCAAATAAGCACTCGCCCACTCACCAATGCGACTAAAAATTCAGTGTGGACTACCAAAAATGTTTTTCTGATCGCCCACTTGGCGACTGTAAAATTCCCGATCATAATTGTTTTCTTGTTTCGTAGTCTCCGTAGCTCACGTTGTGAAACAAAAACTCATTGGTATTTGACACATTTTCGATTCGCTTTCTCGTGGAAAATGAATCGATCTCCCTTATTCCCTTGTGACGCATCCTCATTTTAGATCGGAATACCAAAACCTCATCTAACGTTTCCAAAAGTGTGCAATATCACTGTCTGGAGACGTAATATTTTTATATTAATTTTATAACTGGATTTACCTGCATTCATTGATTTATTTAAAGGTGCTTGAGATGACCGAAATCAAAACCCTACTTCGATATTTAAAATATAAAAACATCTAAAATGGTAAGTGAAATTTACGAAGAAAAATTACTCAAACTGATTTAATGAAAGAATCGTGTTGGAAGATACATGTAGAGAGCGCTGACCTCAAACTACTGACCAAACTGCAATTATTGTTCAAAGTCGTCAAATAAACAGTCCATGTAGATCAACATGTACACCAGTCTCCAGGGATTTTTTTAGGGGTTCTCCAGGGCCAAAATTCGGCCCCATTCCCAATGCTGAAAAACAGGCATTTTTCCCAATTTCTGAGCTGAAAATTCCCAATTTGAAAAAAATGAAATTCCAATAAACAAAGTAAAATAATTTCATCAAGAATCTTTAAAGAATAAACACTTAGACAATTATTTAAATTAAATTTTTATACCTAGGCTACCTTTATAGCATTATTGATAATACTTTTTGCTTGTTTTCTCAATTTATTTGTATAATTTTTTTTCCCAATTTCAACTAAATGTCACTACTTTTCCCAATCTTGAAGGCCCAGGCCCCTGGAATCAAAGGGTAAAAACAACCCCTGGTCTCTCTCTCATTTTTGGCATTAATTTCATACTCGGTACACGTGTTCCTGTAAGATGGCCATGACTTGATACGGGGAGGAAGAGAAGGGGGGGGGACTTAAATTTAAAAATATAAATTTAGATACAACTTTTTGATGTGGGCTAATTGTTTTTGATGTAGGGATCACTTTGTCCGTCTATCTGGTAGTCAGACTTTTGGCTATAATTAAATTTGATATACATAAGACATCTTTCAAATTTGGAATGCTAAAGCATGATGAGACTCACCAACCAATGTAGGTCAAGGTCACGTATTTAGGGTCAAATTTGCATCAGGCGACATACCTGTTTTTGAAATTTTTTTTTTCAAATATATATATAATATAGTATAACTCTTACCTGTAAGAAATTGTTCTCTTTATTAGATTTTTGCCTCCATCGAAGCCCAGGTAAACAGTGGCATTCAAATTCAAGGTTTGGAAGAGGTGAAAAATAAACTTTCTGATTTGGAAAATGTAGAGATAATAGAGGAAAATGACAACATTTGTCTCAAGTCAACCAGCTTTGCAGATATTGAAAAGACTGGTAAAATGCTTGCACAAGCCACAGCTCCTGAAGATACAGAGAAGACAAAGCCCCTCAAGGAACAGAGACATGCAGGAACAGATAGTGGTGAAGACTCTAAACCTAAAGAGCTCATGCCAGAAGTATTGCAATGTGATAAAATGAAATATGAAGCTTTGCAATTCTTCAATAAAGAAGATTCATGGTACCAATTAGCTGCAAATAGAATTGAGTGGAAAGATGATGAAATGATTTTGAAAAGTCCGTCTAAGGACGATTCTACAAATTTGAAAGACAAATTGAAACAGATCTCGGACATGAATTCGGTAAATATATCCTTTGAAATACAAGAAATGGGCAAATTCAATGAAGTACGTGATGGACTGAAGTCAAATTTTCCCGATGTTTTCTTGTTTGAAAATGAAGATAACATGGTAATTACAGCGTTATGTGAATCCTACGAGGCAATCACAAAAATTAAACATAACGCAGATGTACTGCTTGGTCGCATTAAAGTGAGTCAAGGACGGAGACGTAACAGATTTCAGACCGAAGAAAATAAAGGTGAGGAGAATCCATCAGAAAGTCATGCAACATCCAGGAGAAATCGTCAGTTCATGACTGATCATTCAACTGTTTCAAAGATCCGACAAAGCACAGATTCCAATGTAAATTCTGTTGACTTTCATACACGTGAGGGTATCCTTGTCAAAGTATACTCTGACAGCATAACGAGGCTGTCTGTTGATTGCATTGTGAATGCAGCCAATGAAAGCTTGATGCATGGAGGTGGAGTGGCATATGCTATCTCTAATGCTGCGGGATATGCATTTGATCAAGAAAGTCGTGCCTATATACGAGAACATGGTAAAATTCCTGTTGGAAATTGTTGTACAACAGGGGCTGGAAATCTTCAGTACAAATGTGTCATACATACAGTAGGTCCTAGATGGCATGATTATAATGACAAAAGACTGTGTGAAAAGGATCTGCAGCAGGCAGTAGAGGTGACATTCAGGGAGGCTGTGAAACAAGGCTGTGACTCAGTAGCTGTGCCAGCTATTAGCTCAGGTATGAGGACAAAAATGAAATTGAAACAATATTAGGTAGAACCTATTTACAGATCTTCTAAGGAAATGTTGTATTGTAATACATGCTGATATATTCACTCTCATTAATGTATATTAAAAATGTATTTTTACAGAAATTTTTTTTTGAATACACTTATTATAGTTTCAGACTTTTTCATCAGCTTAAGACATTACTAGTATTAAATGATGGATTTTTTTGTTCCTCAGTATTGGAATTAAATAAACAATATCCTTATTTTCTTATATTAAAGAATTACATGTATTAAAAATTGTTATAATTTCATTGAGAGAGAATTAGTTAGAATAATATTGCAATATTTGGATTGTTTCAGGCATTTTTGGCGTCCCATGGGATGTTTGTATAAAGCAATATTACCAAGCTGTGGTTTCATATAGTAAGTCAGCAGTGCACAGAGTCAAGGAAATTCATTTTGTCGACAAAGATCAACGGATGGTGGACAATATTGCCCGAAAATTTAAAGAATTTTTCTCATCCCCTGATCATCAAGGTCAAGGGAACAATGGATATCCAAATCAAGGCAACCAAAGTAATAAAGACTTCTCCAATGTACAAGGTCAAGGTTACAATGACAACAATAATGAGCAAGGTCAGAGTCAGTCACACCTTTCAAGTCAACACGGTCAAGGTAACCCACCATCAAATGATCAGTCAAATGTAAGCAGCACAGGCCAAAGAAGCTATAGCAGTGTTTTAAGTCAAGGTCAAGGTTACCCTCCATCAAATCATCAGTCAAATGTAAGCAGCACTGGTCAAAGAAGCCATAGGAATATGCAGTCTAACCAAGGTGACTTTAAAAGAATGTCTTCAGGAAGTGATGATGAGGAATTGGCAGTATTTGAAGTGAGCTCTTCTATAACTGTTAGAATTTCTGTTGGTGACATTATTAAAGTAGAGGCAGACGTTATCATTTGTCCTCAAGATGCGAAATGTCAGAGTATAGGAGGAGTTGCAAAAGCGATACATAATGTTGCTGATCAGCTATATAAACCTGGTGAGAAAGGCCGATTATCTGACATGAGGATTGCCGATGTAGCTGTTTTGGAGACACTGGATAAAATAAAATGGAAGTACGTGTTTCATGTTGTACCTCCCAGATGGCAGCGTAGCAATGCTTCAAATTCACAATACTTCGATAAGCATCTAGGATTCACTTACAGAACCATTCTACATCAGGCAAAAGAATTTGATGTACACTCAATTGTTGTACCACTCTTAGGATTTGGTAGGCATTTCATTCTACACATTTTATCTTCTACAGTAAATTTATTAAGTGAGAAAATTACGAGCAACATGACCCTATTTAAGCTACTTTAGCTCACCTGACCAAAGCTCAAAACCTCTAGAAGGATTTTGATGAAACTTAAAAATCACTTGGATGGAAGCATCACTGATGAGAGTTTGATATCTGAAACAAGATGCTCTAGAATCAATGCATAGATCTGAAAACTACATCTAGACCAATCTGTATGGATAGGTTATTTGAAATTCTATTTGGCATGAAGATCACGAAAAAATAAATTTACATCTTTTTATGTCATTTTAGCTCATCTGAGCGAAGCTCAAATGAGCTATTGTCATAGCGCACGGTCCATTGTCCATCCAGCATAAACTTTTAACATTTTCGACATCTCCTCTGCAACCACAGCACAGAATTTCACGAAACCTTACAGGAAGCAAGTACTCAAGGTCCTCTACCATGTTTGTGTTTTTTGTACCCATCGGTGAATAAATATGTTTGCAGATGGCTGTGATTGGCTGACGCATTTTCAACTTTTCCTCTTAAACCGCTGCACAAAATTTCACAAAATCTTACAGGAAGCAAGTACTTAAGGTCCTCTACCAAGTTTGTGTTTTTCATGCACATTGTTCAACAAATATGGCCGCCAAAGGCTGTGATTGGATGACACATTTTCGACTTCTCCTCTGCAACTGCTGAAAAATTGTGTTTGATAAGGTATAACATGAATTGGTATATCAGTGACATTTTGATTTTATTGTACATGTGTCATTCTCCACATATCCGAATTATACTTAAGCGAAGTAAATGGAGTGTATTCTTATGATAGAAATAATTGAAACATCAATAATGGAAGGTACAATGTATATATTTGTTTGTAATTTAGGAATCGTGAAAAATTGTACTCGCGAAAATAAAGACACCCAATTTTTCCATGAAATTGTGAAATTTGATACCCGTGAAAATTTCTGGTTATACGGTATTTAACCTTGACCTAGATATTTAACATCTTTAAAAAAATCTAAGATTTGCTACATCCTTTGATTTGAAAGTGATGGGGCTTTAATATTTCACTTGTGTATTCCTTGGGACAAGACTCTTTCTACACATACCATAATTTTTTACCTTGTGACCTTGACCTAGATATTTGACCTACTTTTCAAAAAACTTAAGATTGGCTGTATCTTTAGATAGGTAAGTGATAGGGCTTTAATATTTCACTTATGTCATCCTTATGAAAAGAACTTTATACACATACCATAATTTGGCAAATTTAAGGTATTCATTGGTTTGATTTTTGTGTGAAATTGAAATTTTTCTCATTTTTCTTGTTTTTATTTTCTGCTGTAAATAAGGGAGGTCATTTTACACATTTTCAGCTTCTCTGGAAAAGATCAAATATCAGAATGCCTTTATGTTATCTGTCAATGTAATGTTCAGATGGGCATCGATTTTGTGGGTCATGGACCTCTTGGGCCTCCTCTTTATCGAGTTCTATCTAAGTCTTGTGCCATGTAATGAATGCTTTGTCATGGAGAATATATAAGATGAGAGCCTAGCACAGAAACTATACTACGTGTATAAGGCCATGTAAAATACTCAAGGGGTTTGACAGTGTTTTCCCTGACATGAACATTCTATATAGACATAACCTCAAACAGTGCATGTTTTGTACATATTGTTTTCATTTTCATGCATGAACATCAACGGTGGGTTCCGCTAGCCAAACAGGATGTTAATAATACTCCTCCCGGGCTCCTGGTCCCACCACTAGCTTAATGGTAGGGGTCCATCGATGCTCACTGAACATGCTTTGGTGCTCTATTGTGAGTGTTGTTGAGATTTGCCTTTAGGATCATCTTTATCTCATGTATAATACCCATATTCAGCTTGCTGATAAAGTATTGAATTATTAGATTAAATATGAAAATTAGTAGAATTATTGATATAATAATTTGATTTCATATATTTTTATTCATAATTATAAAGAACACTTTGTTGCAGCTTTTTAGATACCGAAACATTTATCCTAATAGTAAATTGATTTTGCCCATGAAAAGTTGAGTAAATGTTTTCTGTAAAGATTAATTGTTTCAGTTCAATTCCAATAATTTTCATAGGTGATTCTGGCTACAAATTTGTCGTTGAAAAGAACTCAGAAATTTTCCCAGAGGAACTTGAGTTCTTCCCAAAGAGCCTTAGGAAAGCTTTTCCCCTTGATATTCACGTAGTGTGTAATGATAAAACTATCCTTTCAACGATGGTACAAGGATTCAGTAAGCGTTTCAAAAGAATTCCATTAGGAACTGCAGCCACAGGGGAGGAAGCTGTTGGAGAGTCTAATACAGAAGGTGAAGATCTCAGCAAAACAGTTCGACCACCATCATTTATGGTGCCTATACCAGTAGAGCAAACGGAGGGAAACTGTGCAATTTGTATGGACGAGTTTACTGACCCTCAAAAACTGAGGAAATGTGGCCATGTTTTCTGTAAGGAGTGCATTGAGCAGTATTTTAGTTATAAACCATCATGTCCGAACTGTGGTGTGATATATGGTAAAATTACGGGAGATCAACCAGAGGGCAGGATAGCTATTGCAAAGGACACGACAAGGCTTCCTGGATATGGAAGTTTTTACAGTATCAAGGTGACCTATGTTTTCATGGATGGTAAACAAGGGGTGAGTTGACCAATTTTCTTTGCAGCTATAACTATCAGTAGTAGGTGATCTTTAGATCTGAAAAATGTTATTTGTGTGTCTAATCTTACCAGGTTGCTTATAGACATGTTTTAGTTTTCCGATGTTTTTTTATTATTTGTTGGATTCTGTGGGTGTGTTCTGCTGTGGTAAGTGTATGGACTAGTCTTGCTGGATATCTCTTCTACACACTTGTAGGGTACATAGAGGTGACTACAAATTTGATGAGCAAAATCAAACTCTGCTGTTGAAATAACTATTTTTAAAAGGAAAGATTTACCTATATTGTAGTTACTTTAATATTATTTTAATACTAGTTAAAAAAGGTAATATAAGGTAGAAAGGAAGAAACACTTATTATCAAAAGAATATGTGTATACTAATTGTTGTCATTTACAGCCTGACCATCCCTCCCCCGGGACTTCATACAAAGGTTTTACACGCTCAGGATGGCTTCCTGACAACAAAGAGGGTAGACTGGTGGCTAAGTTACTGAATGTAGCCTTCACAAGGAAGCTGGTGTTTACGATTGGACGATCACGTACTACCGGAAACGATGATGTACTCACTTGGAATGATATCCATCATAAAACAAGGACACACGGAGGAACAGAAAGGTACATTTTCAAAGGTTTCATAAATTCTTTAAAGAATTGATGTAATTTTCACCAAGTTTAAAGCGAAAATATTACAGTTTGTCTAAATTTTGATAATTCAGGTCAAGGTATTTCAATTTGTTCAAGACTGGCATATCAGTATATGTCACATCTTAGGTATGTTTAATTATGATTAAAGAAGAAACATTACTTTGAATATGAAAACTTTTAATTCTAACTTACATATTTTAAAAATCTTGGAGATTATTTTGTCATGACAAAACATCTTATTAATTATAAAAAGAAGATAAAATCATTTAATTTTAAAAATATTCATAAATAAATGTAAATGACAGTGATTACTACCTAAAATATTATTGTTTCAGATTTGGCTATCCAGATCCCACATACATAGAAAGAGTTATGGATGAGCTATCAGTGAAGGGAGTGACAGAGGAATCGGCAGATGACCCTGCCGAGTACATACAATACAGCAAAGTATTCTAAAATAGACTGTAAGAAAATGAACTGTCAGTTAAGGGAAAGAAATATGACTCTTTTAAGGTTAGTCCCCACCAAGCACACAGAATATAGAAGAGTGTTCAACATTTTTTATATGTAGAGGATTACATTTAAGCAGATTTTATGTCTTTTTTTTACCTGCTATTGTATTTATATGAAACAAGCGGGTTCCGTTTCTTAATTCCTTCAGCATACTCTGAGACCCTTTAAAATTTGCATATTTTACATCACATTGCCTCGTTCTCATGGTTGCGCAATAAATTTGTTTTGCAATAACGTTATTGCGCACCAAATTTGTTTCGTATAACCTTTTTCACGTTAACATGACGAATAAAATGCCAATAAATATGTACAAGAAGCACGAATAAAATCTCTTATAGGTGTATTGTTTAAGAAATAATGGAATAGTCTTAAAGGCCGACGGGGGACTATATAAGGGGACAGGTAAATTTTCTATCATTTCCTCACTGACCGCTATAGGGTTAACATCTCTTTTTGGCATCTGATTGGTTCCCTTTAATCCTTTTGCCCCTATCAATTTTGATTGACAGCTTAAAACAGATGAGACTCGGGTATCTCATTAGCATGATAAAGGATTAGCTGTCGGTTTGTCTTTGATGTAACACACCGCTCGCAGACGGCGTTGTCTTCAAAGACGGTATACCACGCCTATCAAGCTTATGTCACTCAGTTATAACTATTAACGACCGGGTGGTTCCCAACGTCGGCCTTTAAAAGATTTTATACCTTGAGGTTTAAAATCAAACTGTGACAAACATACAATGTTCATTTGTCAACTAAATCTAGAGCATGAGGTCATTTAACTGTGAAGTCACTCTATATATACAAGGTGGTTTAAACAGGAAAAAGTTTTTATATATGAAAGATCCTAATATCTCAGTAAAATCCTACATATGAAAAAATTAAATGACTGTAACAGCCAGTACACCAATCTCCTTTTGACATGAAGTTGAGCATCTATCACATTTATTGCGCAAGAGTTTTGCTTAGTGTTCTCATGTGAAAGTTTGTTATGCAATAAAGTTATTACAAAACAAATCAAAAATTTATTGCACTATTAATTTTGTCTATAAATTATTGCTTAATGAATTTACTTTTAATGATATTATATAATAAACTCTCAGTGAGAACGAGGCATTAATGACAAGTCTTAGACCATATATTTATATTAAAATGTACACACAGATTTTCCATGTTAAATGTTGAAATCGTCCTCAACTATAAAGTTCAAGTTTTAAATATTGGGAGAATTTATCAATGCTAAGCTACATGTGACTCTGTTACACATAATATATTTTGTGTGCTGTTCATGCAAATAAGGGTGTCTAATATTTAGTTCGAATGTAAGTACGAGCTTCACCGTCTATCTATTGGTGTCCATGGGTGCTGCACTGATATTATTCATCCATAAACACAAAATATAATAGATATTTAATGTCTTCATGATTTTAATATGAACTGTGATTATTATGTGATAGATGATTTTTTGAAAATTGGTAGTTATTTTCAACTATATGGCTCAATATGTGTTATTAAGTAAATAGATATATACATGTATATGCAAAATTAAAATAATCATCTGATATTTTAAAGATTTATATTTCGTATTGTAAGTAATCAATTATCATAACATTGTTAAATTGTTTTCTATATGTTGAATTGTTTTTGAGAATAAAATTGTTTATTGGTTAATTACGAGGGCCGTTCCAGAAGTTCGTGGACACATGCCTTAAAAATCGCATTTGAAGTCGCATGCGAATGAAATTTTCTAGAAATGAAAGGGATACATTCAGAAAGAGAAAACAAAAAATATCAGGGTAAAATAATTTACAAAACGGGCATAATTGTAAACTTTATACATGAAGGGTAGAGGCTACGGAGCAGTGAAATTTGAGTTGTTGAAATGAACCCATCCCTTTTGTTACATTGCTAAATAAAATAAGAAAAAATACTCGACTTTTATTTAAACTTACTGAATATCATTAATACTATTATTTGTCTTGACCACTGCAAAGTTTTGATAAAACTGAACAAGATTTACAAATTTTATAAGGATTTATGCATGATATTGTTGATCAAATAAAGCAAAAATTGATGACATCAGAGTTCTTTACGGAGCACCAGACAGTCATTCAGTTTTGAAATTTGGTTGAATAAAACAGACGGAGACTAAACATCTGATGGATACATCTTGATATGGGCCAAAAACATCAAAACTAATGTTGTTAAAATAGACGAATGTATTTTTATGATGAATAGATACATAAACACCCAATTTTGGTTGGAGTTGAACAAAAAGTAAACAAAAATAAGTAAAGTGATGCCGTTTTCTCCCTTAATGGTGACCTGACTTTGAATGATTCAAAGATGAAAGTGCATAATAATATAGAGCAAGGAACCATATTTCGCCGGTGATCATATATCGCCGTTTTATTGTTAATTGCTTCTCGTTGGTAATTGGAATTGTTTGTCAAGCTTATTTTTTTTTATATCCTATCATATATGACCATAAAAGTCATGTTTTGAAAAATTGTCACATCTCCTGCACTCAAATGTGACGAAAAATACCTCAAAATGAGGAAAAATAAATTACATCTCTAAATTTTAGACGTAAACATCCAAGTTTTACAAAAACCAAACGAAGAAAACATTTTATTTGGCATCATCTGGTAGAAGCAGTGGCGACGAAACATTTCCTGGAAAGAAAAGCACAATTTTATCCGTTTTGTGTGCAAAATAGATACTTATCAGCAAAAACGGCGAAATATGGTCACCCCCGAAAACATGGAAACGAAATACTTTGACGTTTTATTAGGAAACAATGAAATGAGTAAAATAAATCATTTTTCTAGTATTTCGATCGAGAATGGAGTTAAAATTTTAGCAAAACCAATTATTGAATCGGCCACCAAGTATTGAAAATTACCAGAAAATATGTGAAAAATGCGGCGAAATATGGTCACTTGCTATAGAGGTAGAAATACACATGAAAATAGAACATGTCTTCCTTATCAAAATACATGAAAAGATATATTTAAATTTTGTTCAGATGAGAGGTGTTTTATTTCTTTTATAATGTCAAATTTATGCTGGATATCTGACGACGTCTTCACTTTTTGTTAGCTGCTCCGTGGCCTAGAAACTTACGTTGTTCAAAAGGGGATTTGAAAATTTGTTCCGGACCAATTGTAATGAAAATTCGTATATGTGTTCAAAATTACCCGTATTATAAGTAAATCAACATGGTTTTTAGCAAATTCTCTAGAACTCTCCTTAAATTGCGAGTTCCATGAACTTTCGGAACAGCCCTCGTAGATATTCACATGAGAAATTCACTGAATCTTTGTATAAGAATTGAGACTATTATTTTTTATATAGATTACAAAGCTGGCTCAAAAATTGATCGAGACTTATATATTACATGTACAAACCTAGGTGCTTTGACCACTTGAATATATATAAAATGTCTTTCTGAAAGTGATGTTTGTGCTTTCCCAAACGTTATTATGATTGCCGTGTTTAGCATAAACTGTAAAATGTCTCAGTATGTAAAATCTATTTTTTCATTGTGATGCTTAATCTTATGAAATCCTGAGGCAGAATTTCATTTTGTCCAGATTGCAATGCAAGTAATATCTATCCGTCTGTTGATCAGTTTGTCTGTCAGCATTTCTAGTTGAGACTAAATCTAATAAACTAGACAATAAAGTACATGTTTAAAACATATAGTGCATGTACTACTTTGCTTAAAGTTTGACCTTAAAAAGATTTTTCTTGTAAATCAAAATTTTCTCTAATAATCTTGATAAAACTTCTTAGACTCTTTGACTAGTAAATTCAATTATTTCAACTTTTCACTAAATGACTATTGGATATCTTATCAAACAACCTTTATGTCAGTTTTCCTATAAATTGTGTGTTTCACTTGGGACATGACCTTGATGTTACATGCATCAATTTTCTTTGGTCAGAGACTTTTGCTTGGTTTCATGACTTTTGTGACCTTTGCCTTTATTTTCCACTTTAATGATTTCATTTTACATGTACATTTACTTAATATTTTAATTCAAAATATTTGGAATGCAAGATGGCTATTTTGTTTTTGTAAATACTATGTTCATAATAATGGTATAATACAGATTTTATCCAAACAGTGATTATACTTCAAAAGTGCTCTGATTATTTTTTTTATGTTACTTTTTTTTTTATTTTTTTTTTCAGTTCCAGACTGTCTAAATATTTCTGACAAATATGATTTTTTGAAAGTTTGGACAAACAATGTTTAATGTCACATTTTAAACAAAACATGTTTTATTAGTTTCATTTACAAAAATGTGTATCAAGCAAATTCTGAAGAAATACAGCTTTGTTTGACATATGTCAACACATTTTCATCGTGGTTTTCATAGCCTAAGCACAGTTGTAATACACAGATTGACAGGAATGTTTAAAATAGGATTGAGTCACAATTTCTGTCAATGTTGCTAGTTATTAGAAAACTCAATTCTGGACTTTATCTTTTTTTGTAATTTTTGAAACAGGAAAATTTGAGCTAGTGAGAAATATATTTTGAAAATCTATTTAACCTTAAATCAATTCATGAAACGTTTCAACTGTTTATATCATGAAATCAAAAAGTCATAATAGATCCTGGCATTATTAATGGGTAATTGAAGTGTTCCAATGGAAGCATCTCTATGCTCTAGTTTTAAAGTTTAAGCCTTCATAGAATATTCCAGTGGTGAATATCTATCAGATTTCTGATATTTGCATTTCTGATTATATCATAACAATTTCTGTATTTTGTGATAATTTATACTACTTTGAATCCTTTCTGATATTTTTATCTCTCTGAAAACAAATCAACATTGATGTGCTTACCAAATCTGCTTTTAAGCAAAATTAACTGATGATATCATGATGCAAGACTACAATCATATTTGGTCATGTTCTTCATATAGATTTTTAATCCCACAAAGTTTAGCCTCATTATAAAGGATATTAATTTTACAATAATTCTCACTTTATACATTTTTTAATACTTTTTAGTGAGACTTTTCTATAGGGTACTAAAATTTTGGCTTTGTGACCTTGACCTTGCAGTTTGACTTGAATTACTTTAATCTTGATCATATTATTACAGTATAACCTTTAATTGAAGTTCATAATGAAATTATATATGTATTCTTTCTATAAGTACCTAAATTTTTGGCCTTGTGAACTTGACATGTGACCATGACCTAAGTTAAAGATGCTGATAAAAATTACAAAAGGGACATTTGTATTTCACAAACACGTATTTTATCAATTTTTTTTCTTTTATTATGCCTGTGTCATGAAGTGACAAAAACACTTAGAGTGTCCTTTACCAATTTTATCATGTGTTCAATGTTCAGATGTTAGCTCATCATCCTCATCAAATTTGGAAATATGGATAACTTTCAGAATGAAAAGACACTGATTGTTTTGGTTCAATAGGTCAAACTTCAAGGTCAAGGTTAGATAAATACAATTTTAAAATGATTTTTGTAATGAAATTTATCCATCTGAATTTTTTACGAATCCTTTTACCTTAAAGTGACCATGCAAAGGTCTACATGTATATTAAGATAGGCACCTTTCACAGACTGTTACATTATAAAGCCCAATGATGTTTGCCCTGGTGCAAATCTTTTTGCGATATGACTGGGTATCACAGTAAATTCATATATATGCAACATACTATAAAACTTTATTATGCATTTATGGAGTTTTTTAAAGTGAATAATTCTCATGATAGATGCTTAGACAAAGACATCACTGTGATTGTTAAATAATAAAATAGAGTCAAAAGGTCTTTTTCTGTTATTGTCGATTTTGGAGTATAAAAATAATGGTAGTCTGTAGCATTTCTGTTATCAAAATTGCTTGAAATTTCTAAAAAGTGGGTCCTGCAGCATCATTTCCCACCCATCCTGCTACGTCTTTAGGTAAATGTTTGGACATAATAACTTTCACACTCTTTGGCAATATTACATTGTTTAGATTGAGGATCACTGACGAGGGTTAGGTACCCGAAACGTGCATGTCTGGTCCATGCTGTAAATGTATCGACACTTGAAAACATGAATAAAGGGAGGAAGAAATTTATTGATTTTTTGGTCATTAAAGAAACGTCACAAGGTTGCTTTCAAATCATTGCACTGATGCAAGAGTTGATCTGTTGCAACAGGCACATATTGTTTTCCTTAATTACACTGACTTACCTTTAGATAACAAGCGGCCTTTTCTGATTCCATTCCAAACTTCATCTGGAAAAGTACTGTGCAGAATTTACGTTGTTTGAGTTCTTTCGTTCAAGAAGGGATGTAAAAATGAGAGATGGTATTCTAGTATTTAATATCACCGATTCATAGTTGCATAATCATGTGGCTTTTTGCCTTTTTTAGCTCACCTCGGCGAAGTTGATATGAGCTTATGCTATAACCCTGGTGTCCGCATCCCCGTCTGC
Source organism: Pinctada fucata (assembly GCA_028142955.1). Lineage (NCBI taxonomy): Eukaryota > Metazoa > Mollusca > Bivalvia > Pterioida > Pteriidae > Pinctada > Pinctada fucata. The sequence goes on along the minus strand of AP027112.1, from coordinate 38,547,145 downwards.
GTCCGGTTAAAAGTTTCAGGTAACTCAGTATCTGACAAAGTACTCATGCTACAGTAACCAAACTTGCACAAGTCATTCACCTTTGGATGCTGAGGTGAGCCTATGCATCAGATGCTGCATCTGACCTACATTTTCTGGTTGAATGACTTGTGCCAATGTCTGATTAAAGTTTTGGGGTTGCTCAGTATCTGAAAAAAAGTACTGATGCTACAGTTTTCCTTTAAAGGCCAATATTGAGCAAAGTATAAGTGTTACATTTACCAAACTTGCATAGTGGATGTATCTTTGATCAAATTTTCTTAAAATGACTTTCACCTTACTTTTTCTACTTGAGTGCTTTTTCCTTCAAAGGCCAACATTGAGCAAAGTATAAGTGCTACTTGAACCAAACTTGCATATTGGATGTATCTTTGATCAAACTTGCATAAAATGACCTTGACCTACTTTTTCCACTTGAGCGATTTTGCCTTATTGAGCTAAGTATAAGTGCTACATATACCAAACTTGGATAGTGGATGTCTCTTTGATCAAACCTACATTAAATGACCTTGACCTCCTTTTTTCTTTTAGTGATTTTTCTATTTTAAGCCAATATACATGTACATAAAGATATGTTTAAATTGAAGTTTGCTGCTGCGAGGTGAGCTTCGTAATCTTTGATTACACTATGTTTTACATACGTATAACAACTGCATGCGACTTTGATCTTGCCTTTTCATCTATTTGTATATCAGTATGTATGTTTATTTTACATGATTGTATATACTAATACATAAGCATGTATCTTAAAGTTAATCAATTATTAAGGAGACACTTTCATATTAAGCACACCAGAGACAGAGATATTTCAATTTACCTTATTACACGCGTCATGTGGCCAAGTTCAATTTTCTTTGACTTTTCTTTTATGTACACAACACTTTGTCGCGACAAAATTAATGATCAATTGTCTAAACTCAAAACATGCTGTTTTGATCAAGTGGGGAGACATCATATTTTTACATCTAAATCAAAGAATTTCTTTTCCGCAATGTTCAAACTACAAATTATTGACATGTTTTGACATGTGTAATGCCTTGCCCTTCCTCTTGGACAACATCTATTTTAGACGGGTACTAGCTGTGTGTAAATGGAGAGATTCATACAAGAGTGCATGATAAGAGAGATATTTTTTATTCAGCATATAGTAAATTTCCCTTGCCTTGACGGTGATGTTTCTAGTCTACAATCGTACAGTATTAACATGCCATTATTATAGGTCATCTGGTACGCTATAGCATGTATTAAAGTATGATTTTCATAGTAGAAATTTACAAATTACCAAGAAAATTTTAGGTCAAGGTTTCCACTTAATTTCATAAACTAGTTAGACTTTCTGGAATTTTTACTGTCAGCTTCTTCTGAAATTCGGATTCATACAAGCAACAGAGTATATCACTTAGGGGATTTCACAAACCTGCCCTTTATGGTTACATAATTTACAATAAAAGAAGTATCAAAGGTAGAGGGAATTACCATTGAAAATGCTTATTAGATAAAAGCCTGATGTTGCCAGACGGACACTTTGCATGATACAAAGCCTATCTACAGCCTTGTACTAGTGCATTATTCACACTGACTGTGACGACAGGACTCCATGACGGACCCTGTCCAAACCTCGTTAGAAAAAAGGGCCCCGACCACCTATCCTCTCTGAAAGTCGGTGGGATTCCTTAGCTGAAACATACATGAGCTTGCTATAGCCGGCCGAGCACTAGAGCTGTTACAGTTCATCCTTTAGTCGGTTCGGTTCAGGAAAAAGAACCTCGGTTCTCGCATTTTTCGGTTCGGTTTGAGTTTGTGATGTTTAATTCCATAAAAGAGTGAAATAATGGTAAGAATAACAAATCAACAAGTAACAAAATAACCAAACTAGAACACTAAGAAGACTTCTTAGACTCCACCTGTCAAACAAACAGGTGCACGTTTAAATCAAGAATCTAAACAACTCATTAATCATTTGGTTAAATACGACAAAGTACCCAATCACAGTCTGTATATCATACCAAATTGATATACCACTGATTACCTGATATAACAAAAAAAAAAAGAACCGCACCGAAATCCGTAAAGCACGATCCGACCAAGCTAGAATCGCGGTTAACCGAATTTTCGGATTACCATGACAGCCCTTACCGAGCACGGACTGTATTTCTGTTTTTATGTTCATTAACAGATCCAGATCTGTATGTTGCTTGAGCCCCAGCGCTTTACTTTCTTGTTCGCACGGTCATCTTAAAGTGAAGAGATTTTCTTACAATAAAGTTATGCATTTTACGAGACATTTAGGGTCATGCGCATGTCATCAGCATAACCACATCACTTGCTATAGACGTGGCAGATGCCCGATTGACCTTTGGTATTCTTGGTCAATTTGAAGCCTGAAACGTGCATGTCTGGTCAATGCTGCAAATTTATCTGTTCTTAAATGATGCTATTGAATTTGAAGACGTTAAACTTTTGTGTTTTCATCTTACAGTGAGGAGGTTATTGTACATCACAATTGTGAGTTATTTGATACCTCTGGCTAATCGGAAAAGTTGGAGGACTGTGCGCACATAATCCAGATAACGACACCGTCTTCTACTTGTGTGGCAGAAGGCCGTCCTATGTCGGCACCGGTTGCCCATTGGTCTTGTTGGTTTATATGTGGTCTTTTGTGATTCATGTTTCTATGGTATGAGTTGTCGTTCCTAGTTCCTTTATCGTCTCTTTCTGTGGGTGTATTCTCTGTGTTTTTATACGCCCGTCATAAGACGGGACGAAATATGTTATGGCGCTGTCCGTGCGTCCGTCCGTGTGTCACATTGAGTTTCGGAAAATTTTACCCGTCTTTATCAGAGTTGTGGCCCTTGAACATAGAAATTTTCAACAATTTTTTTTTCAGTTTTCATTACTTTTTTCGCAGCCTTTGCAGCTATTAATTGAAACTTGATATATACCTTTACAATATCTAATTACAGATCCAGTTTGAGTTTTGGACAAGATTGACCTATTTTTTTGCAGAGTTATGGCCCTTGAACATAGAAATTTTCAACAATTTTACAGTTTTCCGGACAATTTTTTGCTGCCTTTGCAGCTACTGAATTGAAAATTGATATATGCCTTTCTTATAAATAATTACAGATCCAGATTTGAGTTTCGGAAATATTGACATATTTTTACGCAGAGCTATGACCCTTGAATATAGACATTTTCAATAATTTTACAGTTTTCTGGAATTTTTTTGCAGCCTTTGCGGCTATTTGATTGAAATTTCATATATGCCTTTATAATAAATAATTAAAAATATGGTTCGTGTTTCGGAAACATGGACCCATTTTTGGCACTTGAACATAGACATTTTCAACAATTTTACAGTTTTCCAGACTTTTTTTCGCAGCCTTTCAAGTTATTGGATTGAAACTTAGTATTTTCCTTCAAAATTAACAGCAATTCTCTGTAAGAACCAAGGAATTTCAAGACATGTTGGCACGGCATGTCATGGATTTTTGAGCTTTTTGGTATGGAAGTTCAATATGAAGTACTAGTATGTAAATCAACCCCAGTTTTTTCAAAAAGGTTGTCGTTGCCATGGTAACCGTGTCTGAAGTTTCAAAAATCGGGAAAATCTATAGAACGAGGCATATTTGTAAGCTTCGTTACCATGGAAACAGGTACTTTTTTAATCTGAAATTGTTTTGATTTTTTTCTTTTAATCCTTATTATTATGCATATTTGTAAAGTTTTTTACATTCATCTCGGATGCCTTTTGTATACAAGATGAAAAATTGGGCCAAAGCAGGGTATAAAAAGGCTCTGTTTTGGGCTCTTAAAGACCCTTTCTTAACTGTTTTTACTCTTTTACAAGGTTGAAAATTTCATAAAAGCACCAATTTTTGAAGTCCAAGTTCTAGTTATCCAATTAGTATCATCTTTGAACTATACATTAATATAAAGAATTAATTGGGCTAATTTGTCCTTTTATATGCAAAGCAGCATCAAATTTAGTTGCTATGGCAACAATCGGCTGAAAGGTTCACATACAATGAATTTAAACACAACCTCTATCAAACTATCTACGCATGATATTTAAACATAAGTTCATGTATACATCTATCAGAGACGTTTTAATATAAAAATGACCTTGAAAATATTTCAAGGTCACCCACTGAATTTCCAAGGTCATTAAACTTTAAGTGACCAAATTTGACGAAAAATCCTGATTTTTCATAAAATGAAGGTGCCAATATTTTAGAAACCTTGAAATATTGAACTTAACAGTTATTTGCCATAAAATGATACAAGTATCACTATTTTCTTAGAACTATTTATAACGTTTCTTTACATCTTCGAATATCTAAATTCTTCGTGAGTATTTTGATAAAAAAGGGACGAAATCTGTATTTTCTTGTTTTTGACAAAAAAATATTTTCCTATTAAATTGCTCAAGTTCAATAAATTCTGAGATGTTTCTTTCTTATATTCATGCACTTTCATAATAAATATGACCTATCAAAATATTCAAATAAAAAAATCATTAAAATCGGTAACAAAAAATTTTAAAAATCAATATTTTATGCAAAATTTGAGTCTCAAAGTATAAATGACCTTGAGCATAATGCCAATGACTTTGAACATTTTACTTGTGCTTATGTAAAAGATTTAAGTCAGATCTATACATGCATACATTTGATAATCATATGTAACTATAAAGAGGAATTAAATCAATTTCAAAGATAATATGAAACAAGCAAAATGGTCTTATGTTGTCATGGCAACGGTCTTTGACGTCAGAATTTAGGTAAAACTAATATACCCACTCCAATTTTTCGTTCATTTTATTTGTCAATAAACATATATTTTCTTTTATGAAAACCACTGGTCTCCAATTGGTGCCTTTTGTGATATTTAGGATTGAAAATAGTCAAAAACACACTAAATTGGCCCTTATTTTCACCTCTATTTTTCGCATCATTTTCACTCTCATATCGGGAGTTCGCTTCTTTTCATATGGTGGAGGTTTTTGTTTTTGTTTGCTTTGGTTCCTGTTTTATCATGATTTTGTATGCCTTCGGTTTCTGATTTTCTGAATTATCGATTTTGTACTGTAGACAGGGATATGGTCATTATCCATATTTGTCATTCCTGTGATAAATATCACATACCTAAGTGTACTAAGTAAGAATGGAAGTAAGGAAGAATAGATTATATGAAGATGAACAAGCTGTTACAGTGGTATCTATGGCAACGAAGTCTCCGGAGCTGGTTTATTTCATGGTCCAAAAATGCTATAAATAGAATGACCTCGTTACCATGACAACCAGAGGTCACATTGGCCGAAAAGTGTTATTTTCATGGTCACTACTTGATATATACCTATTATACCGAAAATCATCAAAATCGATGACATGCCGTGCCGATCGATTTTGGTCCTTACAGAGAATGGCTATTAATAATCACAGAGCTATTTCAAGTCTGTGAACAGTTGACCTATTTTTAGCAGAGTTATTGCCCTTGAACTAAGAAAACTTAAACAATTTTAAAGTTTTCTGGACTTTATTTTTCTTAGCTTTTGCAGCTTTTGAATTAAAACTTGGAATATGCCTTCATAATAATGAATAACATATCCAGTTTAACTTTGTGATCAATAGGGGTTTGGTGTTATGGACCTTGAACTTGGAATGGCTCTCTGCCCTAGGACATTCAAATTTACCATGTTGGTTGACTTGAGCAAGTCAAAGAACCTAATGTTTCTTTAGCTCACATGAGCTGAAGGCTCAAAATGAGCTATTGTCATTCCGGTTTGTCCGTCGTCCGTCCGTCCGTTAACTTTTCACATTTTTGACTTCTCCTCCGGAACCGCTCGGGGGATTTTGATTGAACTTAGTCTGCATGAAGTACTAAAGATCCTCTACCAAGTTTGTTCATTTTGGCCGGATCTCTTCAGGAGTGGATCAAGGGCGGGGTCAAATAGGTCCCAGAGGGTGCCCCTCTTACAATACTTCCCCAGAACCGCTGCATGGATTGAAAAACTAATGGCATCTCAGTGATCAGGAAGGATGCATTATTTAAGTTTGTTCATTTCGTTGAAATCAGATAACTTATTTTTGACGCGTTTTTGACGTCTTTTTCGACTTAGTTGTTTTGATGCAAAAATTGAGATTTTGTTTATTCTTTTCTCTTTTGGCTAAATTTGCTACCCAAATTTAGCTCAAGTGAGCTATTGTCATAGTGTGGCGTCCGGGGCCCGTCTGTCATCCGATTGTCGTAAACTTATCACATTTTTTACTTCTCCCTCTTTTGACAAACTTCTTCTTCATACGGAAGCACGTATGAACAAATCGAAAGCATCGGGATGATCTAGAGAGATGTCTTAAGAAGTATTGTTATTTTTGGTTCCTATCCGAAGTCAATTTGACGTGTTTTGACGGCTTTTCAGACTTTGTCAGAAATGCTCATTTTTTAACTTTTTCTTTGAATAACCCTATTAATGTGTGATTTTGTGCACTTATTTACTGCATATTTGTCACATTTTAATTGTTCAGTGGTTTGGTATTAACTTTGAGTGAATTCTTTTTTTATCTTTTAAAAGGAAAGGGGGGTATTTTCAAAGATATTTGACTTCTTCTCCAGAACAAGCAAAGGGATTTTGATGAAACTTGGTAGGGGTCCCCTACAAGTGTTGTTGTTTTTTGTCCCGATCCGTCAATAGGTGGCACCACCACAGGCAAACATAGGTCACAGGGGGTACCCTCCTTTAGCAAACTTCTTCAGAATTGAAGTATATATCGACAAACCGAAAGCATCAGAATGATCTAGAGGGATGTCTCAAGAAATGATGTTATTTTTGGTTCCACACTTTTGGCGCGTTTTTGACTTGCATTGTTTTTTGACATTTTAAAAACTTTTTCTTTGGATAACTCTATTAATGTGTGATTTTGTGAACTCATTTACTGCATATTTGACACATTTTGGATTCTAAATTCTTTTCAAAAATAAATGAAATCTATTGTTGATCTAAGAATCAATGATACCCCCGCCCGGCATATTTTACATATAAGCAATGTATAAAAAGTTTGAAGGTGCACAATTCAACACAAAATAGAGGAACAAGACCCTTTATTTGAACTTGACCTGTATTTCTAAATGTAAAGCTATATCTAAGAAATAAATATATTCCCTGTTACAGTTTTCATTTAAATGTCAGGCAAGCACAAAATATTGAATTTTTTTCCAAGTTTGAAGGGGAACAACTCTGCATAAAATTGAGCCATATTCAAACCTAAGCTGTAGTTTTTGATATAATAGCTACATTAAAGATATGAAGTTATTATCTGTAACAGTTGTCCTTCTAATGTCCAGAAACCACAAAATTTTGAATGTGTAAGTTTCAAGGGGCATAACTCTGCACAAAATTGATGGACATGACCCATATTTGAAGTTGACCTGTATTACCTGGTTTGAAAGGTATATATGCAAGGAATGAATTGATTATTTGTATCAGTTTTCCTTTAAATGTCTGGAAGCCACAAAATTGTGAATTTTTCTAAGTTTCAAGAGGCATAACACTGCACGTAATTGAGGGACATGACCCATATTCGAAGTATTTCTTGGTGTAATAGCTATATGCAAGAAATGAATTGATTATCTGTAACAGTTTTCCTTTAAACGTCTGGAAACAACAAAATTTTGAATTTTTCTAAGTTTCAAGGGGCATAACTCTGCAAAAAAATTGAGGGACATGACCCATATTCGAACTTGACCCGTATTTCTTGGTGTAAGAGCTATATCTAAGAAATGAATTGATAATCTGTAACGGTTTTCCTTCAAATGTCTGGAAACAACAAAATTTTGAATTTTTCTAAGTTTCAAGGGGCATAACTCTGCCCAAAATTGAGTTATATGACCCATATTTGAACTTGACCTGTATTTCTTGGTGTAAATGCTATATGCGAGAAATGAACTGATTATCTATAACAGTTTTCCTTTAAATGTCCGGAAACAACAAAATATTGAATTTTTCTATGATTTCAAGGGGCATAACTCTGCAAGAAATTGAGGGACATAACCCTTATTCGAACTTGGCCTGTATTTCTTGGTGTGAGAGCTATATCCAAGAAATGAATTATTCAATTTGAAGACGTTTACATTTATACCACTTGGTGAGTGTCACTGCTGGTGGACCAGGAGTCCCCGAGGGCACATGTAGCCAAGTTCGATCAATTTCGGTTGATCGTTTCTTCAACGCAATCTAAATTTCTGTTATCAAAATTTCTTGAAATTTCTAAAAAGTGGGTCCTGTAGCATCATATCCCACCAATCCTGCTACGTCTTTCGGTACCCTTTTTCGACATAGTAACTTTCATACTTTTTGGCATATTACATTGTTTAGATTTAGGATTTAGGATCACTGATGAGGGTTAAGTACCCGAAACGTGCGTGTCTGGTCCACGTTGCCAATTTATTTGTTCTTAAATGATGCTATTCAATTTGAAGACGTTTACATTTATACCACTTGGTGAGTGTCACTGCTGGTGGACCAGGAGTCCCCGAGGGCACATGTAGCCAAGTTCGATCAATTTCGGTTGATCGTTTCTTCAACGCAATCTAAATTTCTGTTATCAAAATTTCTTGAAATTTCTAAAAAGTGGGTCCTGTAGCATCATATCCCACCAATCCTGCTACGTCTTTCGGTACCCTTTTTCGACATAGTAACTTTCATACTTTTTGGCATATTACATTGTTTAGATTTAGGATTTAGGATCACTGATGAGGGTTAAGTACCCGATACGTGCATGTCTGGTCCACGTTGCCAATTTATTTGTTCTTAAATGATGCTATTCAATTTGAAGACGTTTACATTTATACCACTTGGTGAGTGTCACTGCTGGTGGACCAGGAGTCCCCGAGGGCACATGTAGCCAAGTTCGATCAATTTCGGTTGATCGTTTCTTCAACGCAATCTAAATTTCTGTTATCAAAATTTCTTGAAATTTCTAAAAAGTGGGTCCTGTAGCATCATATCCCACCAATCCTGCTACGTCTTTCGGTACCCTTTTTCGACATAGTAACTTCATACTTTTTGGCATATTACATTGTTTAGATTTAGGATTTAGGATCACTGATGAGGGTTAAGTACCCGAAACGTGCGTGTCTGGTCCACGTTGCCAATTTATTTGTTCTTAAATGATGCTATTCAATTTGAAGACGTTTATATTTATACCACTTGGTGAGTGTCACTGCTGGTGGACCAGGAGTCCCCGAGGGCACATGTAGCCAAGTTCGATCAATTTCGGTTGATCGTTTCTTCAACGCAATCTAAATTTCTGTTATCAAAATTTCTTGAAATTTCTAAAAAGTGGGTCCTGTAGCATCATATCCCACCAATCCTGCTACGTCTTTCGGTACCTTTTTTCGACATAGTAACTTTCATACTTTTTGGCATATTACATTGTTTAGATTTAGGATTTAGGATCACTGATGAGGGTTAAGTACCCGATACGTGCATGTCTGGTCCACGTGGCCAATTTATTTGTTCTTAAATGATGCTATTCAATTTGAAGACGTTTACATTTATACCACTTGGTGAGTGTCACTGCTGGTGGACCAGGAGTCCCCGAGGGCACATGTAGCCAAGTTCGATCAATTTCGGTTGATCGTTTCTTCAACGCAATCTAAATTTCTGTTACCAAAATTTCTTGAAATTTCTAAAAAGTGGGTCCTGTAGCATCATATCCCACCAATCCTGCTACGTCTTTCGGTACCCTTTTTCGACATAGTAACTTCATACTTTTTGGCATATTACATTGTTTAGATTTAGGATTTAGGATCACTGATGAGGGTTAAGTACCCGAAACGTGCGTGTCTGGTCCACGTTGCCAATTTATTTGTTCTTAAATGATGCTATTCAATTTGAAGACGTTTACATTTATACCACTTGGTGAGTGTCACTGCTGGTGGACCAGGAGTCCCCGAGGGCACATGTAGCCAAGTTCGATCAATTTCGGTTGATCGTTTCTTCAACGCAATCTAAATTTCTGTTATCAAAATTTCTTGAAATTTCTAAAAAGTGGGTCCTGTAGCATCATATCCCACCAATCCTGCTACGTCTTTCGGTACCCTTTTACGACATAGTAACTTTCATACTTTTTGGCATATTACATTGTTTAGATTGAGGATTTAGGATCACTGATGAGGGCTAAGTACCCGAAACGTGCATGTCTGGTCCACGTTGCCAATTTTTTTGTTCTTAAATGATGCTATTCAATTTGAAGACGTTTACATTGATAATCTGTAACGGTAATCCTTCAAATGTCAGGAAACCACAAAATTTTGAATTTTTCTAAGTTTCAAGGGCATTACTCTGCACAAAATTGAGGGACAAAACCCATTTTCGATCTTGACCTGTATTTCTTGGTGTAAAAGCTATATGCAAGAAATGTATTGATTATCTATAACGGTTTACCTTTAAATGTCCAGAAACCACAAAATTTTGAATTTTTCTAAGTTTCAAGGGGCATAACTCTTCACTTAATTGAGGGACATGACCCATATTCGAACTTGACCTGTATTTCTTGGTGTTAAAGCTATATGCAAGAAATGAAATGATTATCTGTAATAGTTTTCCATTAAATGTCCGGAAACCATAGGTGGGACGGACGCACGCACGCACGCACGGACTGACACACGGACGGACAAGTGCATCACTATATACCCCCACCATTATATGGCGGGGGTATAAAAAGAAAATAAAAATTGATGGAAAATCTTCAACTTTACTTTTTTTTTAAGTACAAAAAAGTGATTGGGTATTTATTTTCCTAAATTTATAATAGTTGTCTTTCTTACATCAATTTCTACACATCCTGATGGTATCCATACTTTCATTCGAACACGGAAATCTAGATCTGTTCTGGTAAAGTATAACTACAATAATTGTCATTATGCATTGTCAGTGTGGTCGTTGTGCCCCATAGAGCTCTTGTTTAAGGTTAGGGGTCAATTGTCAATGTCATTTTGTGACTGACAATAACAGGGATTTTTTTTTTTTGAAATTTATTTTTTGACAATTCATTTAAATACTATTTTTGATTCAAACTTTGCACACCTGAAGAACAACACATGTTCTTTCATATTTCTTACAAGTGTTCTTTTTTCGGGGGGGGGGGGGGGGGTCGCATAGAAATTATATGTAAAGGTCAAGTCGTTTTGAGACTGAAACTGACATATAATTGCATTCACAAAATTATTTATGAGAAATTAATACCCCTCTGGTGTCCGTATCTTGCAGTGTTGGCGTTTTTTGTTTGTTTTTTGTTGTTTTTTTTTTTCATTCTTTTTTGGTTTTTTTTTCTTTTTTTAGTTTTGCTGTGAGTGCTGCTCCCGAGTGTTGTTTGAGATCCCCTCATTTCTTTTATGTTTCTATGTTGTATATATGTTCCCTGTCTTTTATGTGTCTCTTGCTGTACGTGTCTGTGTTTATGCATGGGGGTGAATTGGAGTTTCGCTGTGAGTGCTGCATTCGAATGTCCCCGCTTTTCTTTGAAATGAATTTACCTTGAAGTAATTTGGAAATTACCGATTATGTAAATTGACCATCCCAATTAACTCTTATTGCTCAGATATCTCATTCCTTAAACACACATATATACATATAAAATTTTACGTTATGTCATATATTGGTACCTCAAGAAAACTGAAAAAATGTAGCCAAGTTCAATCAACTTCGGTTGATCTTTCCTTCACCATTTTCTACCATTTTACACCACAATTGTGCATTCCTTGGGTGATAACAAGCATCACTTGCTATAACCATTTTATACCACCATTTTGCGTTTTTTGATACCTCTGGGTAAGCGGAAAAGTGGGAAGGTTGTGCGCACGTAATCCGGATAACTACACCTGCTACTTGCGTAAAAGATAGCCGTCTAAAAGTCGGCACCGGTTGCCCATTGGTCTCGTTGTTTTATGTGATGTCTTTTGTGTTTCATGTTTCTAAGGTGTGAGTTGGTGTTCCTTGTCCCTTTTGCTCTCTTTCTGTGAGTATCTGCTTTGTGTTTTTGCATTGGTGTTTTAGAGTTTTGCTACGGAAGCTGCAACAGAGTGTTGTTGGAGATCCCCTTTTTTCTTTCAACGCATTCGAAAACTTTTGTTATCAAAATTTCTTGAACTTTCTAAAACATGGGTCATGTACATCATATCCAACCCATCCTGCTTAGTCTTTCGGTACGTTTTTCTGTATATTTTTGCACACTCTCTGTCCATATTACATTGGTTCGATTGGAGATCCCTGACGAGGGTTATTTACCCGAAACGTGCATGCCTGGTCTTTGTTGCAAATTTACCTGATCTTAAATTATTCTATTTTAACACATGACAATTAATGTTTGCGTGATTTTTGATAAAGCAAGCTTTTCAAATAATAATGAGGATGATTTATCATATATAATTGATTTCATATCATGATCATGATAGCATTTTTAAAATTGACATGTGCACGATGTAGTTTTCCGTCAATAGTTGGTGTTGATACCTCGATCAACCGAAAATAAATATTACAATGATTCCTTAAGTCACATGATATGCGATACAGGTGTATCACATAGCTGTATCTGATTGGCCTTCTCTGTAACAAATACGCGGGCATTAAAGTAAAATGTGTGCTTTCTCACAAAACAGAAATAGAGAACAAACATATGAAGACAACAACACAGCTTCATATAAACACGACAAGGGCAATTAACTTAATCTAATGAACAATCTGCAGAGTGCAGTCTAAGTACGGAATACATTGTACATGGCGCTAAAAAAGCAGTACCGTGCTAATAAGTACAATAACACAAAAACATATTTAAAAATTACTAGTACATGATTCATATAACATAAATGATGCAAGTTATAGTATCTAAGTAATAAGGACAATAAATGAAGTTTTAAAGGCTTATTCATATTATTTATTATTTAGTTTGAATGGGTTAAATACTGTACTTGAGTTACCATCTAGAAACCATGATTTTAATTTAATTTTTCATAAATATGGCTTTGACCTTTGACCTGTTGACTCCAAAGTTACAGAATGACTCCAAAATTATAAGGTTACTTCCAATCCGGAGTTGTAAGCATAGGTAAAGGGTACTGTTAACGGTTTATTTTCGCTGAGGGGATTTCACGATTATAACATCCAAACAGGAAATGTTCGCGATGAAGATGTCGTTCCCATTGTAAGAATACAGCGGGATATTTTCGCGTGGGGGAATTTTGACAAAGTCCCTTGATTGGCGAAAAACTCGAAAATTACCCCCACGCGAAATTTCCACGTTTACAGTAATTGAGTTATCATCTGGAAACAATGATTTTATTTGCATTTTCTAGCAGTGCAATTATTAAACCAAAAACATAAAGGTGCCTTACCCTCATTATAAGTAAGCATGTACCGTACTTTTGTTTGAATAGGTGAATGGGTTCTTGAATTATCATTTTGAGACTTTATTGTGACAGAGTGACAAAAGGACAGAAAGACGGAATGACGAACATGCTCTTCGCCATAACGTAACAGGAGCATTATAAAGTAGAAGGTAAAAACCAACCAAAGTCTAGGAATTGTACAACAAGTGAATAATATGGATGCGTTCCAACTCATAACCGTCTTGAAGAAAATTTCAAACCTTGAGTTTAATATACCAGACACATTTTTCGAAGAGTAAATCCTTATTAGTTGTTTCGTTGGTTTATGTGCAGTCATTTATATTTGCTGTTTCTATGTGATTTGGCGTTCATTGTACCATTTGGAACCATCTCATTCAGTGCGTGTCTGTTTTGTGGTTTTGCAGTGGTTGTTTTTCTGTTGATGCTGCAACCGAGTGTTGTTGGAGATCCCCTCCTTTCTTGTCCTTTATCAAATGCCGAAGTGAATTTCAGACGCAGCCAAATGTATTGTAATAAAACAACCTAGTTACATATTTTTTTTATTTAAGGTATCCGATGTACAATAGCGCATATTTCCATGCCCGGGAAAGTACTATAAACTATATATTTTCTGAAAGGTTATAATGCCCACTGATCAGGAACAATAATTTTGGGGCCAGAAAAACAAAGGAGAATAACTGATGAAGTATCTAAATTGTCTATTTTCTCTATATATAACATATGCAAAATGACAGAGTTGTACAAGAGTTTTTCCTCGGAAGACCTAGGAGTCTTATATCTGTACTCAGGGCATCATTACCTTTCAGAAAATATATAGTTTATAGTACATTACCAGGCATAAAATTTACCGTACTTTACAGTGTAGATGATTTAGACGCTATGGAAAATGACTCTATTGTACAACGGATACCTTAAATTATTGCATTTACTTGTACTTTGCAAAGAGTGTTGGGATCCATATTTCCTGTCGATTCAGTATTATGGTTGAATTAAATCTATGATCACAATAGCCTCGGAGAGATGGTATTAGGTTATTAACCTCCTTTAATTTCGAGTGTTTGGTCCTTTCTTCAAAACTTTTCGTACCTTTTCATACCTTTTGATAATGTTACGGTCACTGATAACTTAAATATGTAATGTTGCCATAAGGAGGACATTGGAACTCAGACCAGACGAGGAACACGGACAGGTCAAAGACGTCTGTGAAGAGTTACTTTGATCAATACTCCTCGCTATTCATTGTTCAATTTACGTTGTTGTTCAAAGCTACATTGTTCCAAAGGTGATGAAAAATACTCTTTAAATTTTCGAGCAATATTATCCACCATTCGTTGATCTTTGTCAACAAAATGAATTTCCTGGACTCTGTGCACTGCTGACTTACTATATGAAACCACAGCCTGATAATATTGCTTTATACAAATGTCCGGAGGAACTCCAAATATGCCTGAAATAATTAATATATTTGGTGAAAACTTCTTCTTAATGTTTACCTTTGATGAAATTAAAGCCCTTGCAATAATGAAAATGCTTAAATATAAGGAAGACAGAGGATACTGCTTCTTAAATACGGGTAGTCCGGAATGAAAAGTCCATCCGTAAATCAAAGTAATGCATCATGTCATAAATAAAATTAACTAGATACATAAAAGTCTGAAATAAGTGTTTTGCAGCCCTAAGATATAAATTAACATGGGAAGGCAAAAATTAGATTTATATCCTTCCATTAGAAGGATGCATGGAAAAATTAGATAAATAAAATTCATTATCTCTTGAAACATTAAAGACTTTTCTAAAATGGGAGTCACGATACTATGTAAAACGTACATACTCTTTTATTGTCCACATACCTGAGCTAATAGGCGGCACAGCTATTGAGTCACAGCCTTGTTTCACAGCCTCTCTGAATGTTACCTCCACTGCCTGCTGCAAGTCTTTTTCGCAGAGTCTTTTGTCATTATAATCACTCCATCTCGGACCTACTGTGTGAATGACACATTTGTATGGAAGATTTCCAGCCCCTGTAACACAACAATTTCCAACAGGAATTTTACCATGTTCTCGTATATAGGCACGACTTTCTTGATCAAATGCATATCCCGCAGCACTAGATATGGCATACGCCACTCCACCTCCATGCATCAAGCTTTCATTGGCTGCATTCACAATGCAATTAACAGACAGCCTTGTAATGCTGTCAGAGTAGACTTTGACAAGGATACCCTCACGTGTATGAAAGTCAACAGAATTTACATTGGAATCTGTACTCCTCTGGGTATTTGAAACATTTGATGCATTGGTCATAAACTGACTATTTCTCCGAGATGAGGCATGATTTTCTGTGGGATCATTTCCAGCTGCAATTTCTGCAAATCTATTGCGTCTTCTTCCTCGACTTCCTTTTATACGCCCAAGAAGGACGTCTGTTTTACGTCTGACTTTGATGTAGGTTTCAATTGAGTCACAAAGTACTGTTATTCCTATTCTATTCTCATGCTCAAAGAAGAAAGCAGTTGGAAAACTAGATATAAGTTCATTCAAAGCTATAGAATATTTATCAGTTTCATCACTTTCAAATGTAATTTCATGCATATTCATGTCTGAGATCTGATTCAACAAATATTTCATTCTATAAGAGTCTTTCTCAGATGAACTTTTCAGACAGATTTCATCATTTTCCCACCTGATTTTATCTGCAGTTGCTTGGAACCATGAATCATCTGCATGATAAAATTGCAAGGCTTTGTATTCCAATTTTGTGCATTTGAGCTTTGTAAGTGCTTCTTCTGCAAGCAGTAGTGGTTTATTCTGCTGTTTCAGTTGAACATCATTCTTCTCACCCCACCTGATTAATTCTTTAATTGCTTGGAATCTTGAATCATCTGTATGAAAAATTAGCATAGCTCTGTATTCAATTTTAAATATCTGCATCTTACTGAGTATATTACTTTAGGAATTTCAAACCTTTCATTCATGGCGACACAATAAACAAAATCAGAAGAATCAAGGGTGGACAAAATTTTCATCGCAAATGCGTTAGAGTCATCAAAGGCCTTATGTACCGTAGATATGACCCTTCTGTCATCAAATGGTTACTTGGCATGACAATTGACTGAACTTGAACTGAAGCCTGTACCAGCACATTCTGAAGAGAGTTAAAGGAGATCCTGTCGATAATCTCAACAGCACTCACAATAGAGCACGAAATGGAGCATCGACGGACCCCTAGCCAGCTAGAAGTTGGACCAGGTGCCCGGGAGGAGTAAGCATCCCCTGTTGGCTAGCCGCACCCGCCGTCGATGTTCACGCATGAAAATGAATTCAAGATCTAAAATATATGCACTGTCCGAGGTAATGTCTATATCGAAAGTTCTATGGCGACCATGTCAGGGAAGAATATTCAAAACACTTACTGTCAAACCCCTCGCGGGGAACTTTTTTATGAGCTCCACACGGCAAAGGGCATAAGTGTGACGCAAATGAGTTAAAGAAGAGCCTGACGATAATCTCAACAGCACTCACAATAGAGCACCAAATGGAGCATCGACGGACCGCTAGCAAGCTAGAGGTGGGACCAGGTGTCCGGGAGGAGTAAGCATTCCCTGTTGGCTAGCCGCCGTCGATGTTCACGCATGAAAATGAATACAAGATCTAAAATGCATGCACTGTCCGAGGAAATGTCAAAATAGAAAGTTCTATGGCGCGTCTTCGTTACAATTCTGGAACATTCTTCTGCTTCTCTTGTTTTAGCCCGTTTTGAGCTTGAATTATATAGATATTTCAATTTATTGTGGCCATTGTATCATTTCTGAGACTGTATTAGAGACTTCATCAAACAATTCATTACACATATTATTAAAGCGGATAAGTTAGAATATTTCATCTAAAGTGAATACACTATGCGTACGAAAATGCTTAGCAGTAATTTCGTTTAATTAAAAATAGCAATCTAAGGAATGCTTCTGTCGCCTGCGAAGCAGTTTATTTTTTAAAAGTGGATGAAATATGTAGGTCAAGGTCGCTTGGTTCAAGATAATTTGTATTAGTAGAAAAGTTTTGTCGAGTGAAATTCACATGTGAAATATTAGACCTCTAATTATATGGTCAATCTCAAATTATCAGAAAAGAATCATACAGGTCAATGTTACTAGGTAATAATTTTTGGTAACAAAAGAAAGGACTAATCATAAGAAATACACATGTGAATTATCATAACCCAATTACTTACCAATAAAAAGGTAAAACCAATCTCAATTTTTTTTACAAAGTATGTCGTATATCTAGGTCAAGGTCATTATGTCAAAATTATGGTATGTGTGGAAAGGTCTTGTCAAAAGGGATACTCATGTGATAAATCAAAGTCCTTTCATTTTCAAATAAAAAAGTTTTTTTAAAGTAGGTCAAATATCTAGGTCAAGGTCACTCGGTCAAAAATTATGGTATGACTATTTTATGCAGAAAGTTCTCGTCACAAGGAATACACATGTGAAATATCAATGTTCTATCACTTACCAATCAAATGTTATTGGGTGTGACACCCAAAGTGTGACAGACAGACGGACAACGCAGGCGACACAAACATGAGCTAGAGGAAATCTTCTGAACTTTTCTTATTTAACTTACGTATGTCATAACCATTAAATTTCGTTTACGTATGGAATATTATTGACTTTAACTGTTATATAAGGTAGAGGATGGATACCGAAAAATCATAAATTGTTTGAATATCAGCCAAAATACGGCAAATTTTACCGCACTGCAATATGACGCAGTTCTTGAGCATTTGTTCTCTCTTAATTGTACACGAACATGTACTTTGAAAAATCTTCCCTTGGATTATATGTTACTGTGGTATTTGGCCTTAAAATTGATGATTTACATTACTTTGGAGTTAACTCAAGAAAAATCTAAGTGAACGTTAACGTTTGTACTTATAGTAAAACATTATCAAAGTCAAGTTTTATACAAAGTATCTTACCTGTTTTATTTGAGAAATGACTGTCTTACTTTTGGTG
The DNA here is from genome assembly GCA_028142955.1 of Pinctada fucata. Classification (NCBI taxonomy): domain Eukaryota; kingdom Metazoa; phylum Mollusca; class Bivalvia; order Pterioida; family Pteriidae; genus Pinctada; species Pinctada fucata. The sequence goes on along the minus strand of AP027112.1, from coordinate 38,528,684 downwards.
TTCATGGGTGTATAATTCTGGTTGGTCACTTTCATCGGAAAATTTACACGTGTCCAACCAGAATTATACACCCATGAATACCAAAAGTAAGACAGCTATTACTTATATTTACATTTACTCTAATTATTGATCATTTTTATTTGCATGCACATTGTGCATTTTGCCTGTAACAACGTCAAAAGTATTCTTATGTTGATCCCTACATGCAAAACTTGAATTAACAACCCAAGTTATTGGAATATAATTGTAATTACCTAATGGGCGTTTAACATGGGGGACCTACTAGGAATGTAAATATTGTATATCATTGTATATTAACGAAGAATACTAAAATAAGAATTAAATGAGTGCTTTTCAACAGAACTTTAAAATTATTGTGCTTTTTTAGCAACAAATTTTAAGCATTTTTATCCAGTTTTCCATATAAGCAAAAATCTTCTTTTTTCTTCACTGACCTATTAATTTTTCCTTCATAAAATGATAAACAGACATGAATACTATAATTCATATAGCTATCTCAAAATCGTTGAAATTCCTTCATTCATTACCTGTATTAAGATCTTCACCTTGACTGACTGTGACAACGTTACTCCATGATGGGCCCTGTCCAACTCTCTAAAGAGAATGTCGGGCCACACTTCCGTCTACGGAATGTTGTTCTTTCCGAAGTTAGCAACTGTTTCAATGGAATTCTAATAATTTTGCCTTATATTACCCTCTCGACTTTGAGACTGAATAAGGGATAGGCATTTCATTAATGTTTATTCAGTTTGTTTTATATCTATTTATAAATTAATCTGTTTGCTGCTTGGACTTTTCTGTCTTGTTTGTATGGTCATTATGTGGGTGATACAACGGAGTTTTGTTTGAGATCATCTCCGTTCTTTTAACCCTAACTACATGTATGCTCGTAACGTATCGCTAGTAGATAGATTATTTTCCCTTTTATAATCTCACTTACCTCGAGTACTTTCATGAAACGTTGCCTGAAGAAAGCGGTATAATTTCTCAAGATATTCTTTTGATGTTTCATCTGTGCTAGATGTAAGGTATAGGGCGTCCTCTATATTCATCTCTTTATATTCCCTTGTCATTTTCTGTAACTTTTCCTCCATTTCTATGATTTCGTATTTACCATATGATAGCTGGGACTTTTGATGAACTCGCACATGTTTATCTAGTTGCTCTATATCTTCTATTAATTTTTCTTCTCGAGCTTTTAATTTCTCATTATGCATGCTCAATTGCTTCGAAAAAATGTCTCTTTTCATTTTGAATATTTCTTTTACTGCGTTGAAACACTCTTTCTGTAGCTTATCCATGGAACCTTTTTCTTCTAAGTAAACATCTCTATTTCTTCTTTTGCAGGCCCTGACTGATTCTAGCTCAGTCTGCATCTTTCTTAAAGTCCCATCAACAATTTTCTTACAGGTTTCCGGTATCTGCTGACGTAGTTCACGTGACACTTTCAAAATGCCCTCACAGTCATGATTATAATGATGATTTTTGGAGCATACAAAGCACACTGCCTGACCACAGTCTTTGCAGTAAACTTCTACTTCATCCGAAGGGTGATTATCACAGGTTGGAATCGGGTTTTGAACGATTTCTCCAACTTCAGCCATATCTAATCTTCAAAGAAAAAAACTTGATTAAATAGGATCTTCTATTATTAAACATGTGTAATTGATTATAATAATAATGATTCTAATTTCAGGGCATGGTAGGAAATTATGAAATGCTTTGAGGAAAGGGATCCTATCAGCGGTAAATAATGCATCGGCCATTATCATTCCGTGTAAATTATTGCAAATTATTGCCATATTTGATGACCGATAGACACTAAGGGAGCAACTATTTGATTTCTCGGGGGGGGGGGGGGGGGAGGAAGATTTTGCAAAAAAAATTTCCGGATCGAGAATATAGGAAAAAACATTTTCCGGCCCAATGGGCCGGCGAAAAAAATTCCGGATCATAAAATTGGGTCCTCCCACCCACTCTTCTGATCTTTCCACATGCACGGTAAACACCTTTTTGTGTTATAAACTAATTACAAATAAGAATAACAAACGTCATTCAAAGTAACAAAATTCAAAAGTCATAAGCACTAAAGAGCCTGTCTGGCCGTGCATTGAGTATCATTTAAGTGTAGCTATGATAGGTTTCATGTGCTATTCCAAAAATTAAAAAAAAAGTGATGCTAGCAAGAGATGACTTGATATACTCTTTCTTCCTCGGCACCTCGCTCCGTGTTTGATATTTAACATGGCCAAAATATACGCTCAATGATTTAAATTACTTAAGGAGTAATTTTCAATATTGGAAAATGTTTCTAAAAATCCGGCCCAAAGGGCCGGCGAAAAAAAATTTCCGGCTCTTAAAATGGCTGAAAAAAAATTTCCGGCTGGGTCTCCCCCCCCCCCCCCAAAAAAAAATCAAGTGGTTTCTCCCTAAAACACAAAGACCTTGGGTACTTCCTTCTTGTGTGGGGCAGCTGCAGAGAAGAAGTTGATTATGTGTCAGCCATTCAGAGTCCTCAGTAGCCATATTTGTCGACCGATTGGAACAAAAACATAGAACTGGTAGTTTTAAGTTGAGTACAAGCTTCCTGTAATGTTTTGTATCATACGAAAGGTGTATCTGGTGCATTATAAAGGGTTTGAAATGTTGTTAAAGATTAATACGAGTTTGAGGACTAAGTCTTTCATTTTCTTGACAAACATTTGGTACATGTACGTGTTAGAAATTTCATAGTATTAAGGCTAAAGACCTATTTTTAAAATGAAGGTCAAATATCACTTAGATCAAGTGATCAAACATGAGATTGAATTTGAAGACGTTTAACATTTTTACCATTTGATGAGTGTCACTGCTGTACCAGGATTCCCCAAGGGCACATGTAGACAAGTTCGCTCATCTTCGGTTGATCGTTTCTTCAACGGATTTAAACATTTCTGTTATCAAATTTTAAAATGTGGGTCCTATAGCATCATATCCAATCCATCCCTCCACGTCTTTGGGTACATTTTTGGACATAACTTTCACACTCTTTTGCCATATTACAGTTTTTTAGATTGAGAATCACTGGTAAATGTCAAGAACCCGAAACGTGCATGTCTGGCCCATGCTATGAATTTTTCTGTTCTTAAATGATGCTATTGAATTTGAAGATTTGAAGTTTAACATTCTAATACCAACAGAACGGTCTTGTCACGATGTATTTAACTAAATAAGAGATCTGTCCAGTCGGGTCCAGTATTAAGATTTTAAAAATGTATGTCAACGATCATAGTCATGTTCAAAAGATCTTAATTGTGGTACCAACAGAAATTTCTTGTCACGAGGAACAACATAATTTAGAGTTCTCTCTTGCGATTAATTCGTTATGACCAGTGAGCTATACTAGATCTCTCATTGTGAAGAAGTAATGTAGGCATCGATTGCTAATTAGTCTGTGGTCTTTTGTTTGGTATTTTGATGCCGTGTTTCCTGTTCCGTGTACCTTTTGTGTCTCTTATTGTAAATTTCTTCTCTGTGTTTTACCTGGGGTGTTTTTGACAATAAAACCGTACCGTCCGTCTGATTGTCCGTCCCTCCGTCTGCCCATCAGTCAGAAAAACTTTAACCTTGTCCATAACGTTTGAATGGTGAGTGATAGGGCTTTCATATTTCACAAGTGTATTCCTTGTGACAAGACTTTTTCATGGATTTGACATACTTTTCAAAAACCTTCAGGTTTCATGACCATAACTTATGAATGGTAAATGATTGGGCTTTCATATATATATCATACTTGTATTCCTGGTGACAATACTTTTCCGTTAGTAACAACATTCTGACCTCGTCCTTGGAGGTTGACCCACATTTGAAAACTTCAACCTCGACCATAACTTTTGGATTGTAAATGATAGGACTTTCATATTTCACATGTGCATTCCTTTGCACAAGACCTATCCCATGGTAACAAAAGTTTGGACCTTTTGACCTTTTCTTACAATTTAACCTATTTATAACTAGAATTTTGATAATACATGAGACATAGAAAGTTGAGATTATATCTAATACTACATTTTGAAACAAAAGTAAACTTTCATTGTCATGATAATGGATTCTAATTGAGACCACATTTATAACTTACTTTTTTAATCTTGGAACAGTGAATTAATACTTAATTCTTGTCCTTTGACATGTTTATCAACCATTATATGTAACATACGTTAACACACGATGACAGGCTCAGACAGAGGTATGCAAGTTTCTTCATATCATTATGAGCAGTTGAGTGCAATATACTATCTACTTATACAGCTTAAAATTCTTTACCTTCAGACCTTCATCCTTGAACAATTGAGGGTATGAGCGTGAACAACTAATACGTAAACCGTATCGATGTCGTAAAGAAAACAAAATCTGAAAACTTACCGAAGTAATGGTCGAATATACTTCTAGATTAAAGAGCAATGCATATCGAATGACGTGCAATATATATCCTTGTTTACATCTAAAATACGCCTCTATCACGACATCGTTTTACCCTTGGCAAATAGTTTACGTCATCAACGGGAGTTTATTTGACGTCATACTGAATTATGACGTTGCACTATTTTTCCGCGAATTATTATGAAAGCGCTTGGTGCTTGTTCTTCAGAAGTTCCGGTAATTCAGTTTGTCTTATATTATTTCACGGCATGACAACTTTACGGAGCGAAATAATTTGAATGAGATTGAATTGAGTAAAAGTTAATACTTCAAATTTATTTTTGCATAAAATGGCACAAATGAATTCAAAAGAATAAAATTATATTTCATAAGTGAAGTTGACGATGCGGCATTACTGACCACGCAATTTACCTCAAATGTTGAAAACATGTAAAACTAATTTATCTTGAAGTACTTTTCTTCCATTTACAAAAGGTATGTGTTATACTGATTTAGCAAGAATTTATATCACCAGGCCTATTGATTAGTAGTTGCAATAAGTGAGCATGACGACCGACTGTCAAATAATCAAAAGGACCAAAGATTACTTATATGTACGTCGTAAAATAAATGGATCCGAAGGACTCCGTAAGCACACTTCCCATTATACGCCTTGTTGAAAAGGGAATTATTCTGTTTTGATTTTACTAATCTATAATATAACGACATTCATTGAAGAGAACATGTGCAGGAGATCAATGCGGAAGACGGGGTGTGCGTATACTACGTTTCCTATTTCCTATCATACCGAACCCCCCTCCCCCTTCTAATCCCAATTTTAGTAAAATGAAACCAGCAATGTGCCTCAGCTAACATTAAATAAATCATTTCAAAGCATACTAATCAAGAGATTAAGAGATCCTTCGTTTCGTTGTTCTAAATGTACCAAAGTCGTTTCATTTTTTTAAACTGGTACAATATGTACGAATGTTAAAACTACATGTACATGAATAGACAGATACGTGTAGATTCTGCAAAATCAATTTTGAGAGAAATGATATACAGAAGAGGCATGCAGATAAGGATCTAAAACATCCATTTTTTCTCATTCACAGGGATTAAAAGTATACCATATCGCCGAACATTACCTATTTAAAGTGAGCGTCACGATATGCGCACGGTACGTCCACGTTACGTTGTTGATGCTTGAAAGCGCTAAGTGTTTGAAAAATGAATAAGAAATTGATCAGAATATGACTTAAATTTGTAGTCTGAAGCCCTTATTATAAGAAATCTTAGATAAAATGTATAGATATATAAAAACGTTCCATTTTCAATCATAAACAACGGATTCATCATATCAAGAGGCTTTGTCAGAGGAATTCTAAGCTAAATATCTCTAAAACGGCTACAATCTTTTTTCTTTAAATTATTTTTTTATCTTCAGCATGTTTACAAGTAAGAACGGTAATCGCAAATACACATTTATTGTTGTTAACTATGACAAAACCTACTTTGTAAAAGAAAAGTCCGATTCTGAAAATAAGTACACTGAAACAGACATTATTCAGATGTTAAACTTTCTGATCGACAACATTTTTGTGGTGTTTGGAGGAAAGGTCTTCCAGCAAATTGTCGGAATTCAAATGGGGACCAATTGTGCCCCACTCCTTGCCGACATTTTCCTTTATTCGTACGAAGCTGAATTCATTCAATCTTTGGTCTCTGAAGGGAAAAGATACGTAGCTTCTGACTTCAACTTCACTTACAGATACATAGACGATGTGTTGTCCATCAATAATCCAAAATTCGCGGATTACCTGAGCAGCATCTATCCTTCGGAGCTTGAAGTCAAAGAAACTACCGAGACAAATAATTCAGCATCCTATTTGGACATAATGTTGTCCTATGACACTGATGGTCACATGAACACCTCACTCTATGACAAACGTGACGACTTCAATTTCAGCATTACAAACTTTTCTTTTCTGAGTAGCAACATCCCTTCATCGCCTGCTTATGGCGTGTTCATATCTCAGTTGATACGCTATGCCAGAGCAAGTACCAAATATAAGGATTTTGTTCTGAGAGCTAGGCGTCTTTCAGATAAGCTTCTCAGTCAGGGATATGTTTGTGACCAACTAACATCGTCACTGAGGAAGTTCTACGGTCGATATGGGGAACTCGTCATACACTATGATGTCCCACTCTCCAGAATGGTGGATGATATTCTGTCATAGACCATTTGAACCATCCAACCAAAGATTGTACTCTATTTCTTCCAAATGGAAGTAACCGGATGTGACAGTTCTACCGAATTGAAGCGACGGGTGTTGCATGCAAGCAGGAGATGCTTACTCTTCCTGGGCACCTGGTCTCACTCTCATATCGGGAGTTCGCTTCTTTTCATATGGTGGAGGTTTTTGTTTGTTTGCTTTGGTTCCTGTTTTATCCTGATTCCTATGCCTTCGGTTGCTGATTTTCTGAATTATCGATTTTGTGCTGTAAACAGGGATATGGTCATTATCCATATTTGTCATGTATCACTAGACGATAAAAGAAACATTTTATCAAAATTCTATTATGTCAACTACTTCGAAAATTAATGTTTTTAAACTTTTCATACAATTTTTACTGTCAAAAATGGGATGAAATAAATGTCCTTCTCCAGTATGGTTATCATGGCAACAAAAATATTTGTTTCCAAAATGATAAATTTACTTCATTTACTACGTCAATTGAAAATTCGCACTGTGTTATATTGATTTTAAAATAAAGTCGAAAGTTGGGACATTGTTTTAGAAAAAAAAATGTGCAGAGTTACCTCCCTTTGTTGTCGGTATATAGGGGACAAACGGCTACACTCTTTTTTTTTCGTGAAATATTGCAATCGATGGAGGTAGGGATGTTCTTTTATATGTAGACAATTATTTTCAATTTCTATTATTCCCTGAAATAGTCCAGCTGAATGGTGAAATAATTGTGCAAATTTTCAGGAAAGCATGAAATTTGGCACGATGGTTCTTTAGTCCATTCTTTATGATATATGCTATGGACCCACCTCGAGAAATCACAATGACCGTTTTTTAACAAGATGGCCGCCATTTTCAGGAAAAATTCTCATTAATCATTTGATAATTACAATGTTTTGATCTTTTATGTCACGATCAAGTGAAAAATTATCATGGAAATACTCGAATCTTCATCTCAGTGGTATCTTTAATCATCCAGGGGTCAAAAGGAACCGTGAACTTAAATCAATTACGTCACATGACGTTACGTTACTTGAATCTCTGTACAAAGATGTATCGTATCTTGGCTGTTACAAATCTTATAAAGTTGATTTTGGTATATAGTGCTCAAGCGTGTGTTTTCCATTTGGTAAATCATGCTGTTCGGAATGACAAATATGCATAATGACCATATCCATATATATAGCACAAAATCTATAATTCAGAAAATCATAAACCGAAGGCATACAAAATCAGGATTAAACAGGAACCAAAGCAAACAAACAGAAGTCTCCACCACATGAGAAGAAGCGAACTCTCGATATGGGAGTGAATTCAGAGTATTGTAAAAATAGTTGTAATGATGTAGAGCAAAGAACCGAAAATCACATTTTTATCGTTTTTTTGTGCAAAAAGGTTACTTGTCAAAACGGTAAAATACGGTCACCGCTGAAAACATGGAAATAATATATTTCCACGTTTGATCAGGAAACAATGAAAAGAGTCAAATGAATTCATTTTGTAGTACATGTATTTCGAACAAGAATGGAATTACATTATATTTTAGCAAAACAATTAATTGAACTTGCCTCTAAGTATCGAGATTTTACAGGCAATGTATGAAAAATGTGCTGGATTATGGTCACTTGCTCTATATTTAGGTCATGAAAAACCATTATTTGTATGCAATTCTTGTAACTTACATGGTATTTTTCCAAACAGATAGTTTAAATGAATGCCATTTTGAGTGATCGAAAATAACCAATCCATCCCCTCTTTAAACCGTCAGACGCTATTCGGATTAAGTACCCGAAACGTGCATGTCTGGTTCATACTAAATTTGACTGTTCCGTAATGATGCTATATTGAATTTGATTTCGAAGACGTTTAACATCTGTGCCACTTGGTAGGTATCACTGCTGGTGGACCTGGAGTCCCCAAAGGCACATGCAGCTAGGTTCGATCAACTTGGGTTGATCGTTTCTTCAACGCATTCGAAAAATTCTTTTATCAAAAGTTATTGAAATTCCTAAAACTAAAACGTGGGTCCTGTAGCATCATATCCCAGTCATGCTGCTACGTCTTTAATACATTTTTGGACATAATTTTCGAAGATCACTTACGAGAGTTGAGTACCCGAAACATATATGTCTGGTCCGTGCTGCAAATTCATCTGTTCTTAAATGATGCTATTGAATTTGAAGACGTTTAACATTAAAAAAAAACAAACAAAAAAATCCCTTCTTTATGTGATATTGAACTATGATTACTAGTTCCTAAAGTCATAAATGTATCAAAAGATTGATATACTAATGTTTATTTTAAAAATTCTTGTTTGTTGAATTGAATTTTAAAGTTTTGAAATAATTCTAAAAATGACAATGTATGCTTGATTTTAGATAAATCAATCACTGTAAAGGATAAAGATGAGGGCCATTTATCCTTTAAAATATGAAATATTTAATTACCTATAGATATATTGGCATAATTTGTACACAATATACAACTGTGATAAACATAAATATCCTAAGGGACCATGTTCAAATACCATCAAATAAGGCAAAACCTACTGCACTTATTTTCTGAATGTTGGTTTGCTTCTCAGATTAATCCCAGTAAATAAAACTTTGGACAAAGAAATACCTTTCATATTATATGATGCAAGGATGTTCACTTCTGCAGCTTAAAACATTTAAAACAATCTGTGAGATTTACAAAAATGTTCAGGTATGATTCATGGTAATGTAAATAGCATTTCTTTACGTTTCGTTGTCTCTAACCTTTTTTTCTATCTAGTGCAAAAATACGTATACATTAGAAACGGCACATAGCGTCAAATTTATTTCGTTTCACAACTTTAAAAGCTTCTTATTTATTCAATTGTATGAAACAATACCCATAAATGAAGTTATACCTTTCATATTCCTTGAATTGTGTTATTTGAATTATAGATGCAATATTGACCGTTATTGAAATGGCAGATGTATTTTGTTATTTAGAGTGGGTCCATAGCTTTTAAAAGTGAGGAAACGAGGGGATATCCTACAGGACTATGTTACAGCACCTACACGAAACTCTGAAACAGCCCAGGCCTTTGTGTATAAGAGATGCAAAAGGGACGAGGAACTTAAAACATTAAATTACTGAAAAAGTTTAAGACTACATATGGGTAGTCGGTGCCGACTTAGAATGGTCACCAGCCACTTTAGTTTCAATTGTTTAGGATGCTATTGAATTGGAAGACGTTTAACATTGGTAATCGGGATTATATAAACTTTCAAAAACACTGGTACAATTTTAAATTCACCAATGGATTAAAATTTGTGAGCAAATAATGTTCGTTAGAAACATTTCTCACTTCAAAAGGCACCACTAATCATACTAATATTACGTAATGTAATGTAAATAAATGTTTTCTGACGAATATAACGTCTGAGGAATTAAAAATTGTCATAAGGAAGTCGGTAATATCCTGATTATTTAAAAGGATATTCATTTAAAATAATCCTTGGAATAAGAACATACATGTAGAAACTAGAAGAATATTATACAAATGTATAGAAATTGCTGACGTAAATATCATTACATCTTACGTATTCCTAACAGCATGATTTACTAAATGGAAAACACACGCACGAGCACTATATTAGCTTTCATTTGATACCAATTTCATCTTTATAAGATTTGTAACAGCCAAGATACGATACATCTTTGTACAGAGAAAAGCAACGTAACGTCATGTGACGTAATTTATTTAAGATCACGGTTCCTTTTGATCCCTGGATGATTAAAGATACCAGAGATGAAGATTCGAGTATTTCATGAAAATTTTTCACTTGATCGTGACATAAAGGTAAAACAATTTTCATTATCAAATGAAAAATGAGAATTTTTCCCGAAAATGGCGGCCATCTTGAAAAAAAAGCGGTCATTTTGATTTCTCGAGGTGGGTCCATAGCTAATATCGTAAAGAATGGACTAAAGAACCATCGTGCTAAGTTTCATGCTTTCCTGAAAATTTGCACAATTCATCCAATTATTTGCACGAATCAGCTGGACTAAAAATGCGGTTCACACTCATACCTCCTTAAAAGAAACATATATGGTTCACTTAAAATAAAAGAAACCCCTATGGCGCTTCTTTCTTCATCACAATGTCAGTACCGTCCAAAGTACATGTAAAGAAAAACTTTAACCTTATCAATAACTTTTTAATGGTAAGTGATAGGGCTTTCATATTTGGCATGTGTATTCCTTGTGAAAAGACCATTATATGGATACCAAAATATTTGACCTTGTGACCTTTACCTTGGAGTTTGAGAAACTTTAACCTTGACAATAACTTTTGAATGGAGAGTGATAGGGCTTTAAAACCTTCTCATGGATACGAATTGTTTCTCACCTTGTATCATTGACCATGGAGTTTGACCTTCTTTTCAAAAAAATTAACAATGACCATACCTTTCGAATGGTAAGTAATTGGGCTTTCATATTTCACACGTGTACTTCGTATTCCTTGTGACAAGAGTTAAATGTCTTCAAATTCAATACCATCGTTTATAAACAGACAAATTTGCAGCATGGACCAGACATGCACGTTTCGGTTACTCAACCCTCGTCAGTGATCCTCAATCCAAAAGAGTGTGAAAAATATAATGTCCAAAATCTACCAAAAGACGTTGCAGGATTGGTGGGATACGATGCTACAGGACCTACGTTTTCGAAATTTCAAAAATTTTGGTAACAGAAATTTTAAGGCGTTGAAGAGACAGACGATCCACCGAAGTTGATCGAACTTGGCTACATGTACCTTTCCCTTGGTACATGTAACAGCATACTGACCTCGTCCTAGGAGGTTGACCCATCTTTGAAAACTTCAACCTTGACCATAACTTTTGGATTATAAATGATAGGACTTTCATATTTCACATGTGCATTCCTTTTCACAAGACCTTTAACTTGGTAAAACATGAGTAAAAGAAAATCCTCACACTGACGATAGAGCACCAAATCGAGCATCGACGGAACCCTAGCAAGCTAGAGTTGGGACCAGGTGCCCGGGAGAAGTAAGCATCCCCTGTTGGTTAGCCGCACCCGCCGACGATGTTCATGCACGAAAATTAAAACAATATATATTAAATACATGCAATTTTCTGTTACAAAATTGCTTGAAATTTCTAAAACGTGGGTCATGTGGCATCATATCCCACTCATTCTGCTTCGTCTTTTGGTACATTTTGGACATAATAATTTTCATATTACATTGTTTAGACTAAGAATCACTGACGAGGGTTTAGTAACCGAAACGTGCATGTCTGGTCCATGCTGTAAATTTATCAGGTTTGAAATGATGCTATTGAATTTAAAGACGTTTAACAACTGCACTGTCTGAGTTTGGACCTTTAAGTTTAACTTTTGGATATTTAGAATTTTGATAATACATGAGAAATATTATGCAAACTGAAGAACGGAGGGGGAGGGTCTGCAAGTATTTCTTTAAATACAAACACCCAAAAGCCAGGGGACACAAATCCTTGAATTTTGACTTTTGTGTTTTGCTATTTGTTTTGCAAATGGGTCTTGTTGGTCAATGATAACACGTTGATGAATAAACAAGGCATCTGCAGTTCTGAGGAGCCCTAAAATAGAAAGTTGAGATTGCATGTATGTCTAATACTACATTTTGAACCAAAAGTAAACTGTCATTATGATGATAATGGATTTTAATTGACCAAATATACAACTTACTTTTTGAATCTTTGAACAGTACAGTAATATTTTTTAAATTCTTGTCCTTTGACATGTTTATCGTCCATCATATGTAACGTACATTTATACACGATAACAGGTATGCAAGTTTCCTCATATGAGTGCAATATATTATTTACTTATACAGTTTAAAGCTCTTTACCCACTGTGGCATATCACGTGATACGGCCATTATCATCAGTTATATGATGGTAATCTATTCTGGTCAAGAATAGACGTGTATTCGGAGAACACTTGGACATAATTTTTATCAATCCTCACCACATGTTATGATATGGCACATGGACAGATACAAAATCTTCTGTTTAAGTGTTCTCCAAATATGCGTCTATTCTTCACCTGAATAGATTACCATCATATAATTGATAATGACCATATGCTTGGCCTAAAATAAATTAATATAAAGTAGATTTAGACAGTATTTACTTAATTTAATCAAAGACGATTTCCGTGGAACATATCATTTGTGTATCACGTGATACACCACAGTGATGCCTTCAGAAATCTTTATCTATCGATTCATTAATTCTTTATCACGTGGAGAAACATTATATGGTTGACTTAAAGTAATATAAACTCCCATGGCGCTTCTTTCTTCATAACAATGCCAGTACCGTCCAAAGTACATCTTTTGTGTTATTGAGCAGTCGCTTTAAAATAAAGTTAATTGCAGATATATATAGATTTAATGTCGAAGTTTGTTGATTTCGTTGTACATTTACCGTAATAACAACACGCAAATTGAGCACTAGTATTGCTGAAACAATGCTTGTCCCTAACTGCCTCCGTCTAGGTGTATCATTAATTGCAAGTTTCATCTACCTGTCTGTAATTGTAACGTAGGAGAGTCCAGAAACAATATATCCAAAGGACAATTATTCCAGTAAAATAAGGTTAACATAAATTGAGTTTAGTATATTGCCACAACATTCAAAATATCTAAGTTCCATAACCCTTTAATGACAAGTCGGCTTCCTCTCCACAGTCTGATCACAGTCATGTTCAAACCCATTGATGCTATATTCAAGTTATTCCATGGGCCTTACATTGTCGTTAGCTTGACATGTCTGTTCATACATGTAGATTGAAATTCGAAGTACGTCTATAGGAACTTTGTATCAAATTTGTTATTTTCACAGTTTTTTTTTCATTCGAGTTTCATGTTCTGGTTTATCTGCTTCATTCTTTTGCACGTCGATGAAGGCATTATCCCATCATATACCCTGCTTTTGTGTTCCGATGTAGTCAGTACAGCCTTCTGGCTGAATATCTCTTCCATATTCTAATTATTCTTGAGCTCCGCGTCAAATATACCAAAGAAGAAATACAAATCGTTAGTTAAGGAGTCAAAGATCCAGGGGAAAATGTGGCAAAATTGTGTTACAAGTCTCCATTAATTCGGAAATCGCGAACTCCCGATAGTTGGCTAGACCATGTACCCGGAAGTGGTGATAGTTCTCTGACTGCATGCAACACCTAAATGCAAAGTATAAAGGTGTAAAATCTGGTAATGTCCAAATAGGTTAAAGACGGTCATTTGGAAAGTTCGTACTCAAGAATGTCCTTATAAACCTTGATCTAGGCACATGCCAAAATGTGCAATGACATAAAAGATTGTGATTTTTCAAGCATCATCTAATTAACTATCTGTAAAGATGACAGAGAAGAATTCAAAAACAATGGTGTTGCAGACAGAGAGACCAACGGACTTACGGTGTGGAAACCTCAAGTGTCCTCCATATTCAATGATTGGGGTTTACACATGGCTGCATGCATTGTAACATCGACGTCATATTTATTTGCACCACCTTGGTGTGCTGTCAATTTTTACTGTGATTTCAAATTGAGAAATTTGCCATTTTCTTGCGCTGCCTTGTGTTCAACTAACGCTTTCACATACTTTGACAAATTACATTATTTTATTCATAAATTCTGAAATGTAATGAATTACTGGGAGCAAACCTTGAAATTACATAATTTAGCAAAGGCTTTGTTGTAGAATTACCGCCAGGGTATATATCTTTTATTTTTTTATACAAACATAGGTAATCACAGATTACGAAGCTCACCTCGTGGCAGCAAAATTCAATTTAAACATATTTCTTAGTACATGTATATTTGTTTTTAAAGGCGGAATCATTCAAGAGGAAAAAGTAGGTCAAGGTTATTTTATGAAAGCTTAATCAAAGATACATCTAATATGAAAGTTTGGTAAATGTAGCACTTATACTTTGCTCCTTATTGGCTTTTAAAGACAAAATCACTCAAGCTGAAAAGTAGGTCAAGGTCATTTTATGAATGTTTGACCACAGATACATCCAATATGCAAGCTTAGTACATGTAGCACTAGCCAAGTTCGATCAACTTCGGTTGGTCGTTTCTTCAACACATTCGAAAAATTCTGTTATCAAAATTACTTGAAATTTCTAAAACATGGGTCCTGTAGCATCATATCCCACCCTTCCTGCTACGTCTTTCGGTACATTTTGGACATAATAACTTTCTCAATGTTTGGTCGTAATATTTTGTTTAGGATTGAGGATCATTGACGAGGGTTAAGTACCCGAAACGCGCATGTCTGGTCCATGCTGCAAATTTTATCTGTGCTTAAATGATGCTATTGAATTTGAAGACGTTTAACAATTATACTTTGCTCAATATTGGCTTTTAAAGGCAAAATCACGCAAGCGAGAAAAGTAGGTAAGATGCTGCTTCCGATGTATGGGTTCAGGTCAGCATCCCAAGATGAATCACTTGTGCAAGTTTGGTAACTGTTATAAGTAGCATCAGTAATTTGCCAAATACTGAGCTACCCCAAACGTCTTGACCAAGTCACTCTGAGCTACCCAAATTTTCTTAACCAAGTCACGCTGAGCTACCCCAAACTTCTTAACCAAGTCACTCAAGTGGAAAATGTAGGTCAGATGCAGCATCTGATGCATAGGTTCCCCTCAGCATCCCAAGATGAATCACTTGTGCAAGTTTGGTTAATGTAGCATCAGTACTTTGCCAAATACTGAGCAACCCCAAACTTCTTAACCACACGCGGACGCGCAGTGTTATAGCATAAGCTCACTCAACTTCGTTGAGTTGAGCTAAAAAATGTATGTATAGATCATAAAACGTACCAAAGACATTAGCAAGTAATAATTGATCACTCCTAAAGAGTACTAAATTTTAATGATAAATAATTTTCATAATCAAAGGATTTGAACAAGTCGTTACAAACAAAATTACGAAACTCATTTTGAGCAAGGAGTCGGACAATGATATCAATTGCTTATAAAAAATTTAAAAGACAGGATCTAATAAGCATAATCAAAAAGTTCTGTTCTTTTTTCACATCTCTGGTTAATTGTGGCAACTCACTTCAGAGATCAGAAAATTGTTATCTTCTTTGCCTGATATTTTTTTTAGAACAATGATGACACTTTTTGATAGGTCTCAATTTCTGGTGACTTTATAATATAATTTATGTTCTATGGTACTATAATTGTTACAATATTAAATTCATTACAAATGTCAATTTACATGTACATGTAGATATTGTAAATGAAGTGATTTCATATACATTTATATCATGTTGGCGACGTTATTCATAAGCTCGCCACATCACGGCAAAACATATGAAGGTATGCTTGCACACATAAGTGTAAGTTTTAAACATACATCTGAAAGTTTCAAGATAAAGAGATCTACCAAAAAGACCTACATTTTATTAGATATGTAATTTATAATTAAGGTGAAATGTTGTGATTTTCAGATTTCTAAAGTGAGTTACACAGACAACAATTCAATAATGCAGGCTTAAATGCTGATATATAACAAAACAAACATTATTTAAGTCAATAATTATGTACATGTACAATTATTACTATTACTATTATTACAATTATTACTATTTAAGTCAATAATCATGTACAATTATGATGAATTATTATGAAATACTGTTGAACAAATCAATATTACTAAGAGGAAAACAAGCTAAATCAGAGAATTATATATACTGTCCCACATTTTTGGGTGTCTGTC
This sequence comes from Pinctada fucata, assembly GCA_028142955.1. Lineage (NCBI taxonomy): Eukaryota > Metazoa > Mollusca > Bivalvia > Pterioida > Pteriidae > Pinctada > Pinctada fucata. Next base: position 38,512,233 of record AP027112.1, on the reverse strand, counting down.
ATCAGAGAAGGTCAAAGTCACATGGTCAAAAATTTTGGTACAAACAGAAAGTCTCGTAACAATGAGTATATCCATGTGGAAGCCCTGTCCCATTAACAATTCAAATGTTATGCCCAAAAGTAGAGCTTTTCAAAAATAGGGTCAAATTTCAAGGTCAAAGTCACAAAATAAAAAAAGTGTTGGTACAAACAGAAAGGTCCCGTCACAAAAAATAACCATGTGTAATTTGAAGGCCCTATCACTTATCATTCAAAAGTTATTTCAAAGCATAAAGTTTTTCAATAGTAGGTCAAACTCCAAGGTGACTCATAAGGTTTCATGTTCAAAACTTTTGTTATCATATTTTGTCACAAGTAATATCATATGTGAAACATCATTTACTATTCAAAAGTTATGTCCATATGATGTGATTAAAGTTTTTGTGACTGACAGACAGACAGGCAGACAGACAGATGGACAATTTTGATTTCATGTATTAATTCCGTGTTATGTCTATTTTCTCGTGTGACATTAATCGAAGAGTGTCGTTGGTGGTAGATTCCGCCCTACAGATATAAAAGCAGGGCACAAAAAAATTGTTTTATTTTAGACAGATATTTGTTTTACTTTAGACAAAAAGCTATATTGGATAAAATTTTTATTTTTGAAACAAAGAAATGTAGATATTGAATAATAAAAAAAATCCTGACAAACACTCAATTATGTAGATAATTAAAAGAAACTACAGAGACAAATAATTCAGCATCCTATTTGGACATAATGTTGTCCTACGACACTGATGGTCACATGAACACCTCACTCTATGACAAACGTGACGACTTCAATTTCAGCATTACAAACATTCCTTTTCTGAGTAGCAACATCCCTTCATCGCCTGCTTATGGCGTGTTCATATCTCAGTTGATACGCTATGCCAGAGCAAGTACCAAATATACGGATTTTGTTCTGAGAGCTAGGCGTCTTTCAGATAAGCTTCTCAGTCAGGGATATGTTTGTGACCGACTAACATCGTCACTGAGGAAGTTCTACGGTCGATATGGGGAACTCGTCATACACTATGATGTCCCACTATCCAGAATGGTGGATGATATTCTGTCATAGACCATTTGAACCATCCAACCAAAGATTGTACTCGATATCTTCCAAAATGGAAGTAACCGGATGTGACAGTTCTACCGAATTGAAGCGACCGGTGTTGCATGCAAGCAGGAGATGCTTACTCTTCCTGGGCACCTGGTCTCACTCTCATATCGGGAGTTCGCTTCTTTTCATATGGTGGAGGTTTTTGTTTTTGTTTGCTTTGGTTCCTGTTTTATCCTGATTTTGTATGCCTTCGGTTTCTGATTTTCTGAATTATCGATTTTGTACTGTAGACAGGGATATGGTCATTATCCATATTTGTCATATTGAAGTTAAGACAATTATTGAAAAACAGTCAATTATGCATAATAATATACTACGTCGATTTGATTATCTTAGGACATAATAACAATTTGATATAGTAAGGAAATAATTCTCTATCCAACTACAGATTTCTTGTAAATTAATATATTGATAATGAAACAATATACTGTAAATCGTCTTTTATTCGTTGGCGTTTTATTTTCGCGATTTTCCCAAGTCTGAGCTTGTGTCGCGAAAATTCAACGCCACTAACATGTTTCAATTGAGCTACTTTATTGACATAACCTCAATATTCTCTATCATAAAATGCCACGAATAGATGAGTTTTAATATCTGATTCATGAATAAATGACGCTGCAAACAAAAGACGATTAACAGTATTTAAAGATCTTATAAGCTAACAAAACCCTTGACTTAATCAATCTATTAAGAAAAAAATAGCCATTTTGAGTCATCCAGTAATGATGTAAAAGTAAATTGATATATTTTTTTTCAAAATGCTTTTATCCCAGTTTTGTATTCATCTTCTTATTCAAATTCTAGTGTACATAATTGCTGATAACCAAAAATATTCCCAATTTACCAACTTATACATCATGCTAACAACATATTACATCATTCATCATTTAAGAAATGACTGTCTTACTTTTGGTGTTCATGGGTGTATAATTCTGGTTGGTGACATGCAAATTCCGTGAATCGCGAAGCGATTCTCAGAAAATTTTCACGTGTCCAACCAGAATTATACACCCATGAACACCAAAAGTAAGACAGTCATTACTTATATTTACATTTATTCTAATTATCGGTCATTTTTATTTACATGAACATCGCGCATTTTGCATGTAACAGCGTCAAATGTATCTTAACTTTGGTAAATTCTCCCTACATGCAAAACCTGAACGTGACATCACAATAGCAACCCAAGTTATTGGAATATAATTCTAGTTGCCTAATGGGCGTTCAACACGGGTAATCTACTAGTAATGTAAATATAACAAAATGACTGCATGCTCTTTATACATTTCCATTTTTGTTTTAGGACTCCTTGTCTCTATTAGTATCATATACATGACTTGTACACTCTCTGATTTGCCTGGACTCAGACAAAAACAAATTAAGATATAAAGTAAAGATAATCTTCAATCTTTTCACCACATAAATATATAATATTAGTTTTCTTGCAAACCGTTTTTCTTTTTTCGATCAAATATTATCCAGTAATAAGTTGGACAGGTGTCATTTTTTAACTATAAAATCTAGTACCCATGAATTGTATGTACTTATTTCATAAGAATAAGTTCATGTCTACAGCTATGTTTGACTGTGTAAATAAGGAGAACAATATTTTGAAATTTTCAATATTGATTACAGATATATTGTACTTTAATGATATTAATGATTAAAATTTTGAACAATCCTCTTCAGTCACACACAAATTTCATCCCGTTATATATAGCGAGCACATGACAAATAGAAGGAAAATCTATCGCAATTGCACTTAAAAGTAATAAGAACAATCAAAGGAAACAATAGATTATGATTATAATGGAAAACTGTCAATGTCTATCTCCTCTCCATCCACATGGCTATTTCTTCATTATCATAAATTGTTATTTACAACTTTGGAAAAATGCAATCAGTTACATTGTTGGCAAAAATAAATACACAAAACTTAAGATTCATATGACAGATAACTCATATATAACTTTTTCATCAGTACCGTTGTCTAGTGGTAAGGGTGTTGGCTCAGTAACTGAAAGGTTGCTGGTTCAAGCCTCATGAGCACCAGGGGTCCGCCGACATATTCACTTCTACCTTCCGTGTGACATACTAAAATAAAGCCTATGTTTAGGAGAAACAAATGCCCATGGTGGCATTTTTGTTAGTATAAACACCATCTTCTGTTAAGTATCGCATGTGAAAGGTCAAGGTCACTGGGTTAAAAATGTTGGTATCAATGGTAAAAATCCTGTGACTAGGAAACACATGTGAAATATCAAAAACCCTATCACTGACCATTCAAAAGTTATGCCCAATTTTAAATTTTTTGTTAAGTTGGTCGAAGGTCAAATTCAAGGTACAAAAATTTTTGTATCAATAGAAAGGTCTTGTCGTAATGAATGCAGATGTGAAATACAAAAACCCTATCACTAACCATTCAAAAGTTATGCCCAATTTTACAGTTTTTGAAAAGTAGGTCAAAGGTTAAGGTCAAGGTCACGAGGTCAAAACTTTTGGTATTAATGGAAAGATCTTGTCACAAGGAATACACATGTGAAATATGAAAGCCCCTTCACTCAAAAGTTTTGCCCAATGTTAAAGTTTTTGAAAATAGGTCAAAGGTCAAGGTTATGAGGTCAAAACTTTTTGGTATCAATGGATAGGTCTTGTCACAAGGAATACTCATGTGAAATATAAAAGCTCTATTACCTTCCGATCAAAAGTTATGCCCCAATGTTAGAGTTTTTTGTAAAGTAGGTCAAAGGTCAAGGTCAAGGTCACAAGGTCAAAACTTTTTGGTATCAATATAAACGTCTTCATATTTAATAGCATCATTTAAGAACAGATAAATTGGCAACATGGACCAGACATGCACGTTTCGGGTACTTAACCCTTGTCAGTGATCCTCAAATCTAAACAATGTAATATAAATGTAAAGGTCTTGTCACAAGGAATACACATGTGAAATATGAAAGCCATATCACTTACCATTCAGAAGTTATGCCCAATGTTAAAGTTTTTCGAACAAATAGACAAACAGACAGACAAGCCAAACACTATATGTCCCAGAATCCTTGATTCCAGGGGGAATAAAAATGTCTTTGTATATATTTTTACATGTATATGGTGTTTAAAAAAACAACTCATTTTACAAAAAATTCTTTGATCTTTATAAGGCACATTGTGAACCTGGAGGGTTATTATTATTTCTCCCATTCTGGACAGGTAAAAGAATCCTCAATTTTGCTTGGAAAGCATCCTTTTATTGAATCCTGTGTTATCTCATCCTATATTATCATCCTTCCTGAACTTAAAATACTGTCATAATTGTAATTCTTAACTCATTATTAGTTACCTTATTACCAGAATTTTTTGAGAATATAAAATTTCACTATATTACTATACTATGTATTTAATGGTAAAATAGAGTGTCTTTATTTATGGGAGTACATTATATTTCACAATTCCAGAATTACAAAGGAATATGTACATTTAATGTTATTGTTTTCTACCTTTCATTATTGAAGTTTTAGTTAGTTCTATCTTAAGTATACTCATTTCTGTTCCAGCTCTGCATGTTCACAAGTAAAGAGTACCTGACAATATTTCAGGTACATGTAAGTGGTAAAATAACAAAAGGGAAAATACAGAAACAGGTTAAAAACATGAACATTTTAAAAGTCTTAAAATGCCTTTGATGTCTAAGTTCATAAAAATAATGCTGTATTGTGTCTAAGACTAAAAAAATTGCAGTTTTGCCTATTGTATGATAAAAATAGACATTTCAACAAAAAGTTAATCCATAAAAGTGAATACAAATAATGAATTTTATCATTCTAAATGCTAGGTAATTATAAAACAAAGTGAATCTGATCAAAACTAAGCTCTCATTATGCATTACCTGCATGCAACTCTGACAATTTCTCAATGGGCATGGTCAGGATCAAATATATTCAACCAACCTAACAATGATTATGTCGAAGGGTTCCAACTCTATACCTTCTTGAAGAAAATTCCAAACCAATTTCCATGATGTTACATTAAAATAAGTAACTATAATGAAAATTTAAGACCCAGACATGAATGTCATATATCTATTCTGGTATGTCATAATTTATATAAGGAGAGTTGAGTGTTGATCACATTGATGACAAACAATCGGTAATGTTTATAAAACATATCCCCTTGCTGTAACAGTTCATCTTTAATACCAACAATAAATGGAAGGAATTAACAATGATGAATTTTAAAAATAAACCCATGTTTTTATCCTTATATCTTATAAAATTAAATATACTGTAGAAACTCAACTCAACATTCAAATATCAATTACACTAAAACAGGATGATGTTCCAAACATAAACTCACTTTAACATGTATAATGTTTCAAATCTTTTTATGGATAAAGAATCATTCTGTAGATAAAGATATATCACATTGCCAACAAAATGTTTTCTGCTGCATCCAAATGACAGCAAGAGAGTAACAAATAATGGCACATAGTGAAGTTTAGTTTCCATGGATATTACCAATGTTCACTAAAGGCTTTAGTGTATTCTTCATGTTCATCTTGATCAACAGAGTCCTCTGTGACACCTTTAACAGTCAGCTCTTCCATCACTCTATCCAGGTATGTTTTATCAGGGTAACCAAACCTAGATAATTATCAACCATGCAAGTAATTGCATTTTTACTATAGAAGAATCAACATTTAAGGTATTCAAGAGGCATTTTTAAGGTATTTTCAACATTTAAGGTATTCATACCTAAAGCCCCTATGACACTTTTTCTTATCAGCTACATAAGAGGAGTATTTTTGCCAAAATTCTTTACGCCAGAGAAACGAAAAGGTCTGCCGTGTATTTCGTCCTTCTCAGAAGGCCAAGGCGTAAGTGCAACGTTTATACGACGTAAGAGGCGTTTCTATCACGTACGAGCGACGTACCAATGCGTCCTAACAACATGTAGGTGCGGCGTTCGGCACGTACGTGCGACGTTCAATGTGTTTCTACTGCGTAAGTACGACGTTGGTGCTACGTAGTCTTCTTATTGGCGACGTTTCTGCTGCGTTGCCGTGGCGTTCACATTTGTATGAAAAAAAATCTTTGGTTGCCAAATATTATTTCTCTTGATTTTCCACTTAAAATAATATGAACACAAAAAGTGTAAAGGGTACTGTCAAAGTGCCCTTTGAAATTAGCGTATACTTTATTTAGACTCAGTTTGCCATATGAAATAAAGCTGCTTGGTTGATCTAGTGGAAGTTAGTAATTATACGGTATAATTAATCTTAATTCATTCTAACTTTATTTTCCCCCATATTTTTATCATATCTTCTTAAAAACATACCAAATACACCTTTTATGCCGAGGTGGAATGAGCGATACTCCTTTAACGTAGCAGATACTCATACAACGAAACACCAACGTAGCTCTTACGTAGCAGGAATGAAAAGAACGTAGCTCGTACACCATGCATACACAGTGGAGTAAATCGAAGAAACAAAAAAAATAAGAAATTGAAACGTGTATCATACGTAGTAGATAAGAAAAGAACGCCGCGGGTACGATTAAGCAACTCCTTGTACGTAGCACGTACGCCATAGGGATATCGCTTGCGTTTGTGATTCGTTTGTACTACTTAGTAGGAGTATTAGCGACGTTCCTGCTACGTTGCTACTGCACTGCTTTCGTTTGCTCTGCGTTCGTGCTACGTACACATGGCGTATGGAAGCTGCTACGTATGTGCTACGTAATTTTAGGTGCGAACTTAAAAAAACGCGGCACTCTTTCGTATCAAGAGATCATGCTACGTTTCAAAGAGTACTCGCTACCTAAGCTGGCGTTGCTACTGCATTGCTGCGGCGTTCTTTCTTACTGCCACGTATCCTGATACGCGGTAGATACGTGGGCCGATACATAAAAGTGTGATAGGGGTTTAAGAATCAACATTTCTATCTGTTCTTAACATTAACATCTTTGACATGTACAGATACATTACTTGCAGTACAATGTGATTTTTTTCACTTATTGTTTGAACTTCACATATAGAATGATAGCTGATGATTTGATGTTGATATGAAAATTAATGATGAAATGTTCCAGTATATAGCAGCCATTTATAGAATTGTCCTATGAGACAGAATATTTTACTGTATTAATCTATCAATTAATTAGTTATTTTTTATGTTTATTATAATCATTTTCAAAATTGACTGCAAATTTCAATTTTGACAAAGAATTTAAATGAAAGAAAAGTAATTTGATCAGTTATAAAAGGAAAAATCATTAAAAAACAATCCTACCTTTGTGGACCACCTTCTCTCCTAGTTTTGTGATGTATGTCATTCCATGTTACCACTCCGTCTTTTCCTGTGGTACGAGAGTGCCCTATAGTAAAGATAAGCTTCCGTGTAAATGCTACATTTAGAAGCTTACAAACAAGTCTTCCTTTACTTGTATCTGGTAGATGCCCACTGCGGTTTATTCCCTCATACATTGTTCCTGGGCTAGGATGATCCTCCTGAAAGTAAAAGAACAGGTACGTAAAACATCAAGAATTCAGTTGACAGCACATTTTAAACCTATTGTTCAATACCTTAATGTCATGACATACCTGTTACTTCTGTAAAACATTTCTAGGAACTTTTTAACAAATTTTTTTACCCTGCAGGTTGGGAGGATTGAAAATAGCATGCAAATACTGTTTACCATCGATAAATTGTGTTATACTTTGTTTTGAATTCTGAATTATTGTCAGGTATAGTGAAATTCTATAGAAATTTTTCAATCATATCTTGGTTGAACATGTTGAAAGTGAAGCAATTTAATAACATTTTTTTTAGTGAACTTTACATCAAGGTCCAAATGATAAAGTTTCAATACATGTGCATGTTTATCTATATAAAGCCATGTATATCTGATTCTACAAATGACTTAAAGGAGATCCTGACGACAATCTCAACAGCACTCACAATAGAGCACCAAACTGAACATTGACGGACCCCCAGCAAGCTAGAGGTGGGACCAGGTGCCCAGGAGGTGTAAGCATCCCCTGTTTGGCTAGCCACATCCGCTGTCGATGTTCACGCATAAAACTGAAAACAATATTCACAAAACATGCACTTGCTTAGGTTCGGTCTATATAGAAAGTGCTATGGCGACCATGTCAGGGAAAGACATTCAGAACACTTAATGTCAAATGAATAATTTACTACATTACCCTTTGATATCCTGCAGGAATGTCATAATTTATTTCTATAGAACCACAATCAGAATATCCTGGCAAAGGTCGTCTACTTGTATTAATAGACAACCGTCCTGGTGGCTGATTTCCTGTCATTTTCCCGTACACTGCACCACATTGAGGACAGGATGGTTTGTAGTTGAAGTGTTGTGCAATACAGCCGGAGCAGAACACGTGTCCACAATTGAGTCGTTTAGGATCTGTACATACATCCATACAAATACAACAATCAATTTCCTCACCAGCCAGTGAAGCTGCGTCCTTATCTGTTTCCATGGGAACAGGTTGGTTTGTACTTTGTGGTGTTTTTACTGGTTCAACAACCTCTACCTCCCCTACTAGATCTGGATTCTTAGTCAATGCATCCTTTATTACTGTTGTGCCTTGTTCATCAACACACAACACATGGACTTCTTTTAAAGGATGTGGGTAAATATCAAAGGTCATTGCTTTCACTCGGTAAGTAAGCTCTTCCGCAAATTTTGTTGCAGACTCTTGGAAACCTCTTCTACCTGAGTGAAAGAAAAAACAATTTACATGTATGTACACTGAGTCTGTATGTGTGATTTACTTTTGTAAAAATATTATTATTAAAGAACAAGAAGTGTTGTAAAATAACATGTCCAAATTGAAAAGCTACCTAGTCACTTCCACCTAAGGTAAAATTATCAACTGAAGGTCAAAATTGGTATAAATGCTATCACTAAGTACTCATGGAAAATCATCGATTTTTCTCTAATGCATCGTTGCAACTGAAATCTATAGCTAATAAATTTACCTATTCCAATCAAAGGAAGTCCTATTGACTGTAAATTCATCTCTTTGACTTTCTGGAACACACAATAAATAGTTGAGCTCATTTCATTTTTAAAAGCCTGTCTGCCATCATCTCCAAGTCTGGGAGCTACTACATGGAGCACATGCTTGAATGGAAAGCTATCATATGTACTGCATTCTGTAACTTTGTAAACACTTGGTTTTTCCACAGATTTCCAATCCTGCACAGCAGACTGATAAGAACTATTGCCTCTCTTTAAAAGTTCTTTAGCGATTTGTGTCTGATTTGAACAACTCTTGTCTTGGGGGCATACAATAGCATCGGTTTTTACAGCAAGCAGATCACCTTTATACACAAGCATTGTAATTCTGTCCTTTTTATCTTTCACCCAAAACTTGTATCTCTTTACTAAAGGTTCAGGGGACTTTACCATTTGTTGGTCAGTCACCTCAGGATTCTTTGAGAATCGGTTTAACCTGTTTGTATGTGATTTACCAGTTGGTGAAAGAGGCTGTTGACTTGTTGGACTATTTGCTGATGGAATCATTTTAGAACTGAACAGTGCTGAGAACCCTGTCTTTATAACAGAGACCATGGTCATGTCTTGATCTACAAAGTGGATTTCCTGTAATGTGCTGGAACTCCCTTTTGTCTGGCTGTATTGTATGACACCATTAAAATATTCCTGAACGCAATAATCTTTGGGAACACCGAAGATTCCTTTCGAAATAAGAAAAGCCATAATTATCTTAAATATAACCTCAACCTTCAGGAGCAGTGGAATAATGTCAAGACAAGTTATAGATTCTGAATGATTCTGAATGAGTGGTGACGGTGACTTCAATGTATTAAGCATATTATAATGACTGTTGGTCATATATAGTGCTTTCTTTTACTATGGATTGTATTATAGAATAACCTTATTGTAAGAGTTACCCAGCTTTACTTATTTTTGCTTTAGAATTATCTCCTTCCATTTGAGTTCATTTTTATTTGATCTTTGTCCATTGGTCATTCTTTGAAATTTCAGTAAAAACTTTTCATATCTTGCATTTGATTGGATTAGAAATTCCCATTGTACCCATATTTTTGAGAAGGGTTGCCAAAACATTGAGAAATGCTTTTGATTGTATTTTGGATGTATTACATGCACATACCAACTGTAAGTATTGTATTTTTAATTATCAATATGTATGTTACCTTTTTGCAGAATATATATGAAATAATTGTCAAACAGAGAATTTGCATTTTGCGGATCGAAGTGCCTTGTTTTCATTGAGATAATTGTATGTTCCAAAGAGTGTATTTTTCTTAAGAGTATTATATTTTTATAGCTATGATGTAGAGTGTGAAGATGCCATAGATCCATTTATTATCACATATACGGGGCATTTAACCACATTTATGTATGTGTATTTCTTGTGTACATGTAGTGTTAATTTCCATTTTTATACTGAAATAGTGTGAGAATAATTGTTTTCTCTATCACTGTGAGTTTTACTGTATTTTTGATATTTTTGATAGAATTATATTCATTCTTTGTAAAAATTAAGAAAGACAACTCTTTTTTTATATTTCTATATATTTATTACCATCTCTGTTTTGTACATGTTCATATGATCCTTATTATATTTGTTACAGTGCCTAATTGACATAGATGTGAATATACTAAGAAACTGATTCCAAGTCGTTTGTTATGCTTATCTGATGCCTACCCCCTGCTACATAGTAAAACAATAACTCTAAGGCAAAAATAAGTAAAGCTGGGTAACTCTTACAATAAGGTTTATTCTATAATACAATATACATAAAAAATGACCCTATCACATGAGGTGCATTGTGTTCTGAATAGAAAAATGTTATACTTACCAGAACTGATTGCTGGTAAAGCAATACTCCTTATTCCATGTTTATCTGCCATATAGAAGCAAGCTACCACTGACTTCCTTAGCAATGCCAAGCATTGGTCTTTACCATACGAGCTCCATCTTGGTCCAACAGTATGGATAACGTTTTTATACTGTAGTTTTCCAGCAGATGTTATACAGCATTCACCATCTTTTATGGAGCCATGAGTAGCTACATAATCCCTGCTCTCCTTGTCAAACTCGTACCCTGCTGCTCTGGATATGGCATATGCAACTCCTCCCCCATGAGATAAAGTACCATTCGCAGCATTTACAATGCACTCTACGTTGACTTTCAAAATGCTCTCTTGGTAGATCTTAATCTTTAAGCCTTCTGTGGTTGTGAATTCGCTCTTAATTGTTCCTGTGAAAGGTTTGTTCAAATCAAGCTTTGGAACTCCCTTTTCACTTTGCAAAGAGTGTCTTTCATCATCAATCACAGTTTTAGGTTCACTGTCTGCGGTGCCTGCTACAAATCCACGATTTCTCCTTCTCTCACTTTGTGAAGAGTGCTTATCGTCATCACTTACAGTTTTAGGTTCACTTTTATTGCTTGGTACAGAATCATCACTGTCTGACACAAATCTACGACGTCTTCTTCCCTCAGGCTTTGTATGCATTCCAAGAGCTACTCCTACTTTGTGCTTGATATTCAATAGCGTTTCATAGGTAGCTCCGTACAAATGCAAGCATTTCCCCTCTGTACTAAGGAATGAAAAAATCTTTGTACCAGAGCTTGAGTTGCTCTTGTTTTCTTCCACCATGATTCTATTTATTTCCTCTTTAATATTTTCATTTGATTTATCTGGAGAAACTGTTATCAAAAAGTCTAACTTGTTCATCTTTCTGATGTAATCAAGCTTCACTTCCAGCATCTTTTTCACTTCATCAATTGCACCTTCAGTGGAAAAAATAATATTATTCTCCCTCCACTCCACCTGAAAACTTTTCTGCCAAAATTCTCCCTCACAATAGAATTGTAGAGCTTTAAATTCACATTCTGTAGCTTGGAGTTTTTCAACTATTACATTTATCATTTCTTCACTCTTCTGTCTCTTTGCAAAAGCAGCCTTCTGTTGCTTTTCAACTTTAGAGGATTCACCGGTACGGATGTCATCAGAAGCTGCCTGAAATTCAAGAAATGAAGAACTTGTCATCTCTACTAGATGTTTTCCTTTAGAAACAGAAATGATAACATCTCTTCTGCTTTCTATATCCTTTTTTGCAGTGCCAAAGTCCTTCCATTGATTTAAAATGCGTTGATCAATTATTCCACTTACACTTGAAAATATCTGTGACTCCTGAAAATCATAGTCACACGCTATCACAAGTATGCTTCACTAAGCAACCTTTGAATATTTTTAAAAGATCATTTATTTTTTAATAATTTTATAAAGGTTTAAACAGTTCTCAAAAAAATTGATGGTGCAGAGAAGTTGGTCAAAAATTGTGCAGCTCTACGGTTTTACACACACCGTTGTTTATCCAAAATATATTAAATATAAAATCAATTTAATTATATATATCTTATGTATTACTTTTCTTTGTGGTTTTTCATAATGTATTATAATAATAATAAAGTACAAATGAACAATTGAAATAATATAATAATATATCATACGTAGTATAATCTCTCTTAATCTTTTAGTGTGGATGTCTCTTACTTCCTTTCGTGTTTTCCATATGTGTCATAATTGCATAGTTTAAGTGTCATTTGCATAGTAGAGATTTAAAAGAAAAGAGCCAGCATTGATCACCTCAGAACCATGTTCATTCTTGGTATATAATTATATAGATTGAGACACTCTAACATTTACCCATTTTTAAAGTAAAGGGAGAACGTACAGGTTTGAACTTTCGTCAGTTTGTCTAGTTGATGATTTCAATAATCAACTAGACTTTTCAAGGACTGGTTTATTGACTTCATATTTTTGACCAAAAAGGTGACATTGACCCTAATTGGATATCAAGTCTCATTAAATTTGAACATCAATTCATATCAAGTTTGTTGGCAGTATAAGTATTTCAAATAATTCATAGCAAATTATGTGAAAGTGCCACTACTAGAAAAAGAAGAAAAAAATAGCAAACTTCTTAGAACCAATAGTACTTCACACATATCAAGTTTAATCAAAATTTGCTCAGCAGTTCTTGAAAACAAGAGGTCAAAGAAGCTATTATGTTCAACTAATACTCATTGTGTTCCTATCTTTCTGACATATTACCAAGGGTTCATCTCAGTATCTTCAGATGAATCGCTTGTGAAAATTTTGTTACTATAGCAACAATTCTTTGTCAAATACCGAGCTATCCCAAGCTTCTCAACATGACATGGCATGGCTGAGGATGGGTATACGTATGATAGAATGAACTCCTCAACTTTGTTGAGATTAGCTAAAAATAATGTTAAGTTACTAGTCTTGTAATATTAACAATTTACCACTTTTTTCTTGCTGCTAGAGACTGCTGCACTTTCTGTAACATGCTTTTGATCCTATTTAAAAAAGTAATATATTGACTATAATATATAGAAACGATCTTGTTAACTGTTACCTCATATCTTATAAACATTTTTTGGTTGAGATGACAAAATTTCATAAATATTCGATCATTAAGAAGTTGTAAAGTAAGGAACTGTTTATTCATCCTTTCAAAGAGTGTTCTTATAATTCAGACATAAATTTCTCATCATGATTATACATTTACTTACATCATAAAATAATTGATCCAATTCTGACTCTAGAAATGCTTGAGCTTGTGCTGCCTTCTCTTTCCTACCAAAGATGGAAATCTTTACTTGACTCTCTTCTTCTCCAATGTAATGAAATTTGACTTCTTTCCACATACTAGGCACTTTAGATGCACCTAAAATTCATATTTATATCTTCAATTTTTAAAAGGGCTCTATAAATATAATGTTAAAACTTATTGGGTGCTGTACGATTATGGGGACAAACATGTTCTAATGAAAGATTTTTTTTTGGAATTTGAAATCTTTGTTTGAATGCCAAAAGGACATGATAATTTTACTTCATGTCTTATGCATCATCAAAGGAGCTTGAACAATTTGGTAGGGAATTTTGCCCAGTTGGGACCGAAAAAAAAATTATTCTCATTTAAAGAAATAAAAACTCGGAATTTGGTCAGAATTTTGCTGAATTTTATGAAAATAGTAATATTTCACATATCTGACCTATATTTTGTGTATAATTTGGGTTAAACAGCCAATTTTAACACTTAAACCTATGGAAACTGGAAAAGCTTTTGGAAGTATTGTTCCCCACCTTGTTACAAGATTTCCTTTTAATAGAGGCTTAATTTTGGAAAGATCTACCAGCATGACAAGTAAGATCCTGTAGCAAAATGGGGAACAATGTCAACCAGGCAATCGAAATATCAAAAAGAGGGGGTTGCAAAAGGCTCAGAATCTTAGATATATCATGTTTTCTTTCGATGGGTTTAGAAGAATGATACATTGCAATTATATAATAATATAAAAGGTTATTTCATTACTTTTATAATTACCAAATGTGTATGTTTATCTGATTCTAAGCATTTTGATTGGTCAATCATATTCATTGTGTCTTCCGTTATGAGATGATAAAATGTAAAAATTGATCGGAACTACTTTCACACTAAAGATCTAATGCAAAAGATATTAAGAATTGTCTAACGCATGAAATAAACAGTACAAATGGTCTCAAATAGTCCATAAAGATTTGAATACGTTTACATGAGTCGACTTATAAACATCACAACACAGAGTGAATGTTTGCGGTGAGATTAGATCGGTTGCTACGCACATGCTTTGAAAATTGCAACAAAACATGGACATGAACGACAGTTCGTTGACGGGTTTCTCATATTTCTATGGAAATTATGATACACCTACTAGAAATGCAGAAAAAAACTTGTCCTTTATTTGTTTTCACCAAAATTAATTTAATACAGATGGATGATTAGGAATAAATTTGAAAATACAAGCAAAGCTACAGCGCGATCGCGACTTACCAAACTTGTCATGGCGATTTCGTTTATTCCAAAGAAATAATTAATTTACAGTTGATATTCCGATACCTGTAGATCTTAATAACATGGTTTTTTCTTTACACACATAAGATCTACAGGTACAAGAAATGCTGTCTGAGAGTCCGTATAAGTCCCAACACAAATTGCTTCATGTTCTGCTTTCAACAGTCATGTCTGCTGCCTTTGATAAACAATGCGTCACAAATTACGTCATAACAGTACAGTAGTAAGTTAAAATAGGTTAAACATGCTGAGCTTCTGAAGGAGGAAATACTTTTTCCAGAATGAATGCCTGCCTGTTTTTTTTTTTTTCCTCTCTAACTTTTTTGTTGTTAAGAAACTAGTTCGTACAAGTTCAATATTTTCATACGCCACGAACTCAAACGTTTATTTTCCTTTAGTTAGAATTTGTACGAATTCGAAATAAATTCATATGTTTGGTAATTTCAAGTATTGAATGTTTATTTTTGCCATTTTATTGGATGATGAAATGTCAGTTGTCATATCACAAATTGTGTGAAACCGCATAGCGTAGCGTATGTGTATGTTTTTATAGTCGCAAATACTAGTTTTACCATTCAGCTGACATGTCACAGTAGAACTAAATTTGCAACTTTGAAATCATACAAATTATGCCAGCAAAACATTCAAATACATACATGTTATCTCCTAAGTCAAAAAAAAGAGAGAAATATGGAATCTCTGCCAATTATTGTTCAAGAGATATAGTCAAAGTTTTTGAAAAGAAGGTCAAGCTTCAAGATCAAGAGGTCATAAATGAAAAGGTCTCAAATGAAATGAAATGAAAGTCTCAAATGAAAGTTCTTGTCACAAGGAATTCACATGTGAAATATAACAGCCCTTATAGTTCAAGAGATTTACCAAATATTTAATTATTGGAAAGTGAGTCAAACATCAATTCAAGGTCCAAAGTTCAAAGGTCAAGGCAAACATTTATTATCACACTGTAATAATTTCATCATAATCCATCTTCATGAACAGTACCTTCAATTGTCATTACTCCTCATTATTTTCTCCCTATTGGCACACAAATTATATATTTGATATCTGAAGGTCAATGGCCAAAGACAATAATCCATTTTCCAGAAAAAATCTATGTCCGTTTTAAACCTTGATTTTATATGCACAGACACCAGACATCACATCATTTGGCAAATTTTCCATTGTGACATCACATCTGATCGCACCGTCTTGAAGCACCTTGATGTGTTGCCATGCCTTTTATTTTGATGTCACAATGAAAATATCGCCAAATTTTGTGATGTCTGGTGTCTGTCCGCCTTATGAATCTATTGGAAAATCATCAATTCCATTTGCTGTCTTATTATGGTCTATCTCAATATAAAGTTACAAATTGCTACTCCTCATACTTTTCTCACAATTGGCTCAAACCCATATTATGTTCATATCTCAAGGTCAAAGGTCAAGGCCAAATGTTTTGCTGCATTACGGTCTATAATCATATCTCATGGTCAAAGGTCAATGTCAAATTTGCTTGCTCCTTTAGATTCGACTCATCATTGTCTGTCATCATTTTAAGTTTCAAGGTTGCCACTCCAAACAGTTTGCTCCCAACAGACTTAAAAGCAATAGCTAATCAAAATGTTGACGCAGACAGACAGAATGACAACCTGACAGACTGAGGAACAGACAGACGGACATTGCCATTTAACAGATCAGTTTTGCTTTGCAATCCGGCAAATAAATAAATTATGGATTTCAACATTATTTATTTTTTATTCTTAAGGTATTTGATGGGTAATGAAAAGTAATTATGCATTTATGAGACCTAAAAGCACAGCATATATTAAATTAAAATTAATTCAAAATTTTTTACCAATTTCGCTATTGAATAAATTTTTCTATTTGAGTTATGGGCCCTTACAGTTTACATTGAACTCTATGGGAAAAAGTTTATATTCCATAAAATTTTCAACACAAGAAAATAGCAATCCAAGGAATGCTTGTGTCGCCTGCGAAGCGGTTTCATTATTATTCTAGAAAGTGGATCAAAATTCTTGAAAAGTAGGTCTAGGTTAAATATCTAGATCAAGGTCAAAAGGCCAAATTTTATGGTCTGTGTAGAAAGGTCTTGTCACAAGGAATACACATGTGAAATACCAAAGCCCTATCACTTACCAATCAAAAGATATATCCATTCTTATTTTTTTTTTGAAAAGTAGGTCAAATATGTAGGTCAAGGTCAAAAGGTAAAAAAATAATGGTATGTGTAGAATGGCATTGATACAAGGAAAATACATGTGAAATATCAAAGCCCTATCAGCTACCAATCAAAAGATATAGCCAATATTACTTTTCTTGAAAAGTAGGTCAAATATCTAGATCAAGGTCAAAAGGTCAAATTTAATGGTCTGTGTAGAAAGGTCTTTTCAGAAGGAATACACATGTGAAATATCGAATCCCTATCACTTACCAATCAAAAGATATAGCGAATCTTATCTTTTTTCAAAAGTGGGTCAAATATCTAGGTCAAGGTCACCAGGTCAAAAATTATAGTATGTTTAGAAAGGTCTTGCCACAAGGATTGCACATGTGAAATATCAAAGTCCTAACACTTACCAATAAAAAGATATATCCATTCTTAATTTTTTTTGAAAAGTAGGTCAAATATGTAGGTCAAGGTCACTAGGTCAAAAATTATTGTATGTGTAGGAAGGTCTTGTCACAAGGAATACATATGTGAAATATCAAAGCCCTATCACTTTCCAATCAAAAGATATAGCGAATCTTATCTTTTTTTCAAAAGTAGGTCAAATATCTAGGTCAAGGTCACAAGGTCACAAATAATGGTATATGTAGAAAGGTCTTGCCACAAGGATTGCACATGTGAAATATCAAAGCCCTATCACCTACCAATCAAAAGATATATCCATTCTTAATTTTTTTTGAAAAGTAGGTCAAATATGTAGGTCAAGGTCACTAGGTCAAAAATTATGGTATGTGTAGCAAGGTCTTGTCACAAGGAATACACATGTGAAATATCAAAGCCCTATCACTTACCAATCAAAAGTTATGGGCTGTGACACCCAAAGTGTGACAGACAGACAGACGGAAAGACGGACGGACGGACGGACGGACAGACGGACAACGGACAAAGTGATCCCTAAGTGTCGCTATGCTTCGCAGGCGACACAAAAATGACGGGGAATCAAATATCAATTGGTAATAAGCTCAAAATGCATCGAAGATGCAAAATGCCGAGTTGCAAAACTGGAATGTAAGTATGAATATGCAGACTAACATGAAATGAGTATGGTTTGTAACAACATTTTGTGGTCCTAAATGAAAATTTCTGGATCAAGAAATGGTCTTCTCTTTATTCTATATCAGCGTGTAATATATTTTCAAGGATACAGATTTTCCTGTGACCTTGATCTTTGACCTTTTGACCCAAAAATTAATGGCAAGTTTCATGATTATAGGTGCAATACAGGCTCAAAAATGGTCTGGAAACCATTTTCAATTACCTAAGTCCTGTGACCTTGATCTTTGACCCTTTGACCCCTAAATCAAAAGTGGTCATTTTCTATTCACTGGAAACATTTCTGGCAAGTTACATGATTACAGGTGCAATACAGGCTCAAATTCAGTCGGGAAACCATTTTTAATCATCTTAGTCCTGTGACCTTGACCTTTGACCTTTGAACCCCAAAATTGATAGTGGTCATCCTTGATCCATGGGAAACATTTCTGGCAAGCTTCATGATTATAATTGCAATAGAGGCTGAAATATGGTCCGGAAACCACTTTCAATCATCGGAGTCCTGTGACCTTGACCTTTGACCTTTTGACCCCAAAATCAATAGGGGTCATTCTTGATTCATGGGAATCATTATTGGCAAGTTTCATGACTTTAGGTGCAATACAGGCTAAAATATGGCCAGGAAACCATTTTCAATCATCAGAGTCCTGTGACCTTGACCTTTGACCTTTTGACCCCAAAATCAAAAGTGGTCATTTTCTATTCACAGGAAACATTTTTGGCAAGTTACATGATTATAGGTGCAATACAGGCTGAAATATGGTCCGAAAACCAATTTCAATCAACAGAGTCCTGTGACCTTGACCTTTGACCTTTTGACCCCAAAATCAAAAGGCTTCATCCTTGATTCAAGGGAAACATTTCTGGCAAGTTTCATGATTATAGGTGCAATACAGGCTGAAATATGGTCCGGAAACCATTTTCAATCATCTGAGTCCTGTGACCTTGACCTTTGACTTTTTGACCCCAAAATCAATAGGCCTCATCCTTGATTCAAGGGAAACATTTCTGGCAAGTTTCATGATTATAGGTGCAATACAGGCTGAAATATGGTCCGGAAACCATTTTCAATCATCTGAGTCCTGTGACCTTGACCTTTGACCTTTTGACCCCAAAATCAATAGGGCTCATCCTTGATTCAAGGGAAACATTTCTGGCAAGTTTCATGATTATAGGTGCAATACAGGCTGAAATATGGTCCGGAAACCATTTTCAATCATCTGAGTCCTTTGACCTTGACCTTTGACCTTTTGACCCCAAAATCAATAGGGCTCATCCTTGACTAATGGTGAGTAAGTGTATGAAGTTTCATTGTTATAGCCTCTTTCGTAGTTGACTTATAGTCCGGAAACCAATTGTTGACGCCCTCCCGCCCGCCCGCCCAGACGCCCGCCCGCCCACCCGCCCGTCTCACATCAAATTAAGAGCCGAGTTTTGCAACTCGGCTAAAAAAATTCTAAAAAATATATGTCATCAAATTTCGCTGAAAAATCAAAAGTTCACCGATTAGTTTTTCTGCAATTAATTTTTTCTTTATTATTCATCAACGGTAAATAACTCCTATACACAACCCTTTTCAAAATATTTCTTTTTACGATATCTACTAGGCTAGTGCAAAAGTTTTTAAAATATCATGTAACACAGAAATATATTGAATGATAAATACATTTAATGTTAATGTTTTTTGCAAAATTTCCTTCATTTCCCATCAAATACCTTAAATTGTGAATTTATAAATGTGTAACTATTATTGTCTATAACCAGTTTTCTTATGGTGAAACTATTGTAGGACTATATTTCTCCAATATCAAAATGGGATTTTTTCTGGATTGTTCCACAAAATGGAACACACAAATGAATTACTATGCCATTTGCAGCTAGCATGGAAATTGGCTGTTGAATCATGTGAGTATTGGCACCAGTATTTTATGGTTATTGAACTTTTACATCATCAGATTTTAAGTTTCCAGCTTTTTTGTATATCATATTTTTTAATGTGCAAGTATCTTTTGATCTTACCAAATATGCCTCTGCTCTCTTCTTTTGAACATAGCCCCTCAATCCATCGCTTCGAGTATCTTCTGTCATAAAGAACATATACTATCTGCAGATAGCTTATCGGTCCATGGCTTGAAATAGTGTCCCTTATCATGGAAAGCTTGTCTTTCATGTTTCCATCTGACAGTAGATAAAATAAGAGACCTAAGTAAATGTGAGTAGATAAAATAAATAATACATTTTCTATTTAATCCATCGAAAACAGTGCGATTTTGACAAAAAAAAAAACTAGAACAAGTTCTATGTTTGTGAAACATAAATGCCCCTGTAGCAGCTTTGAGAATATAAAACCCGTTATCTCAACAGATGGTCAAATAATAAGTCAAAATAACAATGTCAAACTGGATATTTATAGCAATGTATTTACAAAAGAAATGCATGACATATTAAGGCTAAATCACTTACCATTCAAATGTTATGACCAAGTTTAAAGTCTGAGAAATTATGTCAAGTTTCAAGGTGAAGGTCACATTAAAAATGGTCATGGTCTGATAGGAATGGTCTTGTCATAAGTAATCTACATGTGAAGTATTTAAGCCATACCTCTTAAAGTCCAAGGGCTTAATTCAAAGTTTGAGAAAAGTAGGTAAAATTTCAAAGTCAAGGTCTCAAATAGTCTTACCTCAGGTAATCTACATGTTACATATTAAGTCTAACCATTTATGATTCAAGATAAACAGCCATGTTTTAAACTTATTAGTTTACCTCCCCCCTTCCTTTCACTGATTATCTCATGAAATTTTGTGCCACAGTTGCAGAGGAGATGTCGAATCACCTTCGCTCATTTGAGCTAAAATCCAGTAATATGTATAACATTGCATATGTACAATGTAGTAATCCACTTTCATGCAGAAAATTCAATTCCAAAATTCTGGGCTATATTGTTAGCCTTTTCAAGAATAATAGGTCCACTGAGCAGTACATTTTGCAACCATTGAGAATAATACCTCTCAAATAAAGGATCCTCCACTTCTGGATATGCCGCAGAGCGAAACTTCTTCAAGCAAGCGAACTTTTACTTCCCTCATATGCCTCTCAAAATGTTTCCTAATTTTTTCATATGGAACTTAGTGTGCTTTGTGGAATATCAAACTTTTTAGCTATATCTTTTGTTTATCTCTGTCCCTTTTTACCTATTTAAACTTGCTTAGATTTATATTTTAGTCTCTAGTGTCGTTAGTCTTTAGTTTCCATGCTTTACGTTTCCTGCAGCCATTTTTGATTCAAATGAATGAAAAGACCAGTATTCACTATCTTTGTTGTAATTATTGTGTCGCCTGCGAAGCATAGCAACACTTAGGGATCACTTTGTCTGTTGTCCATCTGTCCGTCTGTCTGTCTGTCACACTTGGATATCACACCCTATAAAAGTGATTCCTGAGTGTTGCTATGTTTTGCAGGCATTCCTTGGAATGATTTTTGATGATGATGTCGCCTGCGAAGCATAGTGACACTTAGGGATCACTTTGTCCGTCGTCCGTCTGTCCGTCCGTCTGTCTGTCACACTTTGGATGTCACAGCCCATAACTTTTGATTGGTAAGTGATTGGGCTTTGATATTTCATATGTACTTTTCTTGTCACACGACCTTTCTACACATACCATCATTTTTTACCTAGTGACCTTGACCTACATATTTGACCTACTTTTCAAAAAAATTAAGAATGGATATATCTTTTGATTGGTAAGTGATAGGGCTTTGATATTTCACACGTGCAATCCTTGTGACAAGACCTCTCTACACATATCATAATTTTTGACCTTGTGACCTTGACCTAGATATTTGACCTACTTTTCAAAAAAAAAGATAAGATTCGCTATATCTTTTGATTGGTAAGTGATAGAGCTTTGATATTTCACATCTGTATTCCTTGTAACAAGGCCTTTCTACACATACCATAATTTTGACCTATTGACATTGGCCTACATATTTGACCTACTTCTCGAAAAAAATTAAGATTGTATTTACCTTTTGATTGGTAAGTGATAGTGCTTTGGTATTTTACTTGTGTAATCCTTGTGACAAGACCTTTTTACACACACTATAATATTTGACCTTGTGACCTAGACCTAGATATTTGACCTACTTTTAAGAAAAGTAAAATTGGCTTTATCTTTTGATTGGTAAATGATAGGGCTTTGATATTTCACATGTACTTTCTTTGTAACAATACCTTTCTACACATACCATAATTTTTTACCTTTTGACCTCGACCTAGATATCTGACCTTCTTTTCTAAGAAATTAAGGTTGTATATATCTTTTAATTGGTAAGTGATAGGGCTTTAATATTTCTTATGATGAGACCTTTTTGTTGTTAATTTTACGTAGTGACCCTGACCTAGATGATTGACACTCTTTTCTCTCAACCCGGACAGAGATATCTAAAGGTTTACCCGTTCTGAGACAACTCTGTCTCGCACCCCAGGATGTTTGTCTCAAACCCCCTATTGTGAGGTCATAGACATTTACGTAGGTTAAGTAGTGTCTGACGTCACATAGAGCAGCATTTAACGCAAAACAAGCAATGTTTATTCATGAATATTATGTGAAAATATATGGGTGAGAGAAAAATAATCTATCACCCCTTTGTACAGGGCCAGGGAAATCCCACCCAAGTGTCAAAGATTTGCAGTCCACGACGAGGCTGAAAATTTGAGATTGACCATATCTTTTAATTTGTAATTAAGAGGTCTGATATTTCAAATGAATTTCATTTGACAAGACTTTTCTACTGATACCAATAATTTTGATCCACTTTCTAGAATGATAATCAAGCCGCTTCGCAGGCAACACAAGCATTCCTTGGATTGCTATTTTTAAGTAATGTTGTGATTTGTCAAGTAAACATTCTTTACAGTTGACACGCTGATAGAGTTTCAAATGATTGGCAATCATTATGCTAGGCTTACACTTTGCCACGATCAGCACGATTACCCCAATTAAGGTGAATTGTGGGGAACGTGAGAGAGCGTAGGATTGAATCGTGAGAGAATGTGGCTGAATCGAGACTTTTCAACATCCTCAACAATTTCTAGCACCTGAAGAAGCATTAAAAAGAAGTCTTGATAATCAGTGATGTATTGAATTACCAGTCTTTGAACGAGTTCAATATATACACGCAATGAAAGATTTGAATTGCTTAACAAATAAAGCCTGTGTTTGTGAAACACGAATGCCCCCGGTGGCATCTTTGTTAGTATGAACACTATTTTCTGTTAAGTACATGTATGTGAGGTCACTGGGTTAAAAGGTCAACGGTCAAGGTCACGAGGTCAAAAATTTTGGTATCAATGGAAAGGTCTTGTCACAAGGAATACACATGTGAAATATGAAAGCCCTATCACTTACCATTCAAAAGTTATGCCCAATGTTAAAGTTTTTGAAAAGTAGGTCAAGGTCAAGGTCATGAGGTCAAAAATTTTGGTATCAATGGAAAGGTCTTGTCACAAGGAATACACATGTGAAAAATGAAAGCCCTATCACTTCCCATTCAAAAGTTATGCCCAATGTTAAAGTTTTTGAAAAGTAGGTCAAAGGTCAAGGTCAAGGTCACGAGGTCAAAAATTTTGGTATCAATGGAAAGGTCTTGTCACAAGGAATACACATGTGAAATATGAAAGCCCTATCACTTCCCATTCAACAGTTATGCCCAATGTTAAAGTTTTTGAAAAGTAGGTCAAAGATCAAGGTCAAGGTCACGAGGTCAAAAATTTTGGTATCAATGGAAAGGTCTTGTCACAAGGAATACACATGTGAAATATGAAAGCCCTATCACTTCCCATTCAAAAGTTATGCCCAATGTTAAAGATTTAGAATAGTAGGTCAAAGGTCAAGGTCATGAGGTCAAAAATTTTGGTATCAATGGAAAGGTCTTGTCACAAGGAATACACATGTGAAATATGAAAGCCCTATCACTTCCCATTCAACAGTTATGCCCAATGTTAAAGTTTTTGAAAAGTAGGTCAAAGGTCACGGACAAGGTCACGAGGTCAAAAATTTTGGTATCAATGGAAAGGTCTTGTCACAAGGAATACACATGTGAAATATGAAAGCCCTATCACTTCCCATTCAAAAGTTATGCCCAATGTTAAAGTTTTTGAAAAGTAGGTCAAAGGTCAAGGTCAAGGTCACGAGGTCAAAAATTTTGGTATCAATGGAAAGGTCTTGTCACAAGGAATACACATGTGAAATATGAAAGCCCTATCACTTACCATTCAAAAGTTATGCCCAATGTTAAAGTTTTTGAAAAGTAGGTCAAAGGTCAAGGTCAAGGTCACGAGGTCAAAAATTTTGGTATCAATGGAAAGGTCTTGTCACAAGGAATACACATATGAAATATGAATGCCCTATCACTTCCCATTCAAAAGTTATGCCCAATGTTAAAGTTTTTGAAAAGTAGGTCAAAGGTCAAGGTCAAGGTCACGAGGTAAAAAATTTTGGTGTCAATGGAAAGGTCTTGTCACAAGGAATACACATGTGAAATATGAAAGCCCTATCACTTCCCATTCAAAAGTTATGTCCAATGTTAAAGTTTTTCGGACAAACAGACAAACAGACAAACAGATAAACAGACAAACAGACGGACAGGCCAAAAACTATATGCCCCCGAATCTTTGATTCCGGGGGCATAAAAATCATTACCTTCAATAATCAAAAAAGAAAGAGAAAATAAGGCTGATCAATGCCATTTCCAGCGGTTTGCAATATAAAATATTTATATGTGAAGTTTATTCTTGTTTCGGACATTGCAAGTGGTGTTGAAAATGGTACTTTATTTCATATCAAATCGTGATAAATCGCTGCAATTTTAATTACATCGTAGTTCATGATACACGTAGGGAACCTTGATAGACTGTGGCAAAGCGTAATAGCTCATCGTGGTTATCACACCGGAATGTAGCAAGGCTTGAGAGAACGGGATATAATCGTGACAGATTTTATCAACAATCGTAACAAATTGCTTTGGCGCCTAACAAATCGTACTGTGAACGTGCTGGAACATTGGAGAGCATGTGAAGACCAATTTTATTCATAGAATTGTGGAGCTCCACGATTTTGCTCAATCGTGGACATCGTAGGGCATCATGGCTAAGTGTAAACCTAGCATTACCTCATGGGTATACAACACATCTCGTAATAGGTAATTAGAGGAGGGACTTTACAACAGACTGGGTGAGCAATTATGTGGTATTAGTAATTATCTGTCCTCCAGGTGTGTTAATTGGGAATACCTGGAGGGCACTTTGTTACATCAAATGAAAAAAGTTAACTTCTGAAACTATGACCACTGGACCACGAGATGGCTTTGTAAAAGCCGTTAATTTGTTATTTACAAATTTGTTACAGGTGTACCGTGATCAATGGGGGGTAATATGACTTCTGCAGAGACTTTCCAAGCAGCATTTTGCTATCTATTCATTGTAGGTGAAGTTCACTGTATGTCCCTCCATGAAAATGTAGGGCATTCCAAATGACCTTGACACTGTCCCTTCTTTTTTATATCTAACTTGATTGTATATAACAGATTTATGTTATCTGTTATTCTCAATCAAGATTTATCTAAAACTGCTCTAAAGTGGACGAATTATACCCCCTAAGAGACATTTTTACTAAAAGGAACCATTTATGATGCATTACATTCAATTGTTCAAATTGAAAGTTTAATTCCAGATTGAATGCTTTATTATGAAAATTTAGTACTTAGTATGCCACTTTAAGAACTTCATCACCAAAATACTACTATTCTGGTTATGAAGTTCATTACTTGTTACATAGGTCCAAAGTCAAGTTAAATCATCAAACTAAAATGAAGCACTCCTTGTGGTAAATATGTCTATGAAAATATGAAAGGCCTACCATTAATAGCATAAAAGAAATCTGCTTTCAAATCTTCTTAACCAATGATGCAACATAAGCCAATAGTCGAGGTCAAGGTCACAAGGTTAAAAATCTTGCCACCAAACTGTAGTACTCTTAGTGGTCAATATGTGTATGAAATATGAAAGGCCTACCATTTACAGTATGAAAGAAATCTGCAATCAAAACTTCTTAACCAATAATTCTATATAGGGTCGTGGTCACGATTTCAAAAGTCATGGTAACAAAATAAAGTACTCCTTCTGGTGAATGTGTGTATCAAATATGAAAGGCCTACGATTGATAGCATGCAAGAAATCTGCATTCATAACATCTTAACTGGTTGGAATTATAGATGTGCTAGAAAACGACTGCTTTTCACGATGTCGCCATAGGAACACATGACCTCATTGCAAAAACTGCAGTGAAATATAAATCCCCTTGCAGTTTTTAATAGCTTAACCAATCAGAATGCACATCCAAACAGAGTGCATTAGATTATCATTTTTCACACTCATTTAAAATGTACACACTGTAGTGACTGTGTTTCTTACCTTGACTTATGGAAAGGGCTACAGCTGTATGTCTCTCTCTATTAGCAGCATTTAAACATTTTCTAACAGCAAGCTTGAATTCATCATCCTGATTTCCAGCATTAATACTGCCTATTACGTATCTCGCCTGGGAGTCGAATTTTGTGATGATTTCTCCTTCTACTGAACATTTGAACATTGTATGGATTAGCTCTATATCAAACAATGAAATTTTGCAAAAAAGTTTTAAGTGCTGAATTATGAGTTTAAAAAATTGTAACATGCCCTGAAAAATATAAAAGATACTACATGTATCACAAGAAAAAAACCTAAATTAATAATTTAAGATCTGCACTTAAGGTAGAGCATCCCTCAGGTCTCAGATGCTATATCTCCAAAATAACAACTTTCACATTATTTTCATTTCCATATATTCAAAGCTTATGTTAGACCTGATATAATAAAGCCTACACTCACGCAGCAAGATACGCCCGTTGGGAAATTTTTCACAACACCAAAATATCTAAGTTCCATAACTCCATAAGGACAAATCGGATGAACCTGAAAATCAAAAGGCGGCTTCCTCTTCAAAGTCTGATCACAATGTACAAATATCATGAAAATCTGTTGACGCACATTCAAGTTATTGCGTTCCATGCACCTATGTTTTGCCCTTAGCTTAACATGTATGTGCATATAACCCCCCCCCCCCCCTCATTACACATAATTTCTGGATTATGTGACAAAAAATTTAAGAAACCGTTATATGAAAGAACATCCTTTCTACTTGAAGTATACAAAATTTCAAAACATTTTGACCAGAAATAGATCTTTAAATAATTTTTAACCATTTTAGTATATTTTTTCATTGTATTTAAAATATCTAAGTCCAATAACTCAGTAACAACAAATCGAATGAACCTGAAAATCAAAAGGTGGCTTCTTCTTCAAAATCTGATCACAATGTAGAAATATCATGTAAATCCGTTGACGCGTATTCAAGTTATTGCATTCCATGCGCCTATATTTTGCCCTTAGCGTACATTGTATCATGTATGTGCATATAACCCCCCCTCCCATTACACATAATATATTGGTTATGCGACCAAAAAATTAAAAACCGTTACATATGTCAAAGAACATCCTTTCTACCTTAAGTATACAAAATTTCAAAACATTTCGACCAGAAATAGATTTTTAAATAATTTTTAACTATTTTAGTATATTTCCACTGTATTTTAAAATATCAAAGTCCCATAACTCTGAACGACAAATCGAATGAACCTGAAAATCGAAAGGCTGCTTCCTCTCCACAGTCCAATCATAATGTATGAATATCATGAAAATCCATTGACGCATATTCAAGTTATTGTGTTCCATGCGCCTATATTTTGCCCTTAGCTTAACATGTATGTGGGTTCTTCCCATTACACACAATGTCTCGGTTATGCGACAAAAAAATTAAAAACCCGTTAAAATGTCAAAGAACATCCTTTCTACTTGTAGTATACAAAAGGGGTAGGGCCACGAAGCCCGATATTGGCCCTAATTTTGATAAATTTTGAACATTGTACTTCATAGAATTTTAACTGTTATTTGACATTTTGAAACGTTCTATACTGAATCACGAATCTACTTTTTGTAAACATTGCTTTTATCAACACCTTTTAGCCCTTTGAAAACACCAAAATAGGTCAAATTCGGCGAAATTGATGCAAAAACTCAATATTTCTATTAAATTAGCAATGGCCGCATGCATTAACTATGATGGAAAATTTATATGTGAAAGATTATCATTAAATCCTTTTGTCTTAAACGTTTTATCTCAGTTAACGCATGCGGCCACATTGAATTCTACAACAAAAGACAAAATTCCCAGCAATTTTCGCCATATTTTGTCAACAACGTCAAAATGATGTCACTTCATGACATCATAACAGTTAAATGGCACATTGTTTGGTGATATTATTCTTTTTATGAAAAGCGGTAAACATTCGTGTATTTTCATAAGAGATATCAAGTATTCCTCATGTTCAATTTATTTTAGAGAAAAATCAAGGGCCGATTTAAGGGTCTCGTGGCCCTACCCCTTTGAAAACATTTCGACCAAAAATAGATTTTTAAATAATTTTTAACTATTTTAGTATATTTTCATTGTATTTTAAAAATCTAAGTCCCATAACTCTGTAATGACAAATCGGATGAACCTGAAAATCGAAAAGCGGCTTCCTCTACACAGTCCAATCATAATGTATGAATTTCATGAAAATCTGTTCACGCATATTCAAGTTATTGCGTTCCATAGGCGGACAGACAGACGGACGGACAGACTTCGCCATACCATAATATGACCCGTCAAATGACAGGCATATAAATACAAAATATAATTCATGATTTCATGATTATACCGAGAACTTGAGCCATTTGAACTTTAACACTGGACCCTATGGGAAACCCTTTTTTACAGGTGATGAAATATAACTATAAAAGTTTCTTTTCCCAAAACGGTATTAGTTTGATAATCTGAACAATATTCTGAAGAGAAAAATAGGGTATCCAGGCAAAAAAATTACCAGTAATTCTGACCTGAGGGATACTCTACCTTAAACACCCGTCCCTTTGAAACCCAAAGCATTTCCACTGTAATACTATATAAGAATAAAGATAAGTAGCATTTGTTTCCAACATTGCTTGCTTCAACATTTGTTTAATTCCCATCATTTATTCTGTTCGAGTCACTTTATATTAATTTCCTTGCACATAATATTATCATATTGAAATATATGATCTACCATAATGAAATGCACATAATATACTATCTTTCCTAAAGATTTCACTAAATATTACCCCTTCCATATAAAAAATATTTTTCAGCCACATTGCATATACATAGTGAATAATTACCGTTACATATGTCAAAGAACATCCTTTCTACCTTAAGTATACAAAATTTCAAAACATTTCGACCAGAAATAGATTTTTAAATAATTTTTAACTATTTTAGTATATTTCCACTGTATTTTAAAATATCAAAGTCCCATAACTCTGAACGACAAATCGAATGAACCTGAAAATCGAAAGGCTGCTTCCTCTCCACAGTCCAATCATAATGTATGAATATCATGAAAATCCATTGACGCATATTCAAGTTATTGTGTTCCATGCGCCTATATTTTGCCCTTAGCTTAACATGTATGTGGGTTCTTCCCATTACACACAATGTCTCGGTTATGCGACAAAAAAATTAAAAACCCGTTAAAATGTCAAAGAACATCCTTTCTACTTGTAGTATACAAAAGGGGTAGGGCCACGAAGCCCGATATTGGCCCTAATTTTGATAAATTTTGAACATTGTACTTCATAGAATTTTAACTGTTATTTGACATTTTGAAACGTTCTATACTGAATCACGAATCTACTTTTTGTAAACATTGCTTTTATCAACACCTTTTAGCCCTTTGAAAACACCAAAATAGGTCAAATTCGGCGAAATTGATGCAAAAACTCAATATTTCTATTAAATTAGCAATGGCCGCATGCATTAACTATGATGGAAAATTTATATGTGAAAGATTATCATTAAATCCTTTTGTCTTAAACGTTTTATCTCAGTTAACGCATGCGGCCACATTGAATTCTACAACAAAAGACAAAATTCCCAGCAATTTTCGCCATATTTTGTCAACAACGTCAAAATGATGTCACTTCATGACATCATAACAGTTAAATGGCACATTGTTTGGTGATATTATTCTTTTTATGAAAAGCGGTAAACATTCGTGTATTTTCATAAGAGATATCAAGTATTCCTCATGTTCAATTTATTTTAGAGAAAAATCAAGGGCCGATTTAAGGGTCTCGTGGCCCTACCCCTTTGAAAACATTTCGACCAAAAATAGATTTTTAAATAATTTTTAACTATTTTAGTATATTTTCATTGTATTTTAAAAATCTAAGTCCCATAACTCTGTAATGACAAATCGGATGAACCTGAAAATCGAAAAGCGGCTTCCTCTACACAGTCCAATCATAATGTATGAATTTCATGAAAATCTGTTCACGCATATTCAAGTTATTGCGTTCCATAGGCGGACAGACAGACGGACGGACAGACTTCGCCATACCATAATACGACCCGTCAAATGACAGGCATATAAATACAAAATATAATTCATGATTTCATGATTATACCGAGAACTTGAGCCATTTGAACTTTAACACTGGACCCTATGGGAAACCCTTTTTTACAGGTGATGAAATATAACTATAAAAGTTTCTTTTCCCAAAACGGTATTAGTTTGATAATCTGAACAATATTCTGAAGAGAAAAATAGGGTATCCAGGCAAAAAAATTACCAGTAATTCTGACCTGAGGGATACTCTACCTTAAACACCCGTCCCTTTGAAACCCAAAGCATTTCCACTGTAATACTATATAAGAATAAAGATAAGTAGCATTTGTTTCCAACATTGCTTGCTTCAACATTTGTTTAATTCCCATCATTTATTCTGTTCGAGTCACTTTATATTAATTTCCTTGCACATAATATTATCATATTGAAATATATGATCTACCATAATGAAATGCACATAATATACTATCTTTCCTAAAGATTTCACTAAATATTACCCCTTCCATATAAAAAATATTTTTCAGCCACATTGCATATACATAGTGAATAATTATCTAAATATGTGTTTTGTTACAAGTATGCAACACACAGCAAGTGCATTTATCATACTTGTAATGGGCGTTAACTAATTGAGGCTAATTGATTAATTGATATGTTTGTAATTAAAACATCCCTATCATCGACACGGTCGTCTGTTGTCTTATTAGGGTTATTAATTCTAACGGAAAGGGAAAATAAGACGCTTTTGAATTTTGTCAAATTTGATCTACTTTTATCTTTTGGACGGACTTTTATTAGCGAGGACTTTATTTTCGCATTTGATAAAGCTTGCAAAATGACGCAAAAATGAAGTCATTGCCAATAAAAAGTTGTTTACAGTATATCTTTATCAACTGAAGTCTTCAAATGAATAGTCTTAGTAACAATCTCCCAACAATATGACCTCAGTCCCAGCTCCTCCCACAAAGCAGAAGATATAATTTTAAGTCCATCTTCATTATTAAGCGAAATTGATGGATCATATATATTCAAGTAAAGAAATTTATAGCATAGTCTATTTCTATTCACACTCTCATTGGCTGAGCACTGCCACATGACGTCAAGTCATTATCACATCATATTGACCTGTGAGGGGCTCTTGCTTCCTGTTTACCATGGGATATGGAGAATGTGCAAAAAAATACCTTATTCAAGCTTATACCAGTATGGCATTAATCTCGGATCTGTGCAATATAAATATACATGTAGATATAAAACTAAATAAGCTCAAAATGCATCGAAGATGCAAAATGCCGAGTTGCAAAACTGGAATGTAAGTATGAATATGCAGACTAACATGAAATGTGTATGGTTTGTAACAACATTTTGTGGTCCTAAATGAAAATTTCTGGATCAAGAAATGGTCTTCTCCTTATTCTATATCATGGAGTCCATGAGAACAGGATAGACTGGCAGAAAAATGACAAAAAACACGCAAATATCTGGGAAAGCGCGAGAAATTTATTTCTACTTAAATCACGGGAAACATTTCTGGCAAGTTTCATGATTATAGGTGCAATACAGGCTCAAATATGGTTGGGAAAACATTTTCAATCATCTGAGTCCTGTGACCTTGATCTTTGACCTTTTGACCCAAAAATTAATGGCAAGTTTCATGATTATAGGTGCAATACAGGCTCAAAAATGGTCTGGAAACCATTTTCAATTACCTAAGTCCTGTGACCTTGATCTTTGACCCTTTGACCCCTAAATCAAAAGTCATCATTTTCTATTCACTTGAAACATTTCTGGCAAGTTACATGATTATAGGTGCAATACAGGCTCAAATTCAGTCGGGAAACCATTTTTAATCATCTTAGTCCTGTGACCTTGACCTTTAAACCCCAAAATTGATAGTGGTCATCCTTGATCCATGGGAAACATTTCTGGCAAGCTTCATGATTATAATTGCAATACAGGCTGAAATATGGTCCGGAAACCACTTTCAATCATTGGAGTCCTGTGACCTTGACCTTTGACCTTTTGACCCCAAAATCAATAGGGGTCATTCTTGATTCATGGGAATCATTATTGGCAAGTTTCATGACTTTAGGTGCAATACAGGCTAAAATATGGCCAGGAAACCATTTTCAATCATCTGAGTCCTGTGACCTTGATCTTTGACCTTTTGACCCAAAAATTAATGGCAAGTTTCATGATTATAGGTGCAATACAGGCTCAAAAATGGTCTGGAAACCATTTTCAATTACCTAAGTCCTGTGACCTTGATCTTTGACCCTTTGACCCCTAAATCAAAAGTCATCATTTTCTATTCACTTGAAACATTTCTGGCAAGTTACATGATTATAGGTGCAATACAGGCTCAAATTCAGTCGGGAAACCATTTTTAATCATCTTAGTCCTGTGACCTTGACCTTTAAACCCCAAAATTGATAGTGGTCATCCTTGATCCATGGGAAACATTTCTGGCAAGCTTCATGATTATAATTGCAATACAGGCTGAAATATGGTCCGGAAACCACTTTCAATCATTGGAGTCCTGTGACCTTGACCTTTGACCTTTTGACCCCAAAATCAATAGGGGTCATTCTTGATTCATGGGAATCATTATTGGCAAGTTTCATGACTTTAGGTGCAATACAGGCTAAAATATGGCCAGGAAACCATTTTCAATCATCAGAGTCCTGTGACCTTGACCTTTGACCTTTTGACCCAAAAATCAAAAGTGGTCATTTTCTATTCAAAGGAAACATTTCTGGCAAGTTACATGATTATAGGTGCAATACAGGCTGAAATATGGTCCGAAAACCAATTTCAATCAACAGAGTCCTGTGACCTTGACCTTTGACCTTTTGACCCCAAAATCAATAGGCCTCATCCTTGATTCAAGGGAAACATTTCTGGCAAGTTTCATGATTATAGGTGCAATACAGGCTGAAATATGGTCCCGAAACCATTTTCAATCATCTGAGTCCTGTGACCTTGACCTTTGACCTTTTGACCCCAAAATCAATAGGCCTCATCCTTGATTCAAGGGAAACATTTCTGGCAAGTTTCATGATTATAGGTGCAATACAGGCTGAAATATGGTCCGGAAACCATTTTCAATGATCTGAGTCCTGTGACCTTGACCTTTGACCTTTTGACCCCAAAATCAATAGGGCTCATCCTTGACTAATGGTGAGTAAGTGTATGAAGTTTCATTGTTATAGCCTCTTTCGTAGTTGACTTATAGTCCGGAAACCAATTGTTGACGCCCTCCCGCCCGCCCAGACGCCCGCCCAACCGCCCGCCCAACCGCCCGCCCAGACGCCCGCCCGCCCGCCCGCCCGTCTCACATCAAATTAAGAGCCGAGTTTTGCAACTCGGCTAACAAAGTCTTTAGTCGCACCAACAATTAAACATTGCTTTTTCTTCTGGCTAGACCTTAGATGTGTACGGCCATGGTTCAAGATGATGGCCTATTCTTAAGTCCCAGTAAAGTATTGTTTTGTTGGCCATCAGTTATGCCATCATCATGCATACATGCCAGACGTCCCAGCGGGACAGAAATGTCCCGGAAAATCACACCTCAAAAATCTGTCCCATCGGGACACAAAAATTCCCCTGAAATTAAAATTTGTCCCGAAATATCCTGTATTTCAGTGCAAAGTCATATTTTTTCTTTTATCGTTCAAAGAGAGTCACGTAATTGTCGGATAAACAGCTGATTAACTTACAGTGTACCTGAGATTATAGATGTGAAAACATGTTTTGATAGTGATTACTGTTAGCTTTCACGTTTTCACTTCATATGACTATCTTAGGCCAATTGGTTGTTTCTCAGACACCGCCCCCGCTATGATTTTACACCGACGAGACTTTTTTTTCAGATAAAATAACTGTCCTGCCTCATCGCTGGTTAAATTTATAAGTATAAATTTATTTCAAGAAAATTACACTATCCTATTAGATATTTCAGTAATCACAGGGTGTCCAGTGTTTTAAAAAAATGTGACGTTACGAGTCATTGCTTACGTCCAGACTTTATTCACGCATTGTAAATATTTTTTAAAGATAATGTCAAACAGTTGTACCTAATGAAGACTCAGCCACATGCCCCTCTTCCAGTCAATAGATTTATATAAATACGCTCTGAAGTAGCAATGGCTCACGAAAATGCCACGTAAGTTGCCGACAAATTAAAAGACTGGTCTCCACCGACACTTATGTAAGCTAACTTGAATTACCGCGAGTACATTACATACAACTGAGAAAAGTTTTAATTAATGCTGACCTAATTATTTTGATTTTTAATGCTGTAAAATATTGATTGCACTCCTCAGTTATGCCATCATCAGGAGACAAACATTATGTGTCATAATTTAAGATCAACTTATTGGACCCACCCGCAAAATAAAACAACGTGTCCTTGTCATGTGAAACACAAGGAGTAAGAGACTAGATTGTGTACATGACAATATCATAGCATTTTGTTTATAAGTCAGATAAATGTCCCAGAATTTTAAATTTTTTGTCCCAGAATTTCGTCATTTGTCCCAGAAAATTTTCATCAATGTCCTAGAATGGCTGAAAAATAATCTGGCATGTATGATCATGTAAAAGTCTGCCATTAAGTACCATATTTTGCAAAAGCCATCCAGGAATGGCTTATATAATACAACGTTTTAAAAATACCTGTTTGAGAATGCTGCCCAGTAAGAATGTCAAAAACAGCCTCACACTGTGTTACAGAGAGGACATCATTTGGGATCACCTGCACCTGTACTGTCCCACTTGACATTTGAATTCTTGTCTGAGGTACCAAAGATGGCAACAATTCTGAAACATAGGTAATCACAGATTACGAAGCTCACCTCGTGACAGCAAAATTCAATTCAAACATATTTCTTAGTACATGTATATTGGCTTTTAAAGGCAAAACCACTCAAGCAGAAAAAGTAGGTCAAGGTCATTTTATGAAAGTTTGATCAAAGATACATCCAATATGCAAGTTTGGTACATGTAGCAGTTATACTTTGCTCAATATTGGCTTTATAGAGCAAAATCACTCAAGCGGAAAAAGTAGGTCAAGGTCATTTTATGAAAGATTGATCAAAGATACATCCAATATGCAAGTTTGGTACATGTATCACTTATACTTTGCTCAATCTTGGCTTTTAAAGTCAAAATCACTCAAGCGGAAAAAGTAGGTCGAGGTCATTTTATGAAAGTTTGATCAAAGATACATCTAATATGCAAGTTTGGAACATCTAGCACTTATACTTTGCTCAATATTGGCTTTTAAAGGCAAAATCACTCAAGCGGAAAAAGTAGGTCAAGGTCATTTTATGAAAGATTGATCAAAGATACATCCAATATGCAAGTTTGGTACATGTATCACTTATACTTTGCTAAATATTGGCTTTTAAAGGCAAAATCATTCAAGCGGAAAAAGTAGGTCGAGGTCATTTTATGAAAGTTTGATCAAAGATACATCCAATATGCAAGTTTGGTACATGTAGCAGTTATACTTTGCTCAATATTGGCTTTATAGAGCAAAATCACTCAAGCGGAAAAAGTAGGTCAAGTTCATTTTATGAAAGATTGATCAAAGATACATCCAATATGCAAGTTTGGTACATGTATCACTTATACTTTGCTCAATATTGGCTTTTAAAGGCAAAATCACTCAAGCGGAAAATGTAGGTCGAGGTCATTTTATGAAAGTTTGATCAAAGATACATCTAATATGCAAGTTTGGAACATCTAGCACTTATACTTTGCTCAATATTGGCTTTTAAAGGCAAAATCACTCAAGCGGAAAAAGTAGGTCAAGGTCATTTTATGAAAGTTTGATCAAAGATACATCCAATATGCAAGTTTGGTACATGTAGCACTTATACTTTGCTCAATATTGGCTTTTAAAAGCGAAATCACTCAAGTGGAAAAAGTAGGTCAGATGCTGCATCCGATGCATGGGTCCATCTCGTCATCCAAAGATGAATCACTTGTGCAAGTTTGGTTACTGTAGCATTAGTACTTTGTCAGATACTGAGCTACCCCAAACTTCTTATCCAAATCACTCAAGCGGAAAATGTAGGTCAGATGCTGCATCCGATGCATGGGTTCACCTCAGCATAAAAAGATGAATCACTTGTGCAAGTTTGGTTACTGTAGCATCAGTACTTTGTCAGATACTGAGCTACCCCAAACTTCTTAACCAAGTCACTCAATCGGAAAATGTAGGTCAGATGCTGCATACGATGCATGGGTTCACCTCAGCATCCAAAGATGAATCACTTGTGCCAGTTTGGTAACTGTAGCATTAGCACTTTGTCAGATACTGAGCTACCCCAAACTTCATAACCAAGTCACTCAAGCGGAAAATGTAGGTCAGATGCTGCATCCGATGCATGGGTTCACCTCAGCATCCAAAGATGAATCACTTGTGCAAGTTTGGTAACTGTAGCATCAGTACTTTGTCAGATACTGAGCTACCCCAAACTTCTTAACCAAGTCACTCAAGCGGAAAATGTAGGTCAGATGCTGCATACGATGCATGGGTTCACCTCAGCATCCAAAGATGAATCACTTGTGCCAGTTTGGTAACTGTAGCATTAGCACTTTGTCAGATACTGAGCTACCCCAAACTTCTTAACCAAGTCACTCAAGCAGAAAATGTAGGTCAGATGCTGCATCCGATGCATGGGTTCACCTCAGCATCCAAAGATAAATCACTTGTGCAAGTTTGGTTACTGTAGCATCAGTACTTTGTCAGATACTGAGCTACCCCAAACTTCTTAACCGGACCCGGACGCGGACGCGGACGCGTGGGGTTATAGCATAAGCTCACTCAACTTCGTCGAGGTGAGCTAAAAAATAGTCAACGTGTTTAATACTGAATGTTTTATTCTGCTAATGATTAAAACATGAAACACTACAATAGATAATAAATTATTGTTAAATATTCATACATCCATTTTTGACCAGCGTTAATTGTAGAGGCCTTGCTTAAAACACTGTCTAAATTAAATGTATAAGGGATTCATATAAGAGACAATTTAATCTCCTAAGGAATGACTCAGTTTTTCTCTTGGACGTTGGTATACCACAAAACATAGGTAATCACAGATTACAAAGCTCACCTCGTGACAGCAAAATTCAATTCAAACATATTTTTTTAGTACATGTATATTGGCTTGTAAAGGCAAAACCACTCAAGCAGAAAAAGTAGGTCAAGGTCATTTTATGAAAGTTTGATCAAAGATACATCCAATATGCAAGTTTGGTACATGTAGCAGTTACACTTTGCTCAATATTGGCTTTATAGAGCAAAATCACTCAAGCAGAAAAAGTAGGTCAAGGTCATTTTATGAAAGATTGATCAAAGATACATTCAATATGCAAGTTTGGTACATGTATCACTTATACTTTGCTCAATATTGGCTTTTAAAGGCAAAATCACTCAAGCGGAAAAAGTAGGTCGAGGTCATTTTATGAAAGTTTGATCAAAGATACATCCAATATGCAAGTTTGGTACATGTAGCAGTTATACT
The DNA here is from genome assembly GCA_028142955.1 of Pinctada fucata. Lineage (NCBI taxonomy): Eukaryota > Metazoa > Mollusca > Bivalvia > Pterioida > Pteriidae > Pinctada > Pinctada fucata. The sequence goes on along the minus strand of AP027112.1, from coordinate 38,473,722 downwards.
TTGCTCAATATTGGCTTTATAGAGCAAAATCACTCAAGCGGAAAAAGTAGGTCAAGGTCATTTTATGAAAGATTGATCAAAGATACATCCAATATGCAAGTTTGGTACATGTATCACTTATACTTTGCTCAATATTGGCTTTTAAAGGCAAAATCACTCAAGCGGAAAAAGTAGGTCGAGGTCATTTCATGAAAGTTTGATCAAAGATACATCTAATGTGCAAGTTTGGAACATCTAGCACTTATACTTTGCTCAATATTGTCTTTTAAAGGCAAAATCACTCAAGCGGAAAAAGTAGGTCAAGGTCATTTTATGAAAGTTTGATCAAAGATACATCCAATATGCAAGTTTGGTACATGTAGCACTTATACTTTGCTCAATATTGGCTTTTAAAAGCGAAATCACTCAAGTGGAAAAAGTAGGTCAGATGCTGGATCCGATGCATGGGTCAATCTCGGCATCCAAAGATGAATCACTTGTGCAAGTTTGGTTACTGTAGCATTAGTACTTTGTTAGATACTGAGCTACCCCAAACTTCTTATCCAAATCACTCAAGCGGAAAATGTAGGTCAGATGCTACATCCGATGCATGGGTTCACCTCAGCATCCAAAGATGAATCACTTGTGCTAGTTTGGTTACTGTAGCATCAGTACTTTGTCAGATACTGAGCTACCCCAAACTTCTTAACCAAGTCACTCAAGCGGAAAATGTAGGTCAGATGCTGCATACGATGCATGGGTTCACCTCAGCATCCAAAGATGAATCACTTGTGCCAGTTTGGTTACTGTAGCATTAGTACTTTGTCAGATACTGAGCTACCCCAAACTTCTTAACCAAGTCACTCAAGCGGAAAATGTAGGTCAGATGCTGCATACGATGCATGGGTTCACCTCAGCATCCAAAGATGAATCACTTGTGCCAGTTTGGTTACTGTAGCATTAGTACTTTGTCAGATACTGAGCTACCCCAAACTTCTTAACCAAGTCACTCAAGCGGAAAATGTAGGTCAGATGCTGCATCCGATGCATGGGTTCACCTCAGCATCCAAAGATGAATCACTTGTGCAAGTTTGGTTACTGTAGCATTAGTACTTTGTCAGATACTGAGCTACCCCAAACTTCTTAACCGGACGCGGACGCGGACACGGACGCGGACGCGGATGCGGACGCGGACGCGGACGCGTGGGGTTATAGCATAAGCTCACTCAACTTCGTCGAGGTGAGCTAAAAAGGACAACAAACTGAGTCATTGTGTGTAGCACATGATACATGTTTTGCATCTTTTTTTTCTTAAGATGGTTCTTATTATTAATAACTCATTTTATCAGTATTACAGAAGGACTCATACTATACCTGGAGTGTTCTTCTCCATGCTTGATGTTTCAAGTGTATTTATAAAGCTCTGAAAAACAACAAGGCCAAGGTCAATAAGTCAGAATTCAAGGTATCAACTGAAAACATTTTACAGGATTAATGCACATGTCAAATATGAACATCAAATAGCAAACTCAATTTCTGACAGGGAAATCTCCATTACCTTGTCAATTTTTGTAAAACACATACATGGTAACCTCTTATTCACAGCAGCAGTATAAGAGAAACAAGACGCCCAAGGGGGTCACATCGCTCACCTAAGTTGCAGACAAGACAAGAGGCCCAAGAGGGCCACGATTGCTGACCTGAAAACTATGTTAACTAAGCATATCAAACAAGAAGAAGTTTGTCAAAGGAAAGAATTTGAATTCAGAGTGGAACCAAAAATATTAACACTTCTTAAGACATCTCTCTAGATCATCCTGATGCTTTCTGTTTGTAGATACATGCTTCAGTTCTGAAGAAGTTTGTCAAAGAGGGATGACCTACTTTTGCCTGTGGTGGCGCCACCTGTTGACAGATCCAGACAAAAAAACAACAACACTTGTACAGGACCATTAGTACTCAATACCTACCAAGTTTCATCAAAATCCCTTCAGCCATTCTGCAGAAGATGTCGAATATGTAAAAAACTTACGACAACGGACGGACAGACAGATGGACATACGGACAACAGATAAAGTGATCCATTGGACATACGGACAACAGATAAAGTGATCCTTAAGTGTTGCTATGCTTCGCAGGCCACACAAAAATGACCAAATCCATTTTTCTAAGACCCTGAGGGTCAGGGGATCTGAAACAAAATATCAGGTACACAAAAAGACCACAGACCCTTTGTATTGCAAAAAGAATTAAGTCTCCATCATTTATAGGGTCAGAAGAGTTGTGAGCACAAGATTACAAAGAATTATATAGGAGAAAATGACCACACCCATTTTTTTAATACCCTGGGGGTCACTGGGGCTCAAACAAAATATCAGGTGCGCAACTAGACCACAGAACCATCATACTGCAAAAAGAATTAAGTCTTCATCATTTATAGTGTCAGAGCAAATGCGGGCACAAGATTTACATAGAGTTATATAGGAGAAAAGGACCACACCCATTTTCTAAGACCCTCGGGTCAGGGGCTGAAAACAAATGTCAGGTGCACATCAAGACCACAATATACCAAGTAAAAAGGTGTCATCCAATCACATCCCTGGGCAACCATATTTTTGACCGGTCAGCATGAAAAAACATAAACTTGGTAGAGGACCTTGAGTACTTGCTTCCTGTAAGGTTTCATGAATTCTGTGCAGCGCTTGCAAAGGAGAATTCCAAATGGTGTCATCCAATCAGAGACCTCGGTGGACATATTTGTTGACCGATCGGCACGAAAAACACAAACTTCATAGAGGACCTTGATTACTTGCTTCCTGTAAGGTTTCATAAAATTCTGTGCAGCGGTTGCAGAGGAGATGTCAAAAATGTGTCAGCCAATCAGAGGCCTCAGCGGCCATATTTTTGAAATGATCAGCATGAAAAACAAAAACTTGGTAGAGGACCTTGGGTATTTGCTTCCTGTAAGGTTTCATGAAATTCTGTGAAGTGGTTGCAGAGGAGATGTCAAAAATGTGTCAGACAATCAGAGTCCTAGGCGGCCATATTTGTTGACCAATCGGCACGAAAAACACAAACTTGGTAGAGGACCTTGAGTACTTGCTTCCTGTCAGGTTTTGTGAAATTCTGTGCAGCGAAGAAAAGAAGTCGAAAATGACAGACATCCGACGACAAACAACGGACGCCGCGCTATGACAATAGCTAACTTGAGATTTGCTCAGTTGAGCCAAAAATTAATAAATTTTAGGATAAAATATAAATCATATCATTAAATGAGATGCCGTCTAAAGAAATAGTGCAAAAATGTGCATCTCTGATTAAGTCCAAAAAGCATCAAAACGCATCAAAATTTGAATTCATTATAATTAGAACCAAAAATAACAACACTTTATAGATCATCCTGATGCTTTTGGTTAACTTTGTTGAAACATGCTTCTGATCTGAAGGAGTTTGTCAAAGGAGGGTACCCCCTGTGACCTTCTTTTGCCTGTGGTGGCACTACCTTTTGACAGATCCGGACGAAAAACAACGACACATGTAGGGGACCATAAGTACTTCATACCTATCAAGTTTCATCAAAATCCTTTCAGCCGTTCTGGAGAAGAAGTCGAAAATGTGAAAAGTTTACGTCGGATAGACCAAGGACAAACGGCACGCTATGACAATAGCTCACTTGAGCTTTGCTCAGGTAAGCTTTTCTTCTCCTTTGGATTCAGAGGAGTTGTGAGCACAAGAATTGTTTACAGACGGACAGACAGACAGACACGGATGCTGGACAACAGGGTATCACATGAGCTCGACTTGTTAGAGACAAGTAGAGCTAAAACCTGATTGTCCTTGAAGTAATTTTGTAGGAAAGATACTTAATTTACCATTCAACTGGATCACAGTTGAAGTTGAAAGGTTTATGATGAAAGAAAACGGAAATTTAAAATAAATCTTACTAGACAAAACTAGATACCTTCACAGTGTCCTGATCTCCTGAATACAAGCAAACACGGACTTCAGAAACAGATGTTTCTGGAGTTTCCTTTTGGTAATCTTGAACACACTCCATCATAGCTTTGGCAACTCTGGTCCTAGGGTAGGCCAAAGTTCCAGTGCCAAATGGTGGAAATGCAACAGAACTAAAAGCGAACTTATCTGCATATTTCAAACACTGCCACATTATTTTCTTTATGACCTGTATATAAATAAAGATCATGCATCAGTTTTGCTGCTCAATGTCAAGAAAGTCTACAAGATTTTTATTTCATTTGCCTCTGTTTTGAATAATATGAAATATATTTCGACAAAAATTATCTTTCTGTCCATAAAAAGAAGTTATTAAATTCAAACATGTACATGTATATGCGTAAATATCATTATACAGTAAAAAATGTAACAATTTTCTTTTTGCAGGATATTTGTAGAAATTTCAATCTGTAACTTATACCTTTTTCGATCAGATCAAATTTGCAGTACTAAACTTTGAACATCTGAATTCAAAAGCAATAGGAAGATTGAGGTGAATAATACTGGACACTTACTTAATTTGTGTAGCGAATTATACCACGTTTGTGCATCGGATTTTTGGAGGTTATTTTCCCATAACCAAAAAGAATTTTAGAAACATTCCTTATAATTTAATTTTAAGTTATTTAATACATTTTGTGCATCTTATTAGATCTTGGAAAATCGTGCAAATGCTCCAATACACAATGAAAAGTGTCTGCGTAGGGATTACCTCCCTCATTGCTAATAACAACAGCAGACAGTACAAGAATGGAGGCTGGTATTTGAACGGCGCCAGCATTTGTTTTCATACTTTTCAGCCTTAGTCATTTGATATATTTTAAACGATGATTATAGAATGACTCTGGATGGGATGGCAAAGCATCTAACAATCAGGTACATGTTTGATAGAGGTTGACTTCGATTAAAATGAAAACTTTCAACAGCGTGACCTATCATCGCACTGACGCGATATCTCATGCCAACAATCTCATGGTAAGTACTTCATTCAATAGTTCATGTGCTGCTACACTTGATTATTTTTGTATATCTACAGATGAAAATGGCATAAATGACCTGTATCTTGCATTCAGCCCTGGCTTGTTCTCAAGGTAAAATTCAGAGTATCAAGTTTACAGGATCCGCCATTTTGCTTAACAGAGAAGTATAGTTCCAGAAAAGGGGACATGTCCTAATATTTTTCAGGTTATGGAAAATAACCTCAACTTTTAAGCCAATGAAAATCTTGTTACATGCAAAATAAAATTATTAACATTTAAATGTAAATGCATTAGTCCTTTTCTAAGTAAAATTTGGAAATTAAATGCCTCCCACTTTACTGAAAACTGTTACACTTGGGGCAAAATAGCTGTATTTTTTACTTAATATAAGAGACATAAAAAAAAATATACATATATAAAAATTATAAAATCTGAAAGTCAACATTGTACATCTTACCCGTAGAGACAGTCCAGTTGTAGGATTCCACTTTGGTAAAGCACCATGGGCTATTGCTGAACACTTCAACCTTCCGTCTCCACCACTCGTGAAAATGACATCTCCAAATCCAAAGGTTAAGTTTTTCTCTCTTTTCTGCTTGTCACATTCCTCTTGAATAACTTTACCTCCTCTATTCAACAAAGTCTTTGAAATTCCTCCCCGTCCCAAATTTAGACCTGTATTGACTGTGTTCACCAGTAAATCAGCCTGATATCGAATGGGAAGTACATTGAATAGGATATAGACCTGAGCTTCTAGAAATCGGTATTGAAACAGGTCCTATCATACATATCAATAGTTCTTTGGCTTTGATAAGAAAACTTTAAAGAAATCAAAGATTAGATAGCTCGCCTATACAGGTTTTTCTCAGAAACCAGGTTAAAATTTTTGAAAAGTAGGTCAAAGTCCAAGGTCACTAGGTCAAAGTCTCAAATGAAAGGTCTCGTCACAAGGTATCTACATGTGAAATATCAAAGCCCTACCCCTTATAGTTCAAGAGATATAGCCCAGGTTAAAGTTTTGTCTATGGACGACGATGACAACGACGACAAGGGTATGGCATTAGCTCTCTGGACTTTTTCGTCCCGGCGAGCTAAAAATTGAGTTGAAATATTATTTCAAACATATATCATATATTGAAATAGGTGATAGTTCAAATGATACTCGAGTAAAAGTGTGAAAAGGTCAAAACTACCGAGATTAAAAATTGTTACAGCCTTGATGATTAGTTCTAAAAGGCGACAAGAAGAAGTTAATAAATCAGACAATCAGATCAGATAATGGCCATATTGTCTAAAAATGATTTTTGTACAGGGATATTATTTAACATTCTTTGAGCAAGATTTAATGAAATCCTATGCCATGTTTGTGGTGAAGGAAAAAACACGTCCAATTTGAATGAGTTGAGTCTGTATAATACATGTATGATTGCTTCGACACCTACCAACATTTACAATAATATGCCAAACCCATCAAATGTCAATTCATTGTTGTCTAAATTTTGCAAGGTACAGCCCAAATAAAGAAGAAGTTCTCAAAAAAACATATGCAGATAGACAGGTTTAATGCTATATGGATTCCCCCCCTCTTCTTGTCAAATACATGTACATACCTTTTCATCAGCAAGACTTCCTTCTTTGAAGATGGTTTTTATTGCTGCCCTCTCCTCCCCTGGAAATAATTTATCAACTAATAATCTAGGCTATAGGTATACATCAAATTAAAATCATTAATTTATATTTTTTAAAGCATAGTCTATCCAAAGTAAGTGCGCTGGTCCAGGTCTGAAAAGTCATTTCAAAAAGATATACAATTTCCATTGGTTGAGAAGATAACATGACATATAATCATTGTCACACTGCAAACAAATTTCTAGGAATCTCATTAGTTGTTTAGCCGTAATAATGAGACTATGTTACCCGTCTGCAGCCGTAAATATAGAGCTTTGTAACGTCACGGACACCTCATTGTTTCTTGACGTCATAGCGCGCATTTCCCGTAAAACGTTCAGACGTTTTGAATGTTTCTCTCCCTTCAGATCCTTTGATTTTATTCTTCTGCCAAAATGAATTTCATTCGTGGTTTATTAATTTTGAATAAACCATCTAAGGGTACGATCTTTTCAATGGTGAAGAAAATTTTACTATTATCCATCAACAAATGAAAAAGTTAGAAATTTTACTGTTGACGCCAATTTGAAATGACAATTTATAAGTGATTTGCTGTATGACAAAAATGTTATTACAGTTCCAGACAGGTAATATGGCCTGGGAAATATAAATTCCAGACAAGGTATATCAGACCATATTACCTGTCTGGAACCGTAATAACGTATAGTACATGTTTGAAAAGTATGACAACTCCATTGCAAAAATGAAGTAAATTACATTCTAGTATTGTATATCAATAGCTGATTTTCCAGTAGATTCATTGGGCGGACAGTCACTAGACATCACAAAACTTTGGCGTTATTTTGAAAACATGATGATGCATAAAGTCAGTGCAATCAAATATAACGTCACAATTAGAAATTTTGCCAAATGATGTGATGTCTGGTGTCTGCGCATATAAAAATTCAAGGTTTAGAATGGTTATAAATATTTTCTGGAAAATGGACAACTGACGTACTATAAAAAGTAAATTCAAAGCATAATGTGCCTAAATTTCAATACAAATGTTAAAGTTCAGGTAACAAACAAGATCAGTGTTCTGTTAATATGAATTAAACTTGATCCGGTATAATTTCTTACTGTTTGGTTTCCTTGTCCATATCCCTTTTGGCAATAAGCTTGAAAAATCATACATCTCAATACTTGAAGAGGAGACAAGCTTTTTCCACATAATTGACTTTAATGTGTCAATGATACGGATATCTTCTGAACAAACATATATTTCAGAAACTCCATCTGATCTGCTGCTACTCAAGGTAATTGCCGATTGAGCAATCTGAAAATATGTGAAATTCAGGAATTGATCTAAAAGACTGGCGATTTCTTTCACAAAATCTGTTGAGTTGGATCCATCACACATGTACAAAGGTATAGCAAGACTCTTCCATCCTCTTTTTCCAGCATCTGATATGATCTGACTCAAAGATTCTCTAAGCTTGTCAAATGAGTTTTTGTTCTCCTTCAGAGTTGACTCTACTACAAGACCAACCATTACTTCACAAGGAATTATATTTCTTGTACCAATGACTTCAATATGATACCCGATTTTTTGTTTTCTCTTTTTTAACTCATCTGTTAGAGAAGAAATGATTCCTCTTCTTTCTAAATAAAATAGAAATCAAAGCTTGAATTTGACCCTCACCAAAATTAATTAATGCTGAATTATTTGCAAGTAATGGAAATTTTAAACAAGACTTTGCATGATAACAAGATCTGTTTGTGAGACACTATGTCCCTATATTAGTACCTTTTATCATAGGGTAGGTAAGTAATATTCAATTGCCAAAATCGTGAGGTAAAGGTCTAATGTCAAAAAGAATCATAATTTTTTCATCAGATTTTCTGTGTTCTAATCGATGGAAAATGAGATAAAAAGATCATGGATTTCTTCATTTTCTGTGTAAAATTTTAAAGTTTTATACAACATTGCCCCCTCCCCCTTCATTATACAGCATTTCTTCTGCATTTTATAACTAAAGTATTTCTGACGTAAAAATTATATAAAATTGGTATGCTGTATCATAGGGGACAGGGGACAATGTTCAAACTTGGGTAAACCGGTGAAAAATGAGGGGTAAGAGAAATCTCCTAATAGTTATACATAATATATATATAAAAGAAAGGAGGGGATTTCCAAGTCAACACTCAGTTGCAGCACCAACAGCAAAACTCCAAAACACCCAATGCAAAAACACAGCAGACACCCACAATTATAGAGATGCAAAAGGGACAAGGAACAGCAACTCAAACGTTAGTAACATGAAACATAAAATACCACACATAAACCAAAGAGACGCACATAGCAGACGGTGTGGTTATCCGGATTATGTGCGCACAACCCTCCCAGTTCTCTGATTACACTAAGGTCTCGAAGAACACATAATTGTGGTGTAAAGTAACCTCCTCACTCAATGTCACTGTAAGATGAACATACAAACAGACAGCATGACGCAGGGACCCAAAAAGCACACATATAGATACATGTATGTAAATGGATATAAAAAACTGAAGGCATACGAAATACAGTCCATGCTCTGCCGGCTGTAGCAAGCTCATACATGTGATCGCCCGAGGAGTTTGATCGAGATTCAATGAGGACAGGCGGTTGGAGCCCTGTCTTCTCTAAAGAGGTTTAGACATGGAGTTTGGTTGTTACAGTCAGTCAGCTGAGTGCAATTCTTAAGAATGCGCTGGTACAAGGCTGTAAATTGGTCAAGTACCAAGCCAAGTGTCCATCTGGTCACAAAAGGGTTATATCCACAACATATTAAAAGCCGTTTGATGATTCTAACATAAGTGCGATGGTAATTCTGTCTACCTTTGATCCTTCTTATTTTGTTTATTATGTGACCATAAAATGCAAGTTGTAAAATACCTCCCACTAGTTGTATTGTGCTCCCTTATGAGAGGAATCTCACAACGCATTATGCATAAACAAATTGGGTCCCTGTAAAGTGCGAAACGAAACAAATTGAAATGAAACGAAATAGATAACAAGAGCCCCAGGGGGCACAACGCTCACCTGATACCCATGCACGCTCTAATTGACATACTGACATTGAATACTGATAGTGCCAGTACCAGGATTTTAGCCCACAACCTTTCTAAAAAGATTTTTGCCGGATGCAGAGAAGTTTTTTTCTCAGACAACCTTTAAAAGTACAAAAAAGAAAAAATAGTCACATTTCAAAACAATAACTTTTTTACTGATTTGAAAAGACGGATTATGCGATCCAACGTCGTATGCCCAGCTAGTATAGTTCAATTATGCAACATCAAAAATAAAATCATATTGTACATTAATGTGCAGCAGAAATAAAGCCTGTGTTTGTGAAACACGAATGCCCCCGGTAGCATCTTTGTTAGTATGAACACTATTTTCTGTTAAGTACATGTATGTGAGGTCACTGGGTTAAAAGGTCAAGGTCAGCAGGTCAAAAATTTCGGTATCAATGGAAAGGTCTTCTCACAAGGAATACACATATGAAATATGAAAGCCCTATCACTTACCATTCAAAAGTTATGCCCAATGTTAAAGTTTTTGAAAAGTAGGTCAAAGGTCAAGGTCACGAGGTCAAAAATTTTGGTATCAATGGAAAGGTCTTGTCACAAGGAATACACATGTGAAATATAAAAGCCCTATCACTTCCCATTCAAAAGTTATGCCCAATGTTAAAGTTTTTGAAAAGTAGGTCAAAGGTCAAGGTCAAGGTCACGAGGTCAAAAATTTTGGTATCAATGGAAAGGTCTTGTCACAAGGAATACACATGTGAAATATGAAAGCCCTATCACTTCCCATTCAAAAGTTATGCCCAATGTTAAAGTTTTTGAAAAGTAGGTCAAAGGTCAAAGTCAAGGTCACGAGGTCAATAATTTTGGTATCAATGGAAAGGTCTTGTCACAAGGAATACACATGTGAAATATGAAAGCCCTATCACTTCCCATTCAAAAGTTATGTCCAATGTTAAAGTTTTTCGGACAAACAGACAGACAAACAGACAAACAGACAAACAGATAAACAGACAAACAGACAAACAGACGGACAGGCCAAAAACTATATGCCCCCGAATCTTTGATTCCGGGGGCATAAAAAGAATAAAACAATGAAATGATTTCATAAATTAAGTTTATTTAAAATTGAACACAAAACCTTTCATTATTGATAGCTAGCATGCCAGAAATTATAAAGCCTGTGTTTGTGAAACGAGAATGCCCCCGGCGCCATCTTTGTTAGTATAAAGGCCATTTTCTGTTAAATATGTGAGAGGTCAGGGTCAGCGTAATATTGGTATCGATGGAAAGATCTTGTCACAAGGAATACACATGTAAAAATTGAAACCTCTATCACTAACCATTCAAAAGTTATGCCCAATGTTAAAGTTTTTGAGAAGTAGGTCAAAGGTCAAGGTTATGGTCACGAGGTCAAAAATTTTGGTATCAATGGAAAGGTATTGTCACAAGGAATACACATGTGAAATATGAAACCTCTATCACCAGCTTCCATTTAAAAGTTATGCCCAATGTTAAAGTTTTTCGGAAAACAGACAGACAAACAGACAGACGGACAGGCCAAAAACTATATGCTCCCGAATCTTTTATTCCAGGGGCATAAAAAACAAAGATTTTTCGGTTTTGCCTTTATTCATATTAAAGTATACTGAAATCTATGAATGTTTTTGAATAGTATTGATTTCATCTCAAATACATGAAACGTACAGTTAAAATCGTTTTAATCCAATATTTATCAATTCAAGTGAGTTGTGCAGAAATTGGACCAGTTTGTTTTCCAAAAAGCAGTATATGGTGTATCAAACCTCATGACCCAGTGAAGCCGCTTGAACAAATAATTTTCAGTGAATATGCTGAAATGCGGCGCTCCTTGCCTATGCATATTTCAACAGGCGAGAAGGAGCGTCGCATTTCAGCATACGCTGTTCAACAACTCAAGTGGTTTCTCTAGGTTTCATAGTTTGAAACAAATTAAAAGGCCCATGAAATTGCAAAGCTTGTCCAACTAGCAGACCTACGACGTCGTTATTTACTGTTAACAAATTGTTTTACCTCATCAAAAGACTGTTACACGGACAAGTTGTTAGCGGAGAGAGTTCATGAAATGTATCGGTTGCATAGGATTTGCAGACAAAAAGTTATTTGGTCCGATAAAAACTCATCATGTATCTATTATTTGAACAGATAAAAATTCCCAAATGTCTTAACACAGGAACCTGTCATTTTATGAGAGAAAATGTTTTATTATTCACAACCTCAGGCCTGTGTGTTCCTCTTAAAAATATTATACATACAAGATGTCAAACACAGTGGCTTATGGTTGTAAATAATAATTTATTTTCTCTATTTAAACAACAGCTTTCTGTGGTCCAACATTTCATAGGAAGATTTCAGGAACTCTGAACTGAATTATTTATTTCAAGAATATCAGATATTAAATGTCCTATGCATTCTCAAAATCCAGAGGAAGAGATTACTCATTAGACATTTCTTCAAGAAATCAGTCCGTAAATTACTTCATCTAAGAGAGTCTAAGACAGAGGAAATTCGAGCAAACTTTATACATGATAACAAGTATATGCAAGTGTTCCAAGTACATGAATGAGGACCATTATGAAAGTGTTCCAAGTATAATGCACATTAAATAAAAATCTATTCCGTTTGCACTGTATCTCCTGAGATGTATCGCAGTACTAAAGGTATCACATTTCTACATGGGGAACCCCCTTCGGGTACACGGCAAAACATGGCCGCTTTTGAAATCTTGTTCCTGACTTTAAAAATAAAATTCTAGATAAGTATAAAGAATTTAAATAGTTGAATCATATCACATAAAAGGTCAATCAATAAGACATTGAAGCATGTGTCACTTGTTGAATTATCAGCTGTAACTATGGATGAAAGGTCGATCTAAAAATGATTAATCATACAAAGAAGGTTTTTTTCCTGTAGTTGCACCTGAAACATTGGGCATGGAAAACATACATTATACCTATGTACAATCTTAAAAATATTCCTTAAAAATCCAAAAGTGGATATCTTGAAAAAATTCTTTCACTTGTAGGGTACCATGCATGAGTACCTCATACCTACAAATAGTCATGACAATCTGAAGAGTGGTTATAGAAACAAGAGCCCCAGGGGGCACAACGCTCACCTGATACCCATGCACGCTCTAATTGACATACTGACATTGAATACTGATAGTGCCAGTACCAGGATTTTAGCCAACAACCTTTCTAACAAGATTTTTGCCGGATGCAGACAAGTTTTTTTTTTTTCAGACAACCTTTAAAAGTACAAACAAGAGAAAATAGTCACATTTCAAAACAACAACTTTCTTACTGATTTGAAAAGATGGATTATGCGATCCAAAGTCATATGCCCAGCTAGTATAGTTCGGTTATGCAACATCAAAAATAAAATCATTTTGAAAAATTCCACATTAATGTTCAACAGAAACAGAATAAAACAATGAAATGATTTCATAAATTAAGTTTATTTAAAATTGAACACCAAACCTTTCATTATTAATAGCTAGTATGCCAGAAAATAATAAAGCCTGTGTTTGTGAAACACGAATGCCCCGCGGTGGCATCTTTGTTGGTATTAACACCATTTTCTGTTAAGTATGTGAGAGGTCAGGGTCAGAGTAATGTTGGTATCAATGGAAAGATCTTGTCACAAAGAATACACATGTACAATATGAAAGCCCTATCTCTAACCATTCAAAAGATATGCCCAATGTTAAAGTTTTTGAAAAGTAGGTCATGGGTCAAGGTCAAGGTCACGAGGTCAAAAATTTTGGTATCAATGGAAAGGTATTGTCACAAGGAATACACATGTGAAATATGAAAGCTCTATCACCTTCCTATCAAAAGTTATGCCCAATGTAAAGTTTTTCGGACAAACAGACAGACGGACAGGCCAAAAACTATATGCCCCCATATCTTTGATTCCGGAAGCATAAAAAACAAAGACTTTTCGGTTTTGCCTTTATTCATATTAAATTATACAGAAATCTATGAATGAGAGCTTTTGAATAGTATTGATTTCATCTTAATACATGTAACGTACAGTCAAAATCGTGTTAATCCAATTAACACAGACAAGTTGTTAGCGGACAATATTAATTCAAGTGAGTTGTGCAGAAATTGAGCCAATTTATTTTCCAAACAGCAGTGTACGGTGTATCAAACCTCATGACCCAGTGAAGCCACTCGGACAAATTATTTTCCGTAAATATGCTGAAATGCGGGGCTTGGAAATGTATTTTTAGCATATTGAATCAATAGTCGTGATTTTAACTTCGAACTTGATCTTGTCTTTTATGCAATCTACAGATAGGTTTGAAAATATGCAAAATTTGGAACATTTTCGATGAGGACGCAGAGTTCCTGTAAAAAAAGTGAAATTTGCGAAAAAAGGACATGCATGACCCCCCCCCCCCCCTTTTTCTTTACATTTTTATGCGTGCCAAAGATTCGCAATCAAAAAAGACCAATTTTACAGACTTCCGGGCATTTCAAGTCAGTCAAAATTTTTAGTGTGCACCTTTTTATTTCCTGTAGTTACCCCTACAAAAGGGGCAAGGAGGTATTGAACCAATCAAATCTGTAACACAAGATATATGGCGACTATGTTTACCATAGATACAGAAATAAGACAGAGAAAATAATCATTAAATAGGGAAATTGTTCTGAAATATGCATGTATGAAAAAAAAGCAATCCAAGGAATGCTTCTGTCGCCTGCGTAGCGGATTTTTTTTTTTTATTGAAATTAGGTCAAATATCAAGGGCAAGGTCACTAGGTTAAAAATTATGGAATGTTTAGAAAGGTCTTTTCATAAGGAATATAAATGTGAAATATCAAAGCCCTATCACTTACCACTCAAGATATAGCAAATCATAGATTTGTTGAAAAGTAGGTCAAATATATAGGGCAAGTGCACGAGGTAAAACATAGGTAATCACAGATTACGAAGCTCACCTTGTGACAGCAAAATTCAATTCAAAAAAATTTCTTAGTACATGTATATTGGCTTTTAAAGGCAAAACCACTCAAGCAGAAAAAGTAGGTCAAGGTCATTTTATGAAAGTTTGATCAAAGATACATCCAATATGCAAGTTTGGTACATGTAGCAGTTATACTTTGCTCAATATTGGCTTTTAAAGGCAAAATCACTCAAGCGGAAAATGTAGGTCAAGGTCATTTTATGAAAGTTTGATCAAAGATACATCTAATATGCAAGTTTGGAACATCTAGCACTTATACTTTGCTCAATATTGGCTTTTATAGGCAAAATCATTCAAGCGGAAAAAGTAGGTCAAGGTCATTTTATGAAAGTTTGATCAAAGATACATCCAATATGCAAGTTTGGTACATGTAGCACTTATACTCTGCTCAATATTGGCTTTTAAAAGCGAAATCACTCAAGTGGAAAAAGTAGGTCAGATGCTGCATCCGATGCATGGGTCCATCTTGGCATCCAAAGATGAATCACTTGTGCAAGTTTGGTTACTGTAGCATTAGTACTTTGTCAGATACTGAGCTACCCCAAACTTCTTATCCAAATCACTCAAGCGGAAAATGTAGGTCAGATGCTGCATCCGATGCATGGGTTCACCTCAGCATTCAAAGATGAATCACTTGTGCAAGTTTGGTTACTGTAGCATCAGTACTTTGTCAGATACTGAGCTACCCCAAACTTCTTAACCAAGTCACTCAAGCGGAAAATGTAGGTCAGATGCTGCATCCGATGCATGGGTTTACCTCAGCATCCTAAAATGAATCACTTGTGCAAGTTTGGTTACTGTAGCATCAGTACTTTGTCAGATACTGAGCTACCCCAAACTTCTTAACCAAGTCACTCGAGCGGAAAATGTAGATCAGATGCTGCATACAATGCATGGGTTCACCTCAGCATCCAAAGATGAATCACTTGTGCCAGTTTGGTTACTGTAGCGTTAGTACTTTGTCAGATACTGAGCTACCCCAAACTTCTTAACCGGATGCGGACGCGTGGGGTTATAGCATAAGCTCACTCAACTTCGTCGAGGTGAGCTAAAAGTGATGGTATTTGAAGAAAGGTCTTGTCATATGGAATGCACATGTGAAATATCAAAGCCTATCACTCAGCAATCAAAAGAAATAGCCAATCTAAGATTTTTTGAAAAGTAGGTCAAATATCTAGGTCTTGGTCATGAGGTCAAAAGTTATGATATGTGTAGAAAGGCCTTGTCACAAGAAGGAATACACATATGAAATATCAAAGCTCTATCACTTACCAATCAAAAGATATAGCAAATCTTAATTTTTTTGAAAAGTAGGTCAAATATCTAGGTCAAGGTCATGAGGTCAAAATTATGGTATGTGTAGAAAGGTATTGTCAAAAGGAATACACAAGAGAAATATCAAAGCCCTATCACTTGCCAATCAATAGATATAGCCAATCTTGGTTTTTTTTTAAAAAGTAGGTCAAATATCTAGGTCAAGGTCATAAGGTTAAAAAATATAGTATGTGAAAAAAGGGTTTGTCACAAGAAAAACACATGTGAAATATCAAAGCCCTATCACTTACCAATCAAAAGATATAGCCAATCTTAGATTTTTTGAAAAGTAGGTCAAATATCTAGGTCAAGGTCACGAGGTCAAAAAATATGGTTTGCGTAGAAAGGTCTTGTCACAAAGATTACACATGTGAAATATCAAAGTGCTATCACTTGCCAATCAAGAGATATAGCCAATATTAGATTTTAGAAAAGTAGGTCAAATATCTAGATCAAGGTCACAAGGTCAAACATTATATGTGTAGAAAGGTCTAATCACAAGGAATACACATGTGAAATATCAAAGCCCTATCACTAATCAATCAAGAGATATAGCCAATATTAGATTTTTAGAAAAGTAGGTCAAATATCTAGGTCAAGGTCACCAGGTCAAAAATTATGATATGTGTATAAAGGTCTTGTCACAAGGAATACACATGTGAAATATCAAAGCACTTACCAATCAAAAGTTATGGGGTGTGACACCCAAGTGTGACAGACAGACGGAGGGACGGATGGACGGACAGACGAACAACAGACAAAGTGATCCCTAAGTGTCGCTGTGCTTCGCAGGCGACACAAAAAGTCAACATCTTAAAAATAAATTCAGCGTATATTTGATAGCGTATGTGGCCAAGTTAATTCGAAGTATGAAAATAAGTACACAAAGCCAAACTAGCTATAGCTTGTCTTATTTAAAAAATCATTAAAAATCTAAAAGTTGATATTTGACAAAATTCTTTCACAGTTTCATTTTTAGCGATAAATATAAAAATAAAAAGAGAAAAAAAACTGAAAAAGGGAAAAAAAAATTGTTGGGGTCCCGCCGGGGTTTGAAGCTACTCCCCATGGGTCCATTTGGCATGGAAAACATACATTATACCAATGTACAATCTTAAAAAATATTCCTTAAAAATCCAAAAGTGGATATCTTGACAAAATTCTTTCACTTGTAGGGTACCATGCATGAGTACCTCATACCTACAAATTGTCATGACAATCTGAAGAGTGGTTATAGAAAAGAAGCAGAAAATGTATGAAAATCAACCCCCCCCCCCCCCCTTCCTTTTTACATAAGAAAAAAATTCATAAAAAATCAAAAAAATAAATTTTAAGCATAAAATACATATCAAAGCATTAAGTAAGTTAAATATGATAAATATGTAGTAAATGAGTGTGTAAAATCATACACTTATTGAGTTATTTAAAGAAATAGTGCAAAAATGTGCATTTCTGACAAAGTCCAATAAAGACGTCAAAAACGCGTCAAAAATTTGACTTCGAAGTGGAACCAAAAATAACAACACTTCTTAAGACATCTCTGTAGATCATCCTGATGCTTTCTGTTTGTCGATACATGCTTCGGTTCTGAAGAAGAAGTTTGTCAAAGGAGGGTTCCCCCCATGACCTACTTTTGGCTGTGGTGGCGCCACCTGTTGACAGATCCGGACGAAAAACAACAACACTTGTAGGGGACCATGAGTACTTCATACCTACCAAGTTTCATCAAAATCCCTTCAGCCGTTCTGGAGAAGAAGTTTAAAATGTGAAAAGTTTACGACGACGGACGACGACGACGACGGACGACGGACGCAACACTATGACAATAGCTCACTTGAGCCTATGGCTCAGGTGAGCTAAACAAGAGCCCCAGGGGGCACAACGCTCACCTGATACCCATGCACGCTCTAATTGACATACTGACATTGAATACTGATAGTGCCAGTACCAGGATTTTAGCCCACAACCTTTCTAAAAAGATTTTTGCCGGATGCAGAGAAGTTTTTTTTCAGACAACCTTTAAAAGTACAAAAAAGAAAAAATAGTCACATTTCAAAACAATAACTTTTTTACTGATTTGAAAAGACGGATAAAGTGGTCCAATGTCATATGCCCAGCTAGTATAGTTCAATTATGCAACATCAAAAATAAAATCATATTGTAACATTCCACATTAATGTGCAGCAGAAAAAGAATAAAACAATGAAATTATTTCATAAATTAAGTTTATTTAAAATTGAACACAAAACCTTTCATTATTGATAGCTAGCATGCCAGAAATTATAAAGCCTGTGTTTGTGAAACGAGAATGCCCCCAGCAGCATCTTTGTTAGTATAAACGCCATTTTCTGTCAAGTATGTGAGAGATCAGGGTCAGCGTAATATTGGTATCAATGGAAAGATCTTGTCACAAGGAATACACATGTACAATATGAAAGCCCTATCACTAACGTTTCAAAAGTTATGCCCAATGTTAAAGTTTTTGAGAAGTACGTGAAAGGTCAAGGTTATGGTCATGAGGTCAAAAATTTTGGTATCAATGGAAAGGTATTGTCACAAGGAATACACATGTGAAATATGAAACCTCTATCACCAGCTTCCATTCAAAAGTTATGCCCAATGTTAAAGTTTTTCGGAAAACAGACAGACAAACAGACAGACGGACAGGCCAAAAACTATATGCTCCCGAATCTTTTATTCCAGGGGCATAAAAAACAAAGATTTTTCGGTTTTGCCTTTATTCACTGAAATCCATGAATTATGCTTTTGAATATTATTGATTTCATCTCAAATACATGAAACGTACTGTTAAAATAATTTTGATCCAATATTTATCAATTCAAGTGAGTTGTGCAGAAATTGGGCCAGTTTGTTTTCCAAAAAAGCAGTGTATGTTGTATCAAATCTCATGACCCAGTGAAGCCACTTGAACAAATAATTTTCAGTAAAATATGCTGAAATGCGGCGCTTCTTGCCTATGCATATTTCAACAGGCGAGAAGGAGCGTTGCATTTCAGCATACGCTGTTCAACAACCCAAGTGGTTTCTCAAGGTTTCGCAGTTTGAAACAAATTAAAAGGCCCATGAAATTGTTAAGCTTGTCTAACTAGCAGACCTACGACATCGTTATTTACTGTTAACTAATTGTTTTACCTCATCATAGGTCTGTTAGCGGAGAAAGTTCATGAAATGTATCGGTTGCATCGGATTTGCCGACAAAAAAGTTATTTGGTCCGACAAAAACTCATCATGTATCTATTATTTGAACAGATAAAAATTCCCAAATGTCTTAACACAGGAACCTGTCGTTTTATGAGAGAAAATGTTTTATTATTCAAAACCTCAGGCCTCTGTGTTCCTCTTAGAAATATTATACATACAAGATGACGAACACAGTGGCTTAAGGTTGTGAATAATAATTTATTTTCTCTAATAAAATAACAGCTTTCTGTGGTCCAACATTTCATTGACATTGGAAGATTTCAGGAACTCTGAACTGAATTATTTATTTTCAAGAATTTCAGATATTAAATGTCCTATGCATTCTCAAAATCCAGAGGAAGAGATTACTCATTAGACGTTTCTTCAAGAAATCAGTCCGTAAATTACTTCATCTAAGAGAGTCTAAGACAGAGGAAATTCGAGCAAACTTTATATATGATAACAAGTACATGCAAGTGTTCCAAGTACATGAATGATAACCATTACGAAAGTGTTCCAAGTATAAAAATCTATTCCGTTTGCACTGTATCTCCTGAAATGTATCGCAGTACTAAAGGTATCACATTACTACATGGGGAATCCCCTTCGGGTACAGGATACAGATATGCATATCTAGGTCATTATCTAGATCATTGTCCAGGTCATTATCTAGGTCATTGTCCTGTCAAATAGTTCCGATTATTTTCTTATTATTTTCAACAATTGGTGGAAAATACACACAATGTTTATCTTGAATTGTCTTCCCGTGATTGTTTACTAGATAGATGAAATAAAACTTTGAATATAGTTTAAAGTGTGTGAGACATCTACATGTGTGGAAGAATACGTGTGAAAATGGGTCCTCAGATCCAGATCATAAAATTCGAATAATTCCGGTCCGGAACCAGGTGCATGGCTTTGAAAAAAATATTAAAAAAGTTGTGTACTTTTAATCTTTATGGCATTTTTTTCTATATAGTAGTACCTCATACCTACAAATTGTCATGACAATCTGAAGAGTGGTTATAGAAAAGAAGCAGAAAATGTATGAAAATCACCCCCCCCCTTCCTTTTTACATAAGAAAAAAATTCATAAAACATAGGTAATCACAGATTACGAAGCTCACCTCGTGGCAGCAAAATTCAATTCAAACATATTTCTTAGTACATGTATATTGGCTTTTAAAGGCAAAATCACTCAAGCAGAAAAAGTAGGTCAAGGTCATTTTATGAAAGTTTGATCAAAGATACATCCAATATGCAAGTTTGGTACATGTAGCAGTTATACTTTGCTCAATATTGGCTTTATAGATCAAAATCACTCAAGCGGAAAAAGTAGGTCAAGGTCATTTTATGAAAGATTGATCAAAGATACATCCAATATGCAAGTTTGGTACATGTATCACTTATACTTTGCTCAATATTGGCTTTTAAAGGCAAAATCACTCAAGCGGAAAAAGTAGGTCGAGGTCATTTTATGAAAGTTTGATCAAAGATACATCTAATAAGCAAGTTTGGAACATCTAGCACTTATACTTTGCTCAATATTGGCTTTTAAAGGCAAAATCACTCAAGCGGAAAAAGTAGGTCAAGGTCATTTTATGAAAGTTTGATCAAAGATACATCCAATATGCAAGTTTGGTACATGTAGCACTTATACTTTGCTCAATATTGGCTTTTAAAAGCGAAATCACTGAAGTGGAAAAAGTAGGTCAGATGCTGCATCCGATGCATGGGTCCATCTCGGCATCCAAAGATGAATCACTTTTGCCAGTTTGGTTACTGTAGCATCAGTACTTTGTCAGATACTGGGCTACCCCAAACTTCTTAACCAAGTCACTCAAGCGGAAAATGTAGGTCAGATGCTGCATACGATGCATGGGTTCACCTCAGCATCTAAAGATGAATCACTTGTGCAAGTTTGGTTACTGTAGCATCAGTACTTTGTCAGATACTGAGCTACCCCAAACTTCTTAACCAAGTCACTCAAGCGGAAAATGTAGGTCAGATGCTGCATACGATGCATGGGTTCACCTCAGCATCCAAAGATGAATCGCTTGTGCAAGTTTGGTTACTGTAGCATTAGTACTTTGTCAGATACTGAGCTACCCCAAACTTCTTAACCAAGTCACTCAAGCGGAAAATGTAGGTCAGATGCTGCATCCGATGCATGGGTTCACCTCAGCATCCAAAGATGAATCACTTGTGCAAGTTTGGTTACTGTAGCATCAGTACTTTGTCAGATACTGAGCTACCCCAAACTTCTTAACCAAGTCACTCAAGCGGAAAATGTAGGTCAGATGCTGCATACGATGCATGGGTTCACCTCAGCATCCAAAGATGAATCACTTGTGCCAGTTTGGTTACTGTAGCATTAGTACTTTGTCAGATACTGGGCTACCCCAAACTTCTTAACCAAGTCACTCAAGCGGAAAATATAGGTCAGATGCTGCATCTGATGCATGGGTTCACCTCAGCATCCAAAGATGAATCACTTGTGCAAGTTTGGTTACTGTAGCATCAGTACTTTGTCAGATACTGAGCTACCCCAAACTTCTTAACCG
This sequence comes from Pinctada fucata, assembly GCA_028142955.1. Classification (NCBI taxonomy): domain Eukaryota; kingdom Metazoa; phylum Mollusca; class Bivalvia; order Pterioida; family Pteriidae; genus Pinctada; species Pinctada fucata. Next base: position 38,451,976 of record AP027112.1, on the reverse strand, counting down.
GACGCGGACGCGGACACGGACGCGGACACGGACGCGGACGCGGACGCGGACGAGGACGCGGACGCGGACGCGTGGGGGTATAGCATAAGCTCACTCAACTTCGTCGAGGTGAGCTAAAAATCAAAAAAATAAAATTTAAGCATAAAATACATATCAAAGCATTAAGTAAGTTAAATATGATAAATATGTAGTAAATGAGTGTGTAAAATCATACACTTATTGAGTTATTTAAAGAAATAGTGCAAAAATGTGCATTTCTGACTAAGTCCGAAAAGACGTCAAAAACGCGTCAAAAATTTGACTTCGAAGTGGAACCAAAAATAACAACACTTCTTAAGACATCTCTCTAGATCATCCTGATGCTTTCGGTTTGTCGATACATGCTTCGGTTCTGAAGAAGAAGTTTGTCAAAGGAGGGTACCCCCCGTGACCTACTTTTGGCTGTGGTGGCGCCACCTGTTGACAGATCCGGACGAAAAACAACAACACTTGTAGGGGACCATGAGTACTTCATACCTACCAAGTTTCATCAAAATCCCTTCAGCCGTTCTGGAGAAGAAGTCGAAAATGTGAAAAGTTTACGACGGACGACGCCGGACGCCGGACGGACGGACGCCGGACGGTGCGCTATGACAATAGCTCACTTGAGCTTCGCTCAGGTGAGCTAAAAAGCAGAAAATGTATGAAAATCACCCCCCCCCCCTTCCTTTTTACATAAGAAAAAAATTCATAAAAAATCAAAAAAATAAAATTTAAGCATAAAATACATATCAAAGCATTAAGTAAGTTAAATATGATAAATATGTAGTAAATGAGTGTGTAAAATCATACACTTATTGAGTTATTTAAAGAAATAGTGCAAAAATGTGCATTTCTGACAAAGTCCGAAAAGACGTCAAAAACGCGTCAAAAATTTGACTTCGAAGTGGAACCAAAAATAACAACACTTCTTAAGACATCTCTCTAGATCATCCTGATGCTTTCGGTTTGTCGATACATGCTTCGGTTCTGAAGAAGAAGTTTGTCAAAGGAGGGTACCCCCCGTGACCTACTTTTGGCTGTGGTGGCGCCACCTATTGACAGATCCGGACGAAAAACAACAACACTTGTAGGGGACTATGAGTACTTCATACCTACTAAGTTTCATCAAAATCCCTTCAGCAGTTCTGGAGAAGAAGTTTAAAATGTGAAAAGTTTACAACGACGACGGACGACGGACGACAGACTATGACAATAGCTCACTTGAGCCTATGGCAGAAGCAGAAAAAATAGGTCAAGGTCATTTGATGAAAGTTTGATCAAAGATACATCCAATATGCAAGTTTGGTACATGTAGCAGTTATTCTTTGCTCAATATTGCCTTTATAGAGCAAAATCACTCAAGCGGAAAAAGTAGGTCAAGGTCATTTTATGAAAGATTGATCAAAGATACATCCAATATGCAAGTTTGGTACATGTATCACTTATACTTTGCTCAATATTGGCTTTTAAAGGCAAAATCACTCAAGCGGAAAAAGTAGGTCGAGGTCATTTTATGAAAGTTTGATCAAAGATACATCCAATATGCAAGTTTGGTACATGTAGCAGTAATACTTTGCTCAATATAGGCTTTATAGAGCAAAATCACTCAAGCGGAAAAAGTAGGTCAAGGTCATTTTATGAAAGATTGATCAAAGATACATCCAATATGCAAGTTTGGTACATGTTTCACTTATACTTTGCTCAATATTGGCTTTTAAAGGCAAAATCACTCAAGCGGAAAAAGTAGGTCGAGGTCATTTTTTGAAAGTTTGATCAAAGATACATCTAATTTGCAAGTTTGGAACATCTAGCACTTATACTTTGCTCAATATTGGCTTTTAAAGGCAAAATCACTCAAGCGGAAAAAGTAGGTCAAGGTCATTTTATGAAAGTTTGATCAAAGATACATCCAATATGCAAGTTTGGTACATGTATCACTTATACTTTGCTCAATATTGGCTTTTAAAAGCGAAATCACCGAGGACATATATCCCTTCCCCCTTAGTCCTCTAGAATACATATATGGCATTTAACATTTATGTTTCAAAAGGTCAACTTCGACTATTTCAAGATACCCTCTAGCCGCTAGAACATATGGGATTGCAGATATTGTCTTTAAATGTTTGTTCTCAGCAATGATTCCTCTTTATGTTTTTTTCCTCAAGTTCTTTAAGTTTTATGTTTAACGAAACAGATTGAAGGGAAAGGAAACAAAACAAAACAAAACAGATCGAAACGTGTTTCGTTTCGATCTGTTTTGTTTTGTTTCCTTTCCTTTCAATCTGTTTCGTTTCGATTTGTTTAATTTTGTTTCGTTTTTGTTTCGTTTTGCACTTTAAAGGGACCCTAAACAAATCTGTATATTATGAGTCGATCTGCGATTTCTACACATGCCTAATACATGTACCTTGTAAGAGAATTAGAGCACAGAGAAAGCTTACATCTATCATATACATTTGAGTCAATTTGTTAAATATACCAGTTATGCTCTTATCAAAGTAGATGAAATGAAATTAATGATGTTTCTCTGTTCAATAAGTGATAAACAATGAATTTTAGGAAGACCATTAAGTACAAGTACAGTTAGTTGGGTATTATGAAAGAGGTTGTTTTTCTTTATAGCTTTAAACATTTAAGAAATGACTGTAATAATTTTTCTGTCTATCGATGTATAGACAAAAACCGATGCACAAACTGTATAATCCGCGAAGTGGATTATATTTTGTTTGTGCATCTGTTTTTGTCTATACATCGATAGACAGAAAAATTATTACAGTCATTTCTTATAATTTAATTAAATCACTATTTAATCATCTAGTTTAATTTGCAATTGATGTCATTTTAGCGTGGTTGATTTTCATGTTCAAAACTGGCGACGTGTTATTTGAACAGGCATAACGTAGCGGCGCTCGCCGTTAGTGACCTCATAATAGGTGACATTGTCTATACAGCTATAGATAAAATTTCGCGCCATACATTTGTATAGGCGTTATACAGACATTACGGGAATAGTTAAATTATTATTTTTTTATTCATATTTGCATGCAATGAAAAAAACCTTTTGATATTGATTTATGCTTTTCTACTTGACACAGCGGCAACAGCAATTTATAGAATCAGCGGAAGGACCAGTGTCCCACAAACCTAATATAAAAGTGATTGGTTTTTAGAACAGATTGCTTGTAGAAGTTTGAGTTATATGTAAGAAAAATTACAAGGTCTGATAAACACCCCATTAAAGAATTATGGTTTGAATTCTCTTTTTTTCATCCTTACCTTTCTTCAAAAGAATGTCTCTGCCGAATACAGGATATCCACTTGTGTTGATGGGAATAACCATGACATCTACTTTCATATTCTCTGTGCTTCCCTTCATTAGCGATACATGAACTGCCTTCTCCTTGTTCAAGAAATCATACACATGTAGCGGTTCTTCATGCCATTCATCACTGTTCACAGACACTACACATGACATTTTTTCCTGAAGATCTTCAATACACTTTTGTCCTTCTATACTGTGGATGAAATCTACTTCTACACTGTGGAGCAAATCAAACGAGTTTCTTGAAAATTTTTCCCAAAACCTTGTCAACATTTTATTGCACTTTGCTGGTAATTCTCCATGAATAAGATATTTTTCAGGAATACAATTTGTTTGTAATTCAAGCTTTACATTGCACTGCTTTTCCATGTCAGAGACAGTCGCTGAAGCTAACGCAAATTCCTTTCTGGATATGTCAAGGACTATTTGCTTTGCTGTAGACCTGTCATGACAACGTTGAAGAATTCCGTCCATCTCATTAACAAGATCTGATGTAATGAAAATAGCAATCTCAGTGTCTTTGTCACATTCACCATCCACTAACATTTTCCCCTTGCATTTTTCTGAAAACTGCTTCCACTCTGTAGATGTCAACATCTTTTTCTCATCTTCTGTTACTGCTACTTCTCTCACTTGGATACAATTTTCTATGATACTCCTTATCTGACTCAGTTCCTGCTTGCTTCTACTGAATATGTGTACCTCTGACTTATCTTCACTTACACATAAGGATATGTAATACGGATTGAGGACTGAAAGATTTATGACACTTTGCACATAGTCAAAGCATTCTTTCATGCCCAACAAAAGGACTTGTCCATGTGTCATATCAAGACATTCTCTTTCAATCAAACTTTTGAATTCATCCTCAATTTGTAAAGCTCTGTCAATAATATCTTTAGTGCCTCTAAATTCTATTTGGCAATGATGAGGGTCCATTGTGCAAGTCAGGTTTGAATGTGTCGTTTCAATCAAATACTGTGGAAAATTGAAGCGTTGAAATACATGGTACTCCTCAATGTCCAAGTTTTTACAAACTACTATGGTTTCAGGAGATATCTGACCTGTTGCTTCAAGACCAAACAGCCCTACATTTTCCATTTCTTTAGAAATAGCCTTGTCCTGTTGTTTCAAATACTCATAGTATAGGCCTTCTAATGTATAAAGTACATGTCTATGTTTGTCCTCATCTTTGCAAACTTGTGTAAAAGCACTATTTTGCTTTATGAAATTTTGTAATCCAACATCATTGACAATTGCTCCTTCTTCAATGGGAATGCTGAAAATGGTAGACTCAATGATTTGAAACCCAGCTTTTGCATCCGATTCCCTTGAAGCGAAGACTTCAAGACTTAAACTTTTCATTCTCCATATAACATCTATTTTGTTCTGAATGAGGATTGCATTCACTTCTTTTTGAACTTCATTCCTTGACAGCAAGGAAGCTGTACCAGCATCAACATATGAGCTATATGGAATTGGCTGAAATTCTGTAAAACACCTTTTGTACTCTGACAGGTCTTTCTGAGGTCCTTCTATCTGAACACAGCTTTGATCTTCAAACACTTGAAACAAAAGTTTCTGAAACTTCTTAGCAATCCTTGGTTTTTCAAAATGCTGGAACAATTCAACTGTGAAAGGGGTAAGTCCTTCAATTTTAATGCAGCCCCAACTTTTTTGTTCTTCTAAAATTTTCTTGACTAGTTCAACATCTAAAGTAGAGCCACATGCCATGAAAATAGATATTTTAGGATCATATACGATGATAGCATTCAAACCCATAATTTCTTTTTTCTGCTGTTCAGAAACCATAGCTTGTTCTATAAGGACTTTTGAAACTGGTATTGAAACATTGACAACTGCATCAGCTAGTTTCTTCAACTCTGATTCTGCAAACTTTATAGCTGCCTTGATATTCACTGTAGGGAGACACTGAATATTAAGTACTTCTTCTTCTAGATGCACAGTCCCAATAGTCTGCATAGTTCTCTCAACAAGCACTTGCATTTTATGAGCCAAAAACTGCATCTTCATTGGATCAAGTGAGGAAGTCCTTGTCTTTTTGTCCTCTTCCTTCTCACTTACTTTAGTGACACAGATCTTAAATGAGGTCCATGGTGTTAATGGGTATTTCAATATTGAATCTGAAAGACAATATATTGAAGTACAATGTACATGTACATGTTTGCATGAATACAGAAAAGTTCAATTTTTATAAATCTTCATATTTTTAGAAAATATTGAAAGCTGTTAGTTTTATATACATGTAAGCCTTCAACGTAATAAGAAATATGAACAATTTCAATCTGAGTAAAATATAAAATTAAATTAAATTTTTTCGCTTCTAAAAATGATTTTGTAGAACTACAGACCATATAACGTTATTTTTTGCAAGATACATGATACGACATGATACACACATGATACGATGTGATACACGAACGAACACGATATACCTCATACACGATAGGAAAGGATACGAAAGGATATGATACGATGCACGTTACACGATACACGATACGAAAGGATACACGTTACATGATGCACGATACGAAAGGACACACGATGCACGGTACGAAAGGAAACATGTTACAAGATGTACACTATGCATGTCAGGATAGAATAAACATTAAATAATGTACATTAGCTTGCATCATACAGCGCTTGAACACGATAAAGCAAACAAATCAATTGTGCACGATACGATAGGATATAAAATGTGTGAGTTATGTACGTTTATTGTAAATATTTGCATGATAATAAATAGTATTCATTTTAGTTAAAAACACACACATTTTATTTTTGTTTATGAAATCTGTGATTTGGAATCTATCATTTTCATTTACTCTACCCAAGTCGCCATAAAGTAATAATAATAATAAAAAACAGTGACCTAATTGACAGGACACATTACCTGAATCAAGCGAGGCAAATGGACTACATGTAAGTAAAACAAAATGAAATTTATTGTTGATCTAAGGATCAATGATACCCCAGCCCGGCATATTTTACATATAAGCAATGTATAAAAAGTTTGAAGGTGCACAATTCAACACATTTAAATTAAGGAACATGACCCTTTATTTGAACTTGACCTGTATTTCTCAATGTAAAGCTATATCTAAGAAATAAATATATTTCCTGTTACAGTTTTCATTTAAAGGTCAGGCAAGCACAAAATATTGATTTTTTTCCAAGTTTGAAGGGGCACAACTCTGCAAGAAGTTGAGCCATATTCAAACCTAACCAGTAATTTTTGGTATAATCATGATAACAGCTACATTCAAGAAATGTATTTGTTATCTGTAACAGTTGTCCTTCTAATGTCCAGAAACCACAAAATTTTGAATTTGTCTAAGTTTCAAGGAGCATAACTCGGCACGTAATTGAGGTACATGACCTATATTTACAGTTCACCTGTATTTCTTGGTGTAAAAGGTATATGCAAGAAATGAATTGATTATTTGTATCAGTTTTCCTTTAAATGTCTTGAAACCACAAAATTTTGAATTTTTCTAAATTTCAAGGGGCATAACACTGCACGTAATTGAGGGACATGACCCATACTCGAACTTGACCAGTATTTCTTGGTGTAATAGCTATATGCAAGAAATAAATTGATTATCTGTAACGGTTTTCCTTTACACATCCGGAAAACACAAAATTTTGAATTTTTCTATGTTTCAAGGGGCATAACTCTGCACAAAATTGAGGGACATGACCCATATTCAAATTTGACCTGTATTTCTTGGTGTATGAGCTATTTTTAAGAAATAAATTTAATATCTGTAAAGGTTTTTCTTTAGATGTCCAGAAACCACAAAATTTTGAATTTTTCTAAGTTTCAAGGTGGATTACTCTGCACAAAATTGATGGACATGACCCATATTCAAACTTGACCTATAAATCTTGGTGTAATAGCTATTTGCAAGAAATGAATTGATTATCTGTAATAGTTTTTCTTTAAATGTCCCGAAACCACAGGTACCACAGGTGGGACGGACGCACACATGGACAGACAAGTGCATCACTATATACCCCAACCATTATATGGCGGGGTATAATAAATGTATGTTAAGGTATCTGTTGTACAATAGAGTCATTTTACATAGCATCTAAATCATCTCCATTGTAAAGTATGGTAAATTTTATGCCTGGTAAGGTACTATAAACTATTATATTTTCTGAAAGATAATTGATGCCCTAAGTACAGATATAAGACTCCCAGGTCTTAAAAATCAAAGGGGAAAAACTCTTGTACAACTTTGTTATTTTGCACAAGTTATATAGAGAAAATAAACAATTTAAATGCTTCATCAGTTATTCCCCTTTGTTTTTCTGGCCCCAAAATTATTGTTTCTGATCAGTGGGCATTATAACCTTTCAGAAAATATATAGTTTATAGTACCTTACCAGGCATGGAAATATGCCCTATTGTACATCGGATACCTTAATTGATTTGCATGTACATGTATGCAGTAGTATTGATGTCACTTAGACAGAAGGATACATTCTATGCACATTGACCAGGTAACATTTGAAGGCATCGATCGGTCAAGTTACTTTACCGGCTACTCTACACCTGCCTTTGAGTTCTTTATCCCCCATTACAGTAAAATTAAGTATAAACAACTATATACATGTATATGTATATTTATTATTCCCCAACAATACATGCTTTCACCAAAGAATCCATAACAAAATAAAAACAATCCGAATATAAACACGATAAACGGAAAAGAAATTCCGACGACTTGATTGGCTACCTGATACGATAGGCTACACATTACACGTTGCACGATACGATAGGATTCACGATACACTATAGGATATGATAGGATACGATATGATAAGATACGATATGATACACGCATGATACGATACGATAAACGCAGAATAAAATACGATTAAATTGACAAAAATAATGTTGTATGGACTGTAATAGCATTTTAACATTAAAAATTCAGAAATTTGAGTAGTTCCACAAGACAAAATGTTTAAAATTTTGCAGTCGCCCCTCGTGCAGCATAAGCATCAATACACCACATTCTAAGATATTTTAACATTTAACATTCAGCTTTTCTTTGAACTATGACCTAATAGTGTGATCCCCAAATTTTTGCCTACTTTTCCCTTAAAATGTAACAAGTTACACCATGTTCACCACAACATAAGGGGGATCAGTAGAGTTGGACTGCGGGTTCGGTATGTTTGCATTGTTTTCGCTCTAAGGGTGACTATTTCTTACAATTTTCAAATCTAATATTGGAAATATGTGACCGCGTGAGTTTGGAGGTGGGGGTCTGTGGGATGCTGACTGCATCACTGCCACTACTAGGTTCCTCTGTAGCCCCCACTCCATATGTGTATCATTGGGGTCACTTGTCATTCTCTTAACTCTACCTAGCTGTAACTTAGCTAGGTAGAAAGATCACTAAGAGTTTCAGCTACATTTTCTACAGTTTATTAAACATATCTACAGCTATATACAAAACATAATGTCAATCCTAAGTTGCGGTTAAGTCATCTTTAAATTGTACCTCCACCAGTAAGAATATGATTTTAACTTTTTGATGTTGACTGTTAGGAAGTCTAGATAGAACTCTGATTTTTGATTAAGAAGGTTAATTCTATTTAATCTAAAATGCCAATTAGCTCAAGTTAAGATCAAACATAATTTACTTTTTACCTAACAGATAATCACACCTATTAATTGATTTGAGTTAATTATCATGTCACCTGGTAGCACAGCTGAGACATAGCAATCACAAGTCTAATCTTATGTACAAACAATTTACAAGATCTAAATGTTGTTTTGGCCTACAGCTGATTTGTCAAATAAAAGGTGTAAATTGTAAAGAGAATGATAAGATTATTGAAATTCCTCAAAACCTAAAATGTGCTTACAAGAATTTATGACTTTTGAAATACTAAATGACAAGTTACTTAATAACCAATAAAGAATGATATATAATTAATGTGATGAATTATGCATGTTAAGAGGATGCAAATTATGTATGCATAATTTGCACCCATATACTTTATATGCTGGTCATACATATCAGAAAAAGGACATGCTCATGGGTTGAGGGAAAACCTACTCTATCTTCTGATGTTGTACTAAGAACAAGCTATCGAAGTCGAGAACATTCATGGACAATAAAGGTACTACCCTGTCAAATCGCATATTTATTCAAATTTCTTTGCTAAAATTGATGTGTTGGTACCTATGAATCATCTGGCATGCAACAATATAAATTCAGCCATTGCAGAGGCGTCAGCCAATCAGAGCCCTCCGCGGCCAAATTTGTTGACCAATCGGCACGAAAAACACAAACTTGGTAGAGGACCTTGAGTACTTGCTTCCTTTAAGGTTTCATGAAATTGTGTGCAACGGTTGAATAGGAAACGTTGAAAATGCATCAGCCAAACAGAGCCCTTGGCAGCAATATTTTTTTAGCAATCGGCACAAACTTAATTGGTAGAGGAACCCCCTTATTTTTGGGTGAACATGGTAAGTTATGTTTCTAGGAGCCCACCAGATTCCATGCACTTGCTTTATTTTTCTTTTGTCCTGTAAATTTTTCCTAGACCAAATTCAATTTATTTTGCTGGAAAGAACATTGGTTTTAGTGACATTCTTAGTCAGATTTACCAGCTTTTGCTCCTTTATTCAAGTCAGTATCTTCAGGCACAGGGGCCACCATCAGACCACTTTGACTTCCAAAAGCATCTGCACCTTGAGAGACTGGTTGTTTTGTCACAGGTGGGAGTTCTCCACGTCTAGATTTTGAAAATTTACCATCATCCCAAGAGTCACCACCTAATAAAGGGAATTACATACATCAATTTGGTATATTAACACAGAAAATCGTTCTAGTATTGGAAATGGTTTACACTACTGTGCATGGCTTAGAACCCATTTTTTGTTATTGAAAAGTATTGAGCAGCCTTAATAAAGATGCTATGACGATCCTTCAATCCAATATAATACATGTTCTTATTGTCCAAAGCAGTATGATAGCATCTTCAGTGGCAGATTCAGGGGGGTGCAGAGGGACCCATAATTTTCCAAAAACAGGTATATTTTGGCCCATTTTCTGTCAAAATCGGCAAACTTTGCCCCTTGACCCCCAGCAAAGGGGGCGCTGGATCCACCACTTATTTGTGTTTCACGTCATATGCTAATAGGGTAAAACTGGCAAAAATTTTTAATCTATTTAATTTTTACCTACACAGTTTAAGGTCAAGATTAAAGGAGTAGGTTCGGTAACCATGGAATTCGGCCCTGTCGTACTTTTGAATCAAATTTTGTATGTTAAATAACTGATGTCTGCAGCTTCTAAAACTGTTTTCTTTTTTCAAATATCTATAAAAATTGACAAAAATATGTGGAATCGTTTGAGGCATGGTATAGCGTATTGAGCGACGTCAATGACGTCGTCACATGACGCCGTCACAACGTTGTGTTGCCATAAGAAATTTCTGAATACTAGTTGTAACGGAAACAATAAATTAAAAAAAAAATAAAAACTGTGTTTGTGAAACACGAATGCCCCCGGTGGCATCTTTGTTAGCATGAACACTATTTTCTGTTAAGTACATGTATGTGAGGTCACTGGGTTAAAAGGTCAAAGGTCAAGGTCACGAGGTCAGAAATTTTGGTATCAATGGAAAGGTCTTGTCACAAGGAATACTCATGTGAAATATGAAAGCCCTATCACTTCCCATTCAAAAGTTATGCACAATGTTAAAGTTTTTGAAAAGTAGGTCAAAGGTCAAGGTCAAGGTCATGAGGTCAAAAATTTTGGTATCAATGGAAAGGTCTTGTCACAAGGAATACACATGTGAAATATGAAAGCCCTATCACTTCCCATTCAAAAGTTATGCCCAATGTTAAAGTTTTTGAAAAGTAGGTCAAAGGTCAAGGTCAAGGTCACGAGGTCAAAAATTTTGGTATCAATGGAAAGGTCTTGTCACAAGGAATACTCATGTGAAATATGAAAGCCCTATCACTTCCCATTCAAAAGTTATGCACAATGTTAAAGTTTTTGAAAAGTAGGTCAAAGGTCAAGGTCAAGGTCACGAGGTCAAAAATTTTGGTATCAATGGAAAGATCTTGTCACAAGGAATACACATGTGAAATATGAAAGCCCTATCACTTCCCATTCAAAAGTTATGCACAATGTTAAAGTTTTTGAAAAGTAGGTCAAAGGTCAAGGTCAAGGTCATGAGGTCAAAAATTTTGGTATCAATGGAAAGATCTTGTCACAAGGAATACACATGTGAAATATGAAAGCCCTATCACTTCCCATTCAAAAGTTATGCCCAATGTTAAAGTTTTTGAAAAGTAGGTTTGAAAAGTAGGTCAAAGGTCAAGGTCAAGGTCACGAGGTCAAAAATTTTGGTATCAATGGAAAGGTCTTGTCACAAGGAATACACATGTGAAATATGAAAGCCCTATCACTTCCCATTCAAAAGGTATGCCCAATGTTAAAGTTTTTGAAAAGTAGGTCAAAGGTCAAGGTCAAGGTCACGAGGTCAAAAATTTTGGTATCAATGGAAAGGTCTTGTCACAAGGAATACACATGTGAAATATGAAAGCCCTATCACTTCCCATTCAAAAGTTATGTCCAATGTTAAAGTTTTTCGGACAAACAGACAGACAAACAGACAAACAGATAAACAGACAAACAGGCCAAAAACTATATGCCCCCGAATCTTTGATTCCGGGGGCATAAAAACAAGAAGAAAAGAAAGTATTTACATTTACGATTAAATTAGACGATTTGAAAAGATATGAGCTGGTATACCCTCAAGGTAGAGAAGATGCGTGGCGTATTTTCATCGGAAACTCGAGATCCATGTCCTGAAAACTGCCCGTGAACACGCAGTCGGGAGCGTTTTTTTCACGTATTGGATTTTTTCTGCAGAAATTAATTTCGTTATATAACAGTTATTAGGTCAAAAGATCCTACCTTTTAAAAAAAAGTCGCATAAAATTGTTTTACAAGTATACAGGCAAAACAGTTTTCTAATGGTATATCCCATTCGAATTTGGTCCTGTTATTTTTCTTCTTCTTTTTTATTTCTTATAATTTTTTTCATATACGCTTGTGCATTCAAGGTATCCATAAAAGTATATTTTATTTCTTAAATGACCATCGAATTGTGTTCAAACTTACCTTGCATGTAGATAGTCATGTGTTATGCGGGATCAAGGAAGGTGGGGGTGTTATTGTTGTGGGTGTTGACCGGTACGATTTAAGTGACATGCGAAATAAATTTTCTTGTCATCTTTCAGTCTTCTTAAATTGCAACTTACTTCGATGAATCTTTTTACCGGTGTATATATAACTGTTGCATCATACATGTAGCTTCAATATTCCAAACATCATTTATGTCGTTTCTAATCTTAAAAAATCAAATTCAAGGAATTGTGGTCCCCCGCTTTTGGGTGTTTGTCTTTGAAGAAATGCTTACAGACATCCCCCCATTCTTAAGTTTTAATAATATATCTCATATATTATCAACATTCTAAATATGAAAGATTAACTCCAAGAAAAGGTCAAAAGGTCCAAACTTGTGTTTTGTTTCCAAGGGACAGGGCTTATGAAAAGGCAAGCACATGTGAAATACATGTATTTAAGACCTATGATTTAAATTACCATCAAAAACTTACGGTCGAGGTTGAAGTTTTTAAATGTGGGTCAACCTCCATGGACAAGGTCACAAGGTCAGAATGTTATTACCAACAGAAAGGTCTCATCACAAGGAATACACATGTGAAATGTGAAAGCCCTATCATTTTCCATTAAAAAGTTATGGACAAGGATATAGTTTTTTGAAAAGTAGGTCGAACTCAAAGGTCAAGGTTAAAAATTTTGGTATCCATGCAAAGGTCTTGTCACAAGGAATACAAATGTGAAATATCAAAGCCCTATCACTTTCCATTCAAAAGTTATGGTCAAGGTTAAAGTTTTTAATAAGTAGGTCGAACTCAAAGGTCAAGGTCACAAGGTCAAAAATTTTGGTATCCATGGAAAGGTCTTGTCACAAGGAATACACATATGAAATATCAAAGCCCTATCACTTACCATTCAGAAGTAATGGTCAATGTTAAAGTTTTTAATAAGTAGGTCAAAGTCCAAGGTCAAGGTCACAAGGTCAAAAATTTTGGTATCCATGGAAAGGTCTTGTCACAAGGAATACACATGTGAAATATCAAAGCCCTATCACTTACCATTCAAAAGTTATGGTCAAGGTTAAAGTTTTTAATAAGTAGGTCAAAGTCCAAGGTCAAGGTCACAAGGTCAAAAATTTTGGTATCCATGGAAAGGTCTTGTCACAAGGAATACACGTGTGAAATATCAAAGCCCTATCACTTACCATTCAAAAGTTATGCACAAGGTTAAAGTTTTTGTGACTGACGGACAGACGGACGGACGGACAGACGGACGGACGAACCGGTTTTAATGTCCCCGCGCTTTCGCGAAAGCGGGGGACAAATATCCCAGACACATAAACAATATGTGGGACAGACGACATACTGAAGCTATTTCACAATGCACACGCAGGGGCCGTAGCCAGATTTTTTTTCTTATTCCCGTGAAATAGCTGTACATAGGTGATTAAATGGAAGGAGGGAAGGGGGATGGAATTTTGATATATGCAGAATAAGAAAAAAAATTCTGGCTATGGCCCCTGTGGATGTGCAAGAATGAAATGTTTCATTTTAAAATATCTGAATAGATAACGTATTAACACCTGAAAAAAAAGAAACACTTGCTTAATTCCTGGACAATTTCTTAATTTCAACAGGGCCCGTTGTCTTTAGCTCATACTAATCCATTTAAGCGCCTGGTAAATTTATCTTTTACATCCTACAGAACTTAGATTGTGTTTCATTTCCAGTTATTGTGTATTTTTACTAGATTTGAAAATAACAAATCATAACATTCAGATTATCACATCCTCCATTTAAGTAATCGTTTGCGAAGTATAGTTGAAAAGTGCACATCCGATGCGGTGATATTTCATCTTTTATTAATGTTTAAAGTCTTCAAATTCAATATCAGCATTTAGCATGGACTAAAATAAATGTAGATCTGTGTGCAAATTTGAAAAAAAGATCGATTTTCAAGCCGGAGGCTGCATATTACAAATTGATTGAAAAAAATGAAATAGAAATTGTGTGTTACACCTAGGCTACGATTGGATCATGATACATGAACAGCAAATTTTTAAAAAGTTCGTCTCATTATGTTAACATCTTGTCAAAATTTCAGGGCTAGCGCTATTGAGCGATGAACATGTCCGTCCATCAAACTTCCTAGTCGAGCTTCCTAATACATGTAGGTTATTCATGCCGGTAATGCATTTCTGGATTAAATCGGTCTACCTGTGTGTGTCCTTCCGTCTGTCTAAACATGGTTCTGAACATTTTAAAGAAACCCTTACAACAAATTGATTTACTTCCTTTATGTAGCCTTTACAAAAAAGGTCATGTTCGAGTATGACCCATGTCGCTCAATTATGTTCAGATTTACTCCTTGCAGAAAAAAAATGCAACCTTTTCAGTAAATGTCATGCTGCATTTTTCTTGAAATATTTTTTTTTCTGAATTTAATCCATTTTACACTTTCTGATTATCTACGAAAAAATTCGATTATCGATTCCTAAATGTCTTCAACACTAGTGCTGACCCAGCCCATGATCTCTCTTTAGACCAGTGTTTTCAGTTTGATGTTGAATTAACAGACCGTTTTATTTCCTTCCTCTTGATACATTACGAACTCAGATCCCGGGTACATTTTGTATCAAACATGAACAGAAGCTAAGTAATAAGCTAGAGTATCGTACATAATATTTGTATAATCTAAATTGGAGTTTATAAGTCATACCAATAATAATAACATTTTCCGATAATCTCTCTCTCTCTCTCTCTCTCTCTCTCTCTCTCTCTCTCTCTCTCTCATTTTCTGAATAGAAATTTCGTTTTTCTGTTCGTCGTTTTGAATTTGAGAAGGTACGAGCTGTAGTCACAGTTAATAACTGTTATTACTATTTCTGTTTAGCGTTTGAAAATAATAATGTTGGATAATGAGCGAATATTTCTTCATTTTATTCAATATATATTAGCCTTCCATTACAATTGCAGAATGCACATGTATGAATGCTTAAATACATTTTTCATTCAACTTTTTTTTGTAATTTACGTATACCCATATCGTCCATCTTTTTTTGTTGCTACTGTCCGCGCAGCACACTTCAGAAATCGGAAAATCAAGATTTTGAAATCTTTATCTTTGAAACTTTGATAAGATGTAGACCATTTGAAAGTTTTAGTTCTAATATAAATTCAATGCTGATATGTACATCGTATATTTATACCCAGAAACTCGTTTAATTTAACCTAGAGCAAGGAACCATATTTCGCCGGTGACCATATTTCGCCGTTTCATAGTTTATTGCTTCTCACTTGTTATCGGAAATATTTTTCTATATCCTTTCAAATATGACCGTAGAAGTCATCTTTTGATAGATTGTGATATATCCTGCACTCAATTTTGAAAAAAAAATACCACAAAATGGGGAAAATTTAACGAAAACACCAAATTTTAGATGTAAACAACCAAAATTTTTATAAAAACCAAAAAAAGAAAACATTTATTTGGCATTATTTCATAAAGATAGTGGTGACGAAACATTTCCTGAAAATGAAATCACAATTTTTGTCCGTTTGTGTGTAAATATGATGCATATCAACAAAAACGGCGAAATATGGTCACCCCCCGAAATCATGGAAACGAAATATTTTGACGTTTTATAACATGTATAAGGAAACAATGCACTGCGTAAAATAAATTCTTTTTTACAGTTTTTCAATCGAGAATGGAGTTAAATTAAATTCTAGCAGAAGTAATTATTGAAATGGCCTCCAAGTTTCGAGATTTTCAAAGAAATGTACGAAAAATACGGCGAAATATGGTCACTTGCTCTACACGATGTACTGAGCCTAAAAATTATCTTAAAAAATCGCCCTATCAAACTTAATTTATGGTCCTGGTAAATATGTTATAGTAGCACTTATTATGTTAGGAGTTACGAGAAATCAAGAACAATCAAACTGTATAGAAAATATTCTCAAAATCTGTAGACACTGAAAAAAATTTCTCGATTTTTTTATTTCTAAAGAGAGCTGTACACGCTAAATCTCTCTCAGGTTGGTAGAAGTACGACACAGAAAACTTTAAAATAGATGCTCAGCACAGTGCGTCACAGAAACGAAATTCTCTATATAGCAAGATTTGAGTATGATCTTCAATTTAATACCAATTCAATTTCTGTGACAGCGTGTGCTATGGGTAAACTTTCAGGATAAAGACTCTAAAACATGTTAAAAACACGGAAATCGGCATACCGTCATGGATTAACGTCGTCATAGATGACGTCACAGCACGTGCAGATTCCCGAATGTCGTATTTTTATGAACTATCAAAGTTTGTCATTGCTTTCATTAAGAAATAACATGAAATAAAACAATTTTAAAATCTAGGTTTGAACAGGGCCAATATCGGTAGTTTCTGAACCTACTCCTTTGAGAGCAAAACCAAATTAAATAAAAGGTTTTTCAGAAAAAAACAGATGTCTCTCCCCTCCCTCTAAGTTACTTTGACCTTGGGCCAAGATGATGTGAAACCTCTGAGGCATGGGCAACATCATACTAAAACATGAAAGTGATTCATTGTATTGTTTGAGGTAAAGCCCAAACATGATTAGCATATACAATTTCATTATAAGCATATTTAGTGAAATTGACTTTGGTCACATGACATTGGATATAGGTGATGTGAAAAGAGCAATGTATGGATCATGAGCAACAAAAAACTGAATTAGTGATTGGATACACAATTCAAAATATAAAGCCTAAACATGATAAGCAAAACAATTTCAGCCTGGACATGATTAGCATATACAATTTCATTACCAAAGTAAGAAGTGACCTTAATCATGTGACCTTGGGACAATGTGATAAGAAACATTTAGTCCCGAGAAGCAACATATTAAAATATGAAAACAATTGTAAGAAGGGTTCAGGAGATATAGCCCAGACAAGATTAGTACGTACAATTTCATTAAAAAGAACTAAATGATCTTGACCTTGGGCACATGACCTTGGGTCAAGATGATAAGAAACCTTCCAATCCTGAGCAACAGCATTCTAAAGTATCAGAGTGATCCAGTATACAATTCCACAGATATAGCCCAGACTCAATAGTATTTACAACTTCATTAAAAAATGTAATATTTGACCTTGACCTTAGTAATATGACCTTGGATCAAGGTGGTGTGAAACCTTTGGGTCATCAGCACCATCATACTAAAATATGAAATGATCCGATCACAGTTCAAAAGATTAAGCCTGGACATAATACACATAACAAATACAATTTCATTTAAAATACATGTATACCAATTGACCTTGACCTTGGTCACATGATCTTGAGTCAACGTGATGTGAAACCTTCAGGTCATAAGCAACAACATACTAAAATATAAGCTTAAAATGCATCAAAGATGCAAAGTGCCGAGTTGCAAAACTTGAATATAAGTAAAATATACATGATTTGAATATGGTCTCGACAGATGGGAAACTTTATTAGCATGTTTCAGGTTGATCCACATTCATATATAATTCAGAAACCATTTTCAATTAACGAGTCCTATGAATTTGACCTTTGATCTCTTGACCCCAAAATTAATAGGAAACATTTCTGGCAAGTTACATGATAATAGGTGCAATACAGGCTCAAATTCAGTCGGGAAACCATTTTTAATCATCTTAGTCCTGTGACCTTGACCTTTGACCTTTGAACCCCAAAATTGATAGTGGTCATCCTTGATCCATGGGAAACATTTCTGGCAAGCTTCATGATTATAATTGCAATACAGGCTGAAATATGGTCCGCAAACCACTTTCAATCATCGGAGTGCTGTGACCTTGACCTTTGACCTTTTGACCCCAAAATCAATAGGGGTCATTCTTGATTCATGGGAATCATTACTGGCAAGTTTCATGACTTTAGGTGCAATACAGGCTAAAATATGGCCAGGAAACCATTTTCAATCATCAAAGTCCTGTGACCTTGACCTTTGACCTTTTGACCCCAAAATCAAAAGTGGTCATTTTCTATTCACAGGAAACATTTCTGGCAAGTTACATGATTATAGGTGCAATACAGGCTGAAATATGGTCCGAAAACCAATTTCAATCAACAGAGTCCTGTGACCTTGACCTTTGACCTTTTGACCCCAAAATCAATAGGCCTCATCCTTGATTCAAGGGAAACATTTCTCGCAAGTTTCATGACTTTAGGTGCAATACAGTCTAAAATATGGCCAGGAAACCATTTTCAATCATCAGAGTCCTGTGACCTTGACCTCTGACCTTTTGACCCCAAAATCAAAAGTGGTCATTTTCTATTCACAGGAAACATTTCTGGCAAGTTACATGATTATAGGTGCAATACAGGCTGAAATATGGTCCGAAAACCAATTTCAATCAACAGAGTCCTGTGACCTTGACCTTTGACCTTTTGACCCCAAAATCAATAGGCCTCATCCTTGATTCAAGGGAAACATTTCTGGCAAGTTTCATGATTATAGGTGCAATACAGGCTGAAATATGGTCCGGAAACCATTTTCAATCATCTGAGTCCTGTGACCTTGACCTTTGACCTTTTGACCCCAAAATCAATAGGCCTCATCCTTGATTCAAGGGAAACATTTCTGGCAAGTTTCATGATTATAGGTGCAATACAGGCTGAAATATGGTCCGGAAACCATTTTCAATCATCTGAGTCCTGTGACCTTGACCTTTGACCTTTTGACCCCAAAATCAATAGGGCTCATCCTTGACTAATGGTGAGTAAGTGTATGAAGTTTCATTGTTATAGCCTCTTTCGTAGTTGACTTATAGTCCGGAAACCAATTGTTGACGCCCTCCCGTTATTAAAATTGTAGTACATGACCTTGACCTTGGTCACATGACCTTGGGTCAAGGTGATGTGAAACCTTCGGGTCATAAGCAACAACATACTAAAATATGAAAGTGATCAGGCAAACGGTTCAAGAGATATAGCCTGGACAGGAATGTATGCATAATTTCATTAAAAATGCACTAAGTGACCTTGACCTTGGTTACATGACCTTTGGTCAAGGTGATGTGAAACCTTCGGGTCATAAGTAAAAACATACTAAAATATGAAAGTGATCCGACAAACGGTTCAAGAGATATAGCCCCGACAGGAATGTATGCATAATTTCATTAAAAATGCACTAAGTGACCTTGACTTTGGTCACATGACCTTGGGTCAAGGTGATGTGAAACCTTCGGGTCATAAGCAACAACATACTAAAATATGAAAGTGATCTGGCAAACAGTTCAAAAGATCTAGCCTGGACAGGAATGTACGCATAATTTCATTAAAAATGCACTAAGTGACCTTGACCTTGGTCACATGACCTTGGGTCAAGGTGATGTGAAACCTTCGGGTCATAAGCAACAACATACTAAAATATGAAAGTGATCGGGCAAACGGTTCAGGAGATATAGCCTGGACACGATGTGTGACAGACGGACAGACAGACAGACAGACAGACAGACAGACAGACAGACCACGAAGGCAAAACCAATATGTCTCCTCCCTGTTGGGGGAGAGACATAATGAGCCTTTCAAATGTATGCTTTCAAACAATTTGAAAAATATATCTAATAGACCATTTTCAGATTTTGTTAGAAAGCAAAAAATGGCCGAGTCAACATCTTTTGGCGTTGTTCTTATGACATCACTGCTAAAAGACGCAATTCCACTGAGACCTAACAATGAAAAAGTGCGAAAAAATTGCCTACCTTGGACATTTTTCGTCATTTTGAGAGCCATTATGAATTTCAGCAAGTGGTCTATTAGAATAATTGTCCAATTATTGAATTGCCATCTTTATTTGTTTGTCTATGATGAAAGTGATCTGATTAGGATGCTACATACATTTACATGTATCATTCATGTAATATGTATTTTGTTCAAAATCAGGAGTAGGACTTCACGGTTGCCAATATACATGTATTCGGGTTCATAATAGTTAAACATTGTAAAATAGACAAACTTGTGGAAATCATTATTGTCCCAATTGATGAGCCTTTGGCTTGAGGTAAGCTTAAAATGATAAACCTAGTGTCATCAGAGAATACAGAGCTCACCTCAACAGCATCATTGTCACATGACCAGCATATGTACCTACATTGCACAAAGTATTTCCAGGTGCTTTATCCACACAAGTTTGGTTCTTAAAGAATTTAAAGGCTGGAAATGAAGATTCTAATTTTACCTTACCTGGTCAATCAAGAGTGAAGTATGGGTCAGACGCAGCACCTGTACGATGCACTAAGCATCCTCACATGCATCACCCACAAAAGTTTTTTTTAATTGATCTAAGACGTAAAATAGGCCGAACATGGACCTGTCCAGTTTTACTTAACCTAATTGCTCAAGTGCAAAATGTGGGTCAGATGCTGCGTATCCTCAGATGCATCATCCACACAAGTTTGGTTGATGTAGGACTTACAATAAGGCAGGAATGGACCTGATCCATTTTACTTAACCTTGTCATTCAAGCATGTAATATGGGTCAGATGCAGCATCCATGCTATGCATTGCAGTAAGCATCCTCAGATGCATCATCCATGCAAGTTTGTTTGATGTAGGACTTACAGTAAGGCGGGAATGGACCTGTGCCATTTTACCTAACCAGCTCACTCAAGCGTGAAATGTAGGTCAGATGCAGCTACTGTGCAATGCACTGTTGTAATCATCCTCAGATACATCATCCATGCAAGTTTGGTTGATGTAGGACTTATAGTAAGGCGGGAATGGACCTGTTCTATTTTACCTTACCTGCTCACTCAAGCGTGAAATGTGGGTCAGATGCAGCATCCGTAACATGCACTGTAGTGAGCATCCTCTGATGCATTATCCATGCAAGTTTGGTTGATGTAGGCCTTAAAGTTAGGCGGGAATGGACCTTTCCCCTTTAGCTTAACCTATAGTGCGGACACCGACAACAGGGCGATTGCATAAGCCCCCCTCTACTTCGTCGCGGTGAGCTAAAAATTACCTGGACTACTTTCTTGAGAATATAGCGGTGGAGCTCCTCTCTGCCCATCCTGTGAATGCTGTATACGATATGTTTTTCCTTTGGCTGGATCAACTTGAAACAAAGAAAAATAAAGTCAGTTAAAGTGATGGATGCAGCATATTACATGCATTCAGTGCTGCAAATGAATAATTCACTTAACCATGCTTGTGTTTTACAAAAATTCACAAGGTATAAGCAGATCCCGGCCCATGTCAGAATTTGAGTTTTACCATAATAGGCCTAATCTGAACATAAAAACGTATATTTCTGACAGGGATTTTGCTGATTGTGAGTAAGTTTTTGCAAAACATCAGGACAGTAAACTTATTCTAATACTACTGTCAGTAATGAACCCTGCATTTACTGTCGCCCCCATGGGAACATATAACAACATGGCAAAAACTGCACTGAAACATAATTATATCCATTTGAGTTTTATGTAGGTCAAGCATAGCGGAACGACTGCGTCACATAATCACTTCAGAGTGAGCGCTCTCTCATATTCAACCAATCGCTTCAATGAACTTTGCATTATGGGATTACTATGATAGTAAAATCGTGCGTATATTTTGGCTTTAGTACTGTCTTCAAAATTGCTTCGCTATCGCAGAAATAGCGACTAAATTCCTTAACATCTTTGTCACATAAACTTTAGAGGTATATCTATCGATTCCATATTGCGTTTTTAAAAATTCTAAGTCTAAGACCGTAAATCAAGGTGAGAAGATCATACACCTTTGAATTGTTCAATGGGTGATCGCAATGAAAATTATGATATATCATTTGTATTATACGTTATACATTAGCTCAGTTCCTCTCTTTCTCAAATTCAAAATCAGGGAGAGAGAGAGCATAAAATTGTCCCTGGATGAGGAAGCAGGGATACGTCTCAGAGAACTATAAACTAGGATAAAAAGAAACATCCTGGCCTATTCCATTTTCAATAAAACAGTATTATCTCCCATCCCAACCTTACATCGGTACCGATAAATTTATCATTCCAGAATTCTTTGAAAGACAAATAAAAACTCATAAATTTCCCAATTCTGTTCAAATGATTTTTTAAAAGTGAGTGGCGCCACCTACATGTACAGTAGTTTTGATAAGTTATTATTAATTGTGAGAATGAGATGTCAGCTAAGGTAATGTATGTATCAATAGTATGCTCTTAACTGAATAATTTTGATCGGGGGGGAGGGAGACACCCCCTTCTAGAATACCCAATTTTTATATTTCCCGTTTTTATGTAAATATGTTTTTCAGACTCATTTGTTGACCCTCCTGACAGGCTGGACGTCCCCCTCCTTGGAAAAATAAAATCTAGATTTGCTAATGGTGTAGAAAGGGTGGATTTCAACTTCTTATTTATTGTTCAATAAATTCGATTACTTATTATGATTTTCCGTGACATATCTGGATTTTTTTTCAAATAAGTATATAGTACATACACCGAAAAAGGAATGTCTTGAGAAAATAAAACATACATAATGAAAAATTATGCACTTTCAGCAAATACCAGGGGGTACCTGATGAATTCTTCCTCAATTCCTGGCATTTCTTTAACAACAGTTTGCAATGTATACATTAGAAACACATTATTCTTCAATGTTCGATGCTTTTATATTCACAAACGTAAATTTATACATGTCTAGTACAGAAATAAAAATCTTTGTATGGATCGATTTCACGAATATTATGTGTATAAGGACCAATGCAAGTCATTATTAGAAATGTGCCATTTTTTCATCTTAATATCTGAATTAAGAGTTTGAATTTTTAAAAATGCAACATGGAATCGATAAATATACCTTTGAAGTATAAATGACAAAGATGTCAAGGATTTTGATTGCGATTTCTGCGATAGCGAAGCAATTTTGAAGACAGTACTAAAGCCGAGATATACACAAGATTTTACTATTATAGTAATCCCATAATGCAAAGTTCATTGAAGCGATTGGTTGAATATGAGAGAGCGCTCACTCTGAACTGATTATGTGACGCAGTCGTTCCACTATATTTGACATCCATATATAGAAGTTTCCCCAACTGTTACAAACAGAGTGCATTAGGATATCTAATTATTTGAAATTCTTCAACGATACACTATAATTGACCATTGGAGGATGAAACATCCTCATACAAGTACTTCATCAATCAAAATTTTAGGTAGATGCAATTTGATTGGTGAATGCCAGAATGTCAATCTGATAAAAAAAAAACCATCCAGAATGTTGTTTGATACTAATTTGAATAATGTTAAGGATCAGAAATTATCAAAGTTCAACTTGGTGTTCCTAAATAGATCCTCCTCTACATTCTACTCATTTCAACTTTATTTCTAGTTTTTTTTTTTTTTCATTCAAACATATTTTATGGCATAGTGAGCAAATTGTTTGAAAACAATTGTTCCAACTTACAAGTTCCTCTCCATTTCAAATACAACAGTTATTCTACTTTAATATTTTGAACTGCCTGGGCTATTTTCGAAGCAATAGTTTGACTATTCAGAAACTGTTGAAAATTCCATAACTATGATGCAAAATAAAAGTATTCCAACCTCCATGTGATGACATATAAAATTAAAGGCAAAGACATTTTCTATCAGCTACATGTATTTTTGCCATTACAAAATCTTTACCAGACTGTTGAGTAGAAGCAGTTACAAAGTCATTGTGCCTAAAATGAAATTCATGTGAAATTTACATGAATTTTACATAAAAGTTCACATGAAATTTATGTGAAATGAGCATGAACATGAAATTTACATAATTTGTTTCTGAAATGAATTTTATGTAAATTCAATTTTGCATGATGGTCACAAAGAAAAATTCATGTGTCTGAAATTCATGTTAAGTAAATTTATGTGAAATTTCATATGAGTTTCATGTGAGGCACAATTGGCTGTGATAATGGCTTATGTTTTAAATGTAGATCAAATGTCAGGGTTATAGGATCACAGGAGACGAGTTTCGACAAAATTAGTTCTTAATTAACTTGATATCCATTATACCAGAACCCATCAGTATCTGAAGTTATACTAGATCTCTTTTGCATAATATTGCTAATATTTGGTCAAAATATGCATTTTCCCACTGAAATTTATAAGAAACAGAAAAGCTTCCTAGTTTTCTAGACCATAATTCCCCCCCCCCCCCCCCCCCCATATAAGAAGTCTTCAAGTGCATTTTTTTCTGCACACACATCGTATGAAGAAGAAATGAGGCATGTGGTTCAGGGCTATTTACAACCCTTATCTTATCACTTTCTTCAGACTTTATTCTATACAAATAGGCATACCATCCATTGGAACATGTGTAGTAAGTTGTTGATAATTCTGTATTCCTTGTAAATCATCTTTGCTCTGTTGATTAAGATTCATTCCAGGTGTCCAACTTTCTGAACCTGAAAAATATCCAATGGCATGAGTAAATAAATAAATCCAAAGTATATCAAGACTTTCCGTACAAAATATATTTTACATTTAGCGCAAAATACTTTACCACTCATAAAACAATGCTGAACACGGCTTGAAAACTGAAAATGATCCTGCATAATATTCCATCCAAAAAATATGTCTCATATGACTTACATGTATAGCTTTGTATTTCAACCACACATGATATCGATAACTTTGTATCAATCTCTAACATCAACCTTTGAGGTCCCTTTCAAATGACTTGTCATACCCTTTTTATCTTTGTCCAATGCTATCATATTTTATGAAAGACAAAATGTAATCAATTCAAGATATTATCCCCGTATGACAAGGTTCCCTCAAAAACAGGGTTAAAGTACCATCAAAGATAACAAAGCTTGACCACCTCGTCCACAACATTATCTGACAACCTGCATAAATTCACTATTTCTAGTTACCCAACCTACGACAAGTTCAAAATAATTAATAGCAATTGGCTTATAATTGTCATGTGAAGATGATGCTAAATATAATATTGGGTGCCTGGAGTTTTTACAGCTGGCCTCTGTTGACATCACAATGTTATCTCTTTTGTTGATGTTGTAGAGTAGTCATTATTGTGTACATCCACACATCACAAACATTATGAAAACAGGTCAACTGTGAGGTAAATTTACCTAGTCATCTACTGTCCTGTTCACTAAATCCAGAGCACCCTGTTTTGGCAATTTCTTCTGTCGTCTGAAGAATTTTCTTCATAATTATTGTTTCTGAGAATTTACCTCCTTTAGTTGTAACTGGAAATTAATTTCAACTTATCCTATCAACTGCCTTCAAGCTGCAATATGAAAAATAAAATGTCCATGGGGAATTCCCATGTTAATTTCAAGCCGCCGCCATCTTGCTCTCCGTGTCAACAATAGTAAACAGTGACGTCAGAGTGTCCGACGTCACGCATTTCAGGTGATTTTACTATTAATAGAAAATCCCCGTAGACTTTTTATTTTCCGTCCTATTTCTAAATGAATTGACGTACAGCCAAAACAAAGGTATTTTCTGTTACGACTAAAGGAGTACTATAAAATTGATATCTTTTTGGAAGATGACAATGTCATATTTTAGAGAAAACTGAGAAAACAGGGTGCTCCGGATTTAGTGAACAGGACAGTAGTGATCAAGTTCATGATAATACCAGGTCTGTAAGTTTCATACAGGTACTTTATAGATATAAAACAAAGTAACCAGGTATCCGATGCTATACCAGGTACCTGTAGATGACTACTAGGTAACGAGTGATACATACATGTATAGAATAAGTGTCTTAATTTGTGTTTTGTTATGGGTATGAAACACACAGCAAGTGCATTTATTGTACATGTGATGTAGGTAATAGCACATTCCATGTGATAAATGCACTTGCTATGTGTTGCATACCCATAACAAAATAAAAATAATAAACCATAATTGTCATTTTCATTCTTGTTTTCTGAAATCCAGATAAAACGGTGACGTTAAAATTTAGGTCACCAAGGGTTCAGTTTGCAGGTTAGATCAGCCGTCACGGCATGTTCTGTAGAGTTAAATTGTGTATTATAATGTAACGAGTATTACATGCAGAAATACAACATGTTCCTTTCAATAGTTTCATCTCAGGGAATTACATTGGTTGTGCATAAATATGACCATGATGACCCATACAAGTTTGGCCGAGACCAGACTTGTAGAAGATGGAAATAGAGGTTACCCATTATACATTCAATGGTCACTTAATTCAATTCAATTCTTTATTGATGAAATACCATGACATGAGGCGTACATCATACACAAATTAACATTCAATGATATAAAATATTTTCTTTTCTTATCTTAAAACATTCATCTAAATATTTGCACAAATATTTGGTGAATTGATAATTCACAGGATTTATAACATCTTCGATATCAAAAATATCAAAATGACCCAATGATTCTTCAAATTTATCTCTAATGCCTTGATATAAGTTACAGTTTAACAGAAAATGCTCTTCATCTTCAACTTTATTAATACAGAACTTGCAATATCTATTTGAACGAGGAATAGGAGGTTGACAATATCTACCAACTTCAATATTCAAAGGGTGTGCACTTAAAAACAAGAAATGTGGGTCAGTCTTCAGCTTTTCATGCATTCTAGTAAACAATACCTGACCAGCTTCCAAATAATTCATTGCATCATATATCTTCAGAAAAATTACTCATATGAAATAGGTTGATGTAGGACTTATAGAAAGCCGGGAATGGAGGTGTCTATTTTTAATCTTGTCACTCAATCATGAAACATTATTCAGATCCAACATCTGTAACATGCAATATTTGGTAAGCATCCCCAGATGCATCGATGACACTAAAACAAGTTTAGTTGTTGAAGGACTAATAAGAAGCTGTTAATGGAGGTGTCATAATTATTTTCTTTAACCAACTGAAAGTGAGATCTTCAACAGCAAAAGTATAAGCTCACCTCCATTTTGTCAAGGTGAGCAAAAAAAAATGCCTAAAGACCAGATTAAAAAGTGAATTTTCTGGACTGTCGGTATTATGAACTAAATGCATGTAAATAATATATGTGTTTTAGCTGTACTTCAGGAGCAAAACCAAGATTCATAAAGTAGTCGGCGCCGTGGTCTAGTGGTTAGGGCGTTGGGCCAGTGACCAAAAGGTTGCTGGTTCGAGCCTCACTAGGATCATGGGACTGTCGACATATACTCCTCTATGTTCTGTGTTTATATACAAAATGTTGTTGTCTATGCGTTGTTTACATGTCTGTGGTGTTTTTTAAAAAAAAAAAAAAAAAAAAAAAAAAGATTCATAAAGTAACAAGTACATATAAAATACAAAAAAACATGTGTTTGTGAAACAGGCATGCCCCCGTTAGCATCTTTGTCAGTAAAACAGCTGAAAAGTAGTTCACATTTTGAGGTCAATGTCACAAGGTCAAATTTGGTATCCATAGAAAGGTCTTGCCACAAGAAAGTCATATGTGAAATATGAAAGCCCTATCACTTACCATTCAAAAGTCATGGCTAAAGTTAGATTTTCAAAGGTAGGTCAAATCCCAAGGTCAAGGTCATAAGGTCAGAAATTTTGGTATCCATGGAAAGGTCTTGTCACAAGAAATATGCGTGCAATATGAAAGTCCTATCATTTACCATTTAAAAGTTATGGTCAAGGTTAGAGTTTTTCAAAAGTAGGTCAAACTCCAAGGTCAAGGTCAAAAATGTTGGTATCCATTGTCTTGTCACAAGGAATACACATATTAAATATAAAAGCCCTATCACTTACCATTCAAAAGTTATGGCCAAGGTTAAAGTTTTTCAAAAGTAGGTCAAACTCCAAGGTCAAGGTCACAAGGTCAAAAATTTTGGTATCCATAGGAAGGTCTTGTCAGAAGGAATACACATGTGAAATATGAAAGCACTATCATTTACCATTCAAAAGTAATGGCCAAGGTTAAAGTTTTTGCGGACGAACAGACAAACAGACAGACAGACGGACGGACGGACCAAAAACTATATGCCCCTGAATCTTCGATTACAGGGGCATTATAAAATGTCACTCTAAAATATGTCATCGTAAAATTATTTACATGTATATGAATAAATGGTTATATCATTAATATACAATTTATAGAAGAGTTATGGACAATTGAGTATGGAAGGTCAAACTTATTGATGTTATAACTACATCACTCCAGAGTTCTTAAAAAATTTTTCAAAGATGCGTCAGATATTTGAGGATTTTTATTGGTCCAAAAAATAGATATAAAGGGAGTTTTATTGGACCAAAAATTTTTTTTATCAAAATATTCTATAAAACCCATACTTTGTTTTCAGGGACTCTGCATTGCTTTTGTCTTTTTATAGGGTATATTAACAAAATTTAAAAATCAATTTGTCCCAAGCAATCTTTGATATACATAAAGCTATGTATTTCAATTCTTACCACTAGAAGTTCTGTCTTTTGCCTCAGAAACTGATCTAGCAGAAGGAGAATTTGTATTTCCTGCAGAGGCACCTTAAAAAATTAAAGACATGTATGTACATGATGTAATTGAAATTAAATGAATTTTTAAAAATATTTCAATACAAATCAGTTTTTTACTTCCCATTTGTGCAAGTATCTGATGTCATTTACTCTGTCATGTTACTTCCCATTTGTGCAAGTATCTGATGTCATTTACTCTGTCATTACACCCATGGCCAATGTTAAAGTTTTTGAAAAGTAGGTCAAAGGTCAAGGTCAAGGTTATGAGGTCAAAAATTTAGGTATCAATGGAAAGACCTTGTCACAAGGAATACACATGTGAAATATGAAAGCCCTGTCACTTACCATTCACTAGTAATGCCCAATCTCAAAGTTTATGAAAAGAAGGTCAAAGGTCAATGTAAAAAATTTTGGTATCAATGGAAAGACCTTGTAACAAGGAATACACACGAGAAATATGAAAGCCCTATCACTTACCATTCAAAAGTTATAACCAATGTTAACGTTTTTGAAAAGTAGGTCAAAGGTCAAGGCCATGAGGTCAAAAATTTTGGTATCAATAGAAAGGTCTTGTCACAAGGAATACACATGTGAAATATGAAAGCCCTGTCACTTACCATTCAAATGTTATGCCAAATGTTAAAGTTTTTGAAAAGAAAGTCAAAGGTCAAGGTCACAAGGTCAAACATTTTGGTATCAATAGAAAGGTCTTGTCACAAGGAATACCATCCTCGGTACCCCAGGCTATTTGCACTTTGGCTGAATACCCTGGGTCAGATCGTACTATTTCGGTGATTTCCATTTATATACAAATGTTCCTGATTGGCTTCCTCACAAACTTTTTTATCCAATCGCATAATTGTTACAAACATCTTCTGGATAGCGATAATAAATAGTGCATATATGACTAGGTAAGATACTTCTTGATGCCCTGAGACAATAATCGAATTGTTAAGGTGGCTCCACACACCTACCCCCCAAAAAAGATCCTCTCGTTTAATTTTTCTGAAACTCTCAGAATTTAATAATTGGTATACAAGATTAAATTTTGCAAAGTATGAACAAAATCGAACCTATGCAACTGTTTTCATGACGCTTTGAATTTTGGGGGTTTTGGGGTTTCTCTCTTATTTTTGCCAACTTTGCCAATTTGAAGAAAGTATGCCGATTTTTAAAATATTTTGCTGAATTTATGAATGTTTTTATGATTTAATTTTATATTCAAACTATTTTTTCATCTTTAAACAAAGAAATTGAAATAAACTAGGAAAATTGAGGAATAATTACAAGTTTAAGATCATCTAGGAGGTTAAAAACTCGTTTTTCGATCGTCATTTTTTTACGTATGCCTATTGCATGAAATTCAATCGTTTAATTTTCTTGAAACAAATATCAAATGATAAACTATTGTATATGAAGTATTTCTATGCAATATGAACAAAATCGAACCTAGCGAACGGATGTTATGATTATTTTTGTAACCCCACCCCCTTAATTTCTAAGTTGCAATCCATATTCATTCGACGTTATATATAGTGATGTCAGAGGTAAGAGTTAATCAGCGTATGACTACAGGAATTTGTAAGAATTCTGGACTGAAACGGCCTTAACGGAAACCTTGCAAAGCTTTCATTGTGTGTGTCCTTACATACGAGATTCTTGATATGTCTAAACAACAGAGGCCTAACCCCCCCCCCCCTTTCAAAGAAATTTAGAAAAAGAGAGAGTAAATAGCGCAATCTAGAGGGAGAAAGACTCAGAATTAAGTACTAATGCACTCTCATCCCAAGAATTTTTTTTTTATTTGGTGAGGCAGGGGCAGAGTTCTCAATTATCTTTAAAGAAGGGGGCGATTCTGATTTTGCGATTAATCAGAGTGCCTTTGCTATTAAAGTAGGCATAAGTTTTTCTCAAAGTAGATCGTGACAAATAATCGGGTACCGACTTGTAAAGGGGGGGGGTTAAGCGCTGTAACACAGTTTCATATACGTTTCAGGACACCGACAGGGAAGAAGTAATTTTCTGACTTTTATGAATAATAAATTTTAAAAGATCAGGCTATATGTTAAAGTCAGATTCAGGAGCGCATCTAGAAACTCAACTACATTATGCACATATAACTTTTAATTGGATGACTTGCAATACTAGGAGGATTGAGGGCATTGAACATGTTGAAGGATATTTATATTATAAACATATGGCTCATATTACAATATCTAGAAATAACATAGAAAAATAAATCAAAACAAACTTCGAGGACAATCTAATTTATTACGCAAAAAAGGGAAATGGGTCGCATAGTGCAATGATTGTGAAAGCCAAAAATATTTCCTGAGAGGGGCTTCACATGAAGAGAGAGAGACAGACAGAGAGACAGAGAGAGAGAGAGTTCTCTATTACATCAGACTTGGATTTGTTTTCTTTTATTTGCTCAAATTCAAAATAGGACGCCCTTATTCTTTTTCCGGTGGTTTTTTTTTTCAAACAAATTTGGCGATATTCGGCCCCATTCCCCCTCCCTGGAATATAAATTTTTCCCCTCCTGTCAGAGAAATCCCCCCCCCCTATACAAAAGGTTTTTTCTATTGCTAAAAATGTTTTAAATAGTGTGTAAAATTTAACAAAATCAGATATATACGGCAGTATGAATCTGAGAGAAGGGAAAAAGTAAACGAAAACTTATTTTTATGGACGTCATTCACCTCGCTCGTTCTTGATAATGCGTGTAGTTATCTGCATAATGGATACATCTTTGAACAAAGCAGGATTGATTCTAAAATTCGTTCGCTTTAAGTTTCCAAATAAAGAAACTTAGTTCGATTTATTTCAAAGCAACAAGTTGTTGAATTTCCGATGATGACGTTATAAAATGGAAACTTTTACAGCGATAGCAAGGGGTCTCATTCAAGGATATTTTAGTATGTATAGATCAAACGATAAATCTAGCTAAAATTAATTACTATCAGATTAAAGACGATAATTCTCTGGTTTCATTGATACCAAACTTGCTGAAATCCCTTCTGAAATAAGCGAGATAGAAGAGTTTGAACGCCGAAAATTCCGAGCGCTGTGGACACTATTCATCGGCGAGTTCACAATATTTATTTGGCGCATTATCATGACGTCATAATCATAATGACGTCAATATCCTCGGTAAGAGAGCCTCCGAAAAGACTATATATTCGGATACTCTGTGGAGCTACCTTAATTAGAAGTTTTCGATACAAATATTCAGGTAAGCGACAAAAATTCTCTCTTGTGTACGATTCACATACTGTCCTCACTGGTCAGCTAGCAGCCATTACCGTCTGTTTTTAACTACACGAAGAAGAGCTATTTCTTTTTAAAATCCCCGAAATAGTATGATCTGACCAAGGGTATTCAGCCAAAGTGCAAATAGCCTGGGGTACCGAGGATGAAGGAATACACATGTGAAAATTATGAAAGCCTTATCACTTACCATTCAAAAGTTATGCCAAATGTTAAAGTTTTTTAAAAGTAGGTCAAAGGTCAAGGTCACAAGGTCAAACATTTTGGTATCAATGGAAAGGTCATGTCACATGTGAAATATGAAAGCTCTATCACCTTCCATTCAAAAGTTATGCCCAAAGTTAATAGTTGTAAGGACAAACAGACAGACAAACAGTAGACAGACAAACAGACGGACAGGCCAAAAACTATATGCCCCCGAATCTTTGATTCCGGGGGCATAAAATTAAACAAAATGCATATTGTATTAAAAATATTGAGTATTTAAGCAAAAAGTATTGTATTGTATTGTATTGTATTGAAAAATTTATTTCCACATACAGCACTAATCCCTATAGTTTAGAACACACATACACATACATATGTACCTTTGTATTGAAAATTTCCTGGTTGTATCACATTTTTCTTGTATCCCCCAGATGTGACACTTGATTGTGCTGTAAATTGTAACAAAGTTACACATATCTATTCTACATAATTCTGAATAAACTAAGCTTAACAGAAACTACCTTCAACATGTTCAATATTGAAACTCTTTGAAATGAAAAATCATACTTCACGAAGTACCCATATAAATAGTTGTTACAATGGTTTAGTGCATCACATGAACACAATAATGAATTAAACGTGATGCTAAAGGGCTAAAAATTGACCCCTCCCCTCCCCCCTAATAAAATATAAATTAGTCAATAATTACATAAACAATTATAAGTGTGAATAAATCATTACCTCCATTAAATCCAGTGCTGTCATCATCATCATCGGATGCACTTGATTTGTCACCTACATCCATATCATCCTCACCAACATTTGTATCTCTCCAGGCTTGAAATAAAACACATATGATCATAAATGTAGTTAAAACAAATATTATCATAAATGTAGTATGACAGACTCATATGGTTCTAATATAAACATGATAATGAGTTAAAGAAAATCCTGACGATAATCCCAACAGCACTCACAATAGAGAACAAAATTGAACATCGACAGACCCCTAGCAAGCTAGAGGTGGGACCAGGTGCCCGGGAGGAGTAAGCATCCCCTGTTTGGCTAGCCGCACCCGCCGTCGATGTTTATGAAGCATGGAAATAAAAATGTATAAAATTCATGCACTGTCTGACGTTATGTCTATATAGAAAGTGCTGTGGCAACAATGTCAGGGAAGTATATTCAAAACACTTACTGTCAAACCCCTCGCAGGGAACTTTTTTACGATAAATACAATAACATGTATATCAGTGAGTAAAACTCACAACCTAAACATTAATACATGCATGTTATTGGTACAGGTCAAATTATTGGCATAATACATTACAACATCTTCTCATTAGACAAGTGAACCTTACTCCCCCTTGTTGGATGTCAAACACAAAACTGCATCTCCGGTGGGTTTCCTTCAGAGACTTATCAGACCAAACTTTGAATCAGTTACTGGCAAAAGTCCTTTTTTTAATGTTTTAATGATTTAAGGAATCATTGTAATATTTTTTTGGTTGATCAAGGTATCAACACTAAAAATTGAGAGAAAACTGCAATTCATACGCGTAGCGCAAGATGCTTAAGTTTTCCCTCAATTTTAGTGTTGATACCTCGATCAACCAAAAACATATTACATTGATTACTTATCATTTCATTTTGTCAGTTTTGAAATCATGTTGCTAACGACGTTGCTAAGTGCATACTTCCGTTTTGAGCTGATACAGGTATCAACAAATTTTCTCATCCAATCAGAATCGTCGTTTCTTTATTACAATGGAAATTAAATGATTTTTAATATCATTGAATTGCTTGATTAAATATAGATTCTAGCTTATAGGACATCTGAAAAAGGGGAGGGGGGGGGGGAGAAAGGTATTACACACACCTGTCTCGGGAAGTTGACATCACAAGGACTCAATCAAATATAACCTAACCAAAGTAAACAGTGAAATCTGTGTAAACCTGTACTTCTAGTTGTTAAATTGGTTGTTCTACATTACATGTAAGTAGAATCTTTTGCTGGTCATGATACTTCCTTTTGCAGTTTTATAAAAGTAAACCCTTTCAATTCAGTACAATGATTTGGTGATCCACTCCTGATGCTATTGAATTACGCATTTGGTATTTTTAATCACTGACAGAGGCAAATTTTTGCAATATGAGACTGACCGCGAAAGTAGCGAAAGTTAATTAATACATAGCGATTCGAATTATTCTATGTATACAGTACTGATATGTCTATTCCAACATTACAATTAAGAAATTAAGGGTTCACCTTTCTATAATATTTTTCCTGAAGTTAATTAAGCAATTAATTATGGAGCAGATTCTTAATTTTATACCCAAACAGCCAGATATCAGCTTTGGAAGGGGGGGGGGTCTAAATGGCACAAAATACACTTTATCATAAATATTGTGCTTTATGAATTTTAAAATACCTTCACTGCTGTTGTACGAGTTGGTATTGCCATCTTTTTGGTGACTTCCTGACGCCATGCCAAGGAATAAGGAATGAATCTGAAAAATAATTGAGGTGAAGATTTACTTTGTAAAATATTCCTATATTTCAGATAGAAGAAAATTTGAAAGAGCCAGGAAATCGGGGGAGGGGGGTTGAGCAACAATCTTTTGCATTTTTCAGGATATACATGTAGGTCTGATCCAGTTTTGTTAAGAGATAAACAAAATATCTAATAGCAGAATGCTTACCTGAAAATTGTGTCAGATAGTGACATTAACGTTTCAAAGAATTAACACATTTTTGGACACACACTCTTTATAGCAGAGGAATCGGAAAGAGCGCTTTTAAAATAAGTAAGATTTTTTTATGATATTGGGTATTTGCTATTAGGAAACTTTCATAACATTTAATAGCAATAGCTTTCGACTGCTTCAAGGCCGGATGGGGACTATATAAAGTAACTACAAAAGTTGTCATTTCCTCACTGACTGCTGTAAGGCTAATCACTACCTGACTGGTCTGCTTTATTCCTTATGCCCCTATCAAATTTTGATTGACAGCTTAAAACAGATGATGGGGTATCACATCAGCATAATCAAGTTTACCTGTCGGTAAGTCTTTGATCATTTGATTAACACACAGCTCGCTACTCTAGGAACATGATCACCTGCATTGATGCTGCTATCATCAAAGCAGGTATAAAAAGATTCACGCCTACCAAAGCTACGTCACTCAGGTTTGCATATTAATGACCACTCGGTTGAAAAACCCAAGGTCCGGGATCCTGGATTTCATGCGATTAAAAAGTATCATCAGGAAGCGACACAAGTTTCTTAAACAGCTATAATAAGTTGAGCCATTAGATGAAAAATCAAAGAGTTGAGTCTACCCTGGCTTGCTTAACATATACACAATATGTAATTAATAAAGCTAAAGTTGATTGTTTTGTCTTGTCTCAAACTTCAAACATTGGAAAAACTTTTGATTGGTATAAAATGATAAGCTTTGCAGCTCTTGTGCCAGACCTTTTCATTGGTACCATAAAAGCTGTTATATATAATGAAAATATATTAATTTATACAGTTGCCTGACAAATAATCAGATTCCAGATCTTCTGCAATTATATATTTAATTGATAGATGTTCCGAAGGTCAGGGTGGAGTCTTGAAGTAGATTATGAGGTAGAAGTAAGATAGATGTGTTCACATACATGTATACTGTACTGGTAGAGGACAATCTCCTAGCTACAAATGTATAAACTATTCTGGGCAAAACTACTTGATTAGAATTAGACGTAAAAGTGCAGGTAGTCCAAGTCTGAGTCGGGAAAAGCCGAGTTGAGATTTTTAATTCAAATTTCTCGGCAATGGATAGATTTTGATGAAATTTTCAGGAAATGTTTCCATTTTAAACATACAAATCAATGCATTTTATCTGATTGTAAAATAAATGATTTTATATATTATGTAAGTAATCAGCAATATACTGATTTTTAGCAAACTAAAAGTGGTAGTCCGAGTCTGAGTTGAAAAATACAAAAACACAGATGATTCATGAATGGGTGGATGTATATTGTTCAAATTTTAAGAATTTGTTAGAAATGGATATTGGAATGCTCGGAACTCTTCTAGCTTTTTCCAAATTCATAGGTTTATTTCGTGTTTTTAAGTATAATAAGTAGAAGCCAAGTCCGAGTCAAAAACGAAAAGCTGAGTTGAGACTTTAAATGCAGATTTCTCGGCAACGAATGCATTAAATTTGATGAAATGTTCAGGAAATATGCATTTTATGAATACAATGGATTGTATACATAGCTGTTCGTTTAATTTAATAATTAAATCTTTTACCAATATTGCTAAATTTTCCAGACAATTAAATTTTGATCGTGATATTGTATGTATAACAGACTGATAGATAACAAATTACCTAGAAACTACTTATGTATATGTGTCATACCAGTGGGGAAAACCAGAGCAAAATCGAAAACGAAAGTAGGTCGTTTTATCAAAATGTTCCATTTCTAGTGATCCTTTTTATTTAAATATGAATATCATAAGTAGATACAGCAGTCAACGGATAATGAAACAGGTAGTAACATTTTTATTTTCTGATTTCCCGAAGCAGCGAGCAGGAAAACAAACCGAAAGTAGAATTTTTTAAACATATTTCCTGATTTTTCTCGACTGTCTGTGCATGTTTTCAATCTCATATTTAAAAACATACCTCAGTGCATTCAAGCCTTTAGATTGAGCAAAGTTTTAAACAGCTTCTTTTTCATTTTGCTTATTTTTTGGGCTAAGATCAAGCTGGCCCGCAATAATGATTCCGCAATAACATAATACGATATAGATTTATCGCCTATAGAAGAAGGTAATACATCAGAGTTACCTCTCTTAGGGCACTGCCTGGCTGGAATACATGGAAAGGGGGTGGACAGGGTGAAAGAGAGGGGAAGGAGGCGGGATGAGGGAGAGAGGGGGAGGGAGGAGAAAGGTAAGGGGAGGGGAGGAAGGCGCGGAAAGAGGGAAGAAAGGGAAGGGACAGGTAAAAGAAGGGTAAATAGAAGGGGGAGGGAGCGAGATGGGCGAGGTAAGGGTTGTCAGGCAAGGGGTCAAGGACTTGAAATCAGGGTGATCGCCATTGGGCCCTAACCCGTCGGGCTAGGTCAAAATGGGGTCAGAATAGACAGAACTGGTTATCCTATTTGAAAATAACGTCACTTCGCCTCCGTTTTTTGCAGAGGCTAGCGTAACTAAGGGTTGTCAGGCAAAATAAAGGGTGGTAATCGGACCCAGGGGTCAAGGACTTGAAATCAGGGTGATCGCCATTGGGCCCTAACCCGTCGGGCTAGGTCAAAATGGGGTCAGAATAGACAGAACTGGTTATCCTATTTGAAAATAACGTCACTTCGCCTCCGTTTTTTGCAGAGGCTAGCGTAACTAAGGGTTGTCAGGCAAAATAAAGGGTGGTAATCGGACCCAGGGGTCAAGGACTTGAAATCAGGGTGATCGCCATTGGGCCCTAACCCGTCGGGCTAGGTCAAAATGGGGTCAGAATAGACAGAACTGGTTATCCTATTTGAAAATAACGTCACTTCGCCTCCGTTTTTTGCAGAGGCTAGCGTAACTAAGGGTTGTCAGGCAAAATAAAGGGTGGTAATCGGACCCAGGGGTCAAGGACTTGAAATCAGGGTGATCGCCATTGGGCCCTAACCCGTCGGGCTAGGTCAAAATGGGGTCAGAATAGACAGAACTGGTTATCCTATTTGAAAATAACGTCACTTCGCCTCCGTTTTTTGCAGAGGCTAGCGTAACTAAGGGTTGTCAGGCAAAATAAAGGGTGGTAATCGGACCCAGGGGTCAAGGACTTGAAATCAGGGTGATCGCCATTGGGCCCTAACCCGTCGGGCTAGGTCAAAATGGGGTCAGAATAGACAGAACTGGTTATCCTATTTGAAAATAACGTCACTTCGCCTCCGTTTTTTGCAGAGGCTAGCGTAACTAAGGGTTGTCAGGCAAAATAAAGGGTGGTAATCGGACCCAGGGGTCAAGGACTTGAAATCAGGGTGATCGCCATTGGGCCCTAACCCGTCGGGCTAGGTCAAAATGGGGTCAGAATAGACAGAACTGGTTATCCTATTTGAAAATAACGTCACTTCGCCTCCGTTTTTTGCAGAGGCTAGCGTAACTAAGGGTTGTCAGGCAAAATAAAGGGTGGTAATCGGACCCAGGGGTCAAGGACTTGAAATCAGGGTGATCGCCATTGGGCCCTAACCCGTCGGGCTAGGTCAAAATGGGGTCAGAATAGACAGAACTGGTTATCCTATTTGAAAATAACGTCACTTCGCCTCCGTTTTTTGCAGAGGCTAGCGTAACTAAGGGTTGTCAGGCAAAATAAAGGGTGGTAATCGGACCCAGGGGTCAAGGACTTGAAATCAGGGTGATCGCCATTGGGCCCTAACCCGTCGGGCTAGGTCAAAATGGGGTCAGAATAGACAGAACTGGTTATCCTATTTGAAAATAACGTCACTTCGCCTCCGTTTTTTGCAGAGGCTAGCGTAACTAAGGGTTGTCAGGCAAAATAAAGGGTGGTAATCGGACCCAGGGGTCAAGGACTTGAAATCAGGGTGATCGCCATTGGGCCCTAACCCGTCGGGCTAGGTCAAAATGGGGTCAGAATAGACAGAACTGGTTATCCTATTTGAAAATAACGTCACTTCGCCTCCGTTTTTTGCAGAGGCTAGCGTAACTAAGGGTTGTCAGGCAAAATAAAGGGTGGTAATCGGACCCAGGGGTCAAGGACTTGAAATCAGGGTGATCGCCATTGGGCCCTAACCCGTCGGGCTAGGTCAAAATGGGGTCAGAATAGACAGAACTGGTTATCCTATTTGAAAATAACGTCACTTCGCCTCCGTTTTTTGCAGAGGCTAGCGTAACTAAGGGTTGTCAGGCAAAATAAAGGGTGGTAATCGGACCCAGGGGTCAAGGACTTGAAATCAGGGTGATCGCCATTGGGCCCTAACCCGTCGGGCTAGGTCAAAATGGGGTCAGAATAGACAGAACTGGTTATCCTATTTGAAAATAACGTCACTTCGCCTCCGTTTTTTGCAGAGGCTAGCGTAACTAAGGGTTGTCAGGCAAAATAAAGGGTGGTAATCGGACCCAGGGGTCAAGGACTTGAAATCAGGGTGATCGCCATTGGGCCCTAACCCGTCGGGCTAGGTCAAAATGGGGTCAGAATAGACAGAACTGGTTATCCTATTTGAAAATAACGTCACTTCGCCTCCGTTTTTTGCAGAGGCTAGCGTAACTAAGGGTTGTCAGGCAAAATAAAGGGTGGTAATCGGACCCAGGGGTCAAGGACTTGAAATCAGGGTGATCGCCATTGGGCCCTAACCCGTCGGGCTAGGTCAAAATGGGGTCAGAATAGACAGAACTGGTTATCCTATTTGAAAATAACGTCACTTCGCCTCCGTTTTTTGCAGAGGCTAGCGTAACTAAGGGTTGTCAGGCAAAATAAAGGGTGGTAATCGGACCCAGGGGTCAAGGACTTGAAATCAGGGTGATCGCCATTGGGCCCTAACCCGTCGGGCTAGGTCAAAATGGGGTCAGAATAGACAGAACTGGTTATCCTATTTGAAAATAACGTCACTTCGCCTCCGTTTTTTGCAGAGGCTAGCGTAACTAAGGGTTGTCAGGCAAAATAAAGGGTGGTAATCGGACCCAGGGGTCAAGGACTTGAAATCAGGGTGATCGCCATTGGGCCCTAACCCGTCGGGCTAGGTCAAAATGGGGTCAGAATAGACAGAACTGGTTATCCTATTTGAAAATAACGTCACTTCGCCTCCGTTTTTTGCAGAGGCTAGCGTAACTAAGGGTTGTCAGGCAAAATAAAGGGTGGTAAT
Source organism: Pinctada fucata (assembly GCA_028142955.1). NCBI lineage: Eukaryota > Metazoa > Mollusca > Bivalvia > Pterioida > Pteriidae > Pinctada > Pinctada fucata. The sequence continues at coordinate 38,411,664 of AP027112.1, read as the reverse complement.
CGGACCCAGGGGTCAAGGACTTGAAATCAGGGTGATCGCCATTGGGCCCTAACCCGTCGGGCTAGGTCAAAATGGGGTCAGAATAGACAGAACTGGTTATCCTATTTGAAAATAACGTCACTTCGCCTCCGTTTTTTGCAGAGGCTAGCGTAACTAAGGGTTGTCAGGCAAAATAAAGGGTGGTAATCGGACCCAGGGGTCAAGGACTTGAAATCAGGGTGATCGCCATTGGGCCCTAACCCGTCGGGCTAGGTCAAAATGGGGTCAGAATAGACAGAACTGGTTATCCTATTTGAAAATAACGTCACTTCGCCTCCGTTTTTTGCAGAGGCTAGCGTAACTAAGGGTTGTCAGGCAAAATAAAGGGTGGTAATCGGACCCAGGGGTCAAGGACTTGAAATCAGGGTGATCGCCATTGGGCCCTAACCCGTCGGGCTAGGTCAAAATGGGGTCAGAATAGACAGAACTGGTTATCCTATTTGAAAATAACGTCACTTCGCCTCCGTTTTTTGCAGAGGCTAGCGTAACTAAGGGTTGTCAGGCAAAATAAAGGGTGGTAATCGGACCCAGGGGTCAAGGACTTGAAATCAGGGTGATCGCCATTGGGCCCTAACCCGTCGGGCTAGGTCAAAATGGGGTCAGAATAGACAGAACTGGTTATCCTATTTGAAAATAACGTCACTTCGCCTCCGTTTTTTGCAGAGGCTAGCGTAACTAAGGGTTGTCAGGCAAAATAAAGGGTGGTAATCGGACCCAGGGGTCAAGGACTTGAAATCAGGGTGATCGCCATTGGGCCCTAACCCGTCGGGCTAGGTCAAAATGGGGTCAGAATAGACAGAACTGGTTATCCTATTTGAAAATAACGTCACTTCGCCTCCGTTTTTTGCAGAGGCTAGCGTAACTAAGGGTTGTCAGGCAAAATAAAGGGTGGTAATCGGACCCAGGGGTCAAGGACTTGAAATCAGGGTGATCGCCATTGGGCCCTAACCCGTCGGGCTAGGTCAAAATGGGGTCAGAATAGACAGAACTGGTTATCCTATTTGAAAATAACGTCACTTCGCCTCCGTTTTTTGCAGAGGCTAGCGTAACTAAGGGTTGTCAGGCAAAATAAAGGGTGGTAATCGGACCCAGGGGTCAAGGACTTGAAATCAGGGTGATCGCCATTGGGCCCTAACCCGTCGGGCTAGGTCAAAATGGGGTCAGAATAGACAGAACTGGTTATCCTATTTGAAAATAACGTCACTTCGCCTCCGTTTTTTGCAGAGGCTAGCGTAACTAAGGGTTGTCAGGCAAAATAAAGGGTGGTAATCGGACCCAGGGGTCAAGGACTTGAAATCAGGGTGATCGCCATTGGGCCCTAACCCGTCGGGCTAGGTCAAAATGGGGTCAGAATAGACAGAACTGGTTATCCTATTTGAAAATAACGTCACTTCGCCTCCGTTTTTTGCAGAGGCTAGCGTAACTAAGGGTTGTCAGGCAAAATAAAGGGTGGTAATCGGACCCAGGGGTCAAGGACTTGAAATCAGGGTGATCGCCATTGGGCCCTAACCCGTCGGGCTAGGTCAAAATGGGGTCAGAATAGACAGAACTGGTTATCCTATTTGAAAATAACGTCACTTCGCCTCCGTTTTTTGCAGAGGCTAGCGTAACTAAGGGTTGTCAGGCAAAATAAAGGGTGGTAATCGGACCCAGGGGTCAAGGACTTGAAATCAGGGTGATCGCCATTGGGCCCTAACCCGTCGGGCTAGGTCAAAATGGGGTCAGAATAGACAGAACTGGTTATCCTATTTGAAAATAACGTCACTTCGCCTCCGTTTTTTGCAGAGGCTAGCGTAACTAAGGGTTGTCAGGCAAAATAAAGGGTGGTAATCGGACCCAGGGGTCAAGGACTTGAAATCAGGGTGATCGCCATTGGGCCCTAACCCGTCGGGCTAGGTCAAAATGGGGTCAGAATAGACAGAACTGGTTATCCTATTTGAAAATAACGTCACTTCGCCTCCGTTTTTTGCAGAGGCTAGCGTAACTAAGGGTTGTCAGGCAAAATAAAGGGTGGTAATCGGACCCAGGGGTCAAGGACTTGAAATCAGGGTGATCGCCATTGGGCCCTAACCCGTCGGGCTAGGTCAAAATGGGGTCAGAATAGACAGAACTGGTTATCCTATTTGAAAATAACGTCACTTCGCCTCCGTTTTTTGCAGAGGCTAGCGTAACTAAGGGTTGTCAGGCAAAATAAAGGGTGGTAATCGGACCCAGGGGTCAAGGACTTGAAATCAGGGTGATCGCCATTGGGCCCTAACCCGTCGGGCTAGGTCAAAATGGGGTCAGAATAGACAGAACTGGTTATCCTATTTGAAAATAACGTCACTTCGCCTCCGTTTTTTGCAGAGGCTAGCGTAACTAAGGGTTGTCAGGCAAAATAAAGGGTGGTAATCGGACCCAGGGGTCAAGGACTTGAAATCAGGGTGATCGCCATTGGGCCCTAACCCGTCGGGCTAGGTCAAAATGGGGTCAGAATAGACAGAACTGGTTATCCTATTTGAAAATAACGTCACTTCGCCTCCGTTTTTTGCAGAGGCTAGCGTAACTAAGGGTTGTCAGGCAAAATAAAGGGTGGTAATCGGACCCAGGGGTCAAGGACTTGAAATCAGGGTGATCGCCATTGGGCCCTAACCCGTCGGGCTAGGTCAAAATGGGGTCAGAATAGACAGAACTGGTTATCCTATTTGAAAATAACGTCACTTCGCCTCCGTTTTTTGCAGAGGCTAGCGTAACTAAGGGTTGTCAGGCAAAATAAAGGGTGGTAATCGGACCCAGGGGTCAAGGACTTGAAATCAGGGTGATCGCCATTGGGCCCTAACCCGTCGGGCTAGGTCAAAATGGGGTCAGAATAGACAGAACTGGTTATCCTATTTGAAAATAACGTCACTTCGCCTCCGTTTTTTGCAGAGGCTAGCGTAACTAAGGGTTGTCAGGCAAAATAAAGGGTGGTAATCGGACCCAGGGGTCAAGGACTTGAAATCAGGGTGATCGCCATTGGGCCCTAACCCGTCGGGCTAGGTCAAAATGGGGTCAGAATAGACAGAACTGGTTATCCTATTTGAAAATAACGTCACTTCGCCTCCGTTTTTTGCAGAGGCTAGCGTAACTAAGGGTTGTCAGGCAAAATAAAGGGTGGTAATCGGACCCAGGGGTCAAGGACTTGAAATCAGGGTGATCGCCATTGGGCCCTAACCCGTCGGGCTAGGTCAAAATGGGGTCAGAATAGACAGAACTGGTTATCCTATTTGAAAATAACGTCACTTCGCCTCCGTTTTTTGCAGAGGCTAGCGTAACTAAGGGTTGTCAGGCAAAATAAAGGGTGGTAATCGGACCCAGGGGTCAAGGACTTGAAATCAGGGTGATCGCCATTGGGCCCTAACCCGTCGGGCTAGGTCAAAATGGGGTCAGAATAGACAGAACTGGTTATCCTATTTGAAAATAACGTCACTTCGCCTCCGTTTTTTGCAGAGGCTAGCGTAACTAAGGGTTGTCAGGCAAAATAAAGGGTGGTAATCGGACCCAGGGGTCAAGGACTTGAAATCAGGGTGATCGCCATTGGGCCCTAACCCGTCGGGCTAGGTCAAAATGGGGTCAGAATAGACAGAACTGGTTATCCTATTTGAAAATAACGTCACTTCGCCTCCGTTTTTTGCAGAGGCTAGCGTAACTAAGGGTTGTCAGGCAAAATAAAGGGTGGTAATCGGACCCAGGGGTCAAGGACTTGAAATCAGGGTGATCGCCATTGGGCCCTAACCCGTCGGGCTAGGTCAAAATGGGGTCAGAATAGACAGAACTGGTTATCCTATTTGAAAATAACGTCACTTCGCCTCCGTTTTTTGCAGAGGCTAGCGTAACTAAGGGTTGTCAGGCAAAATAAAGGGTGGTAATCGGACCCAGGGGTCAAGGACTTGAAATCAGGGTGATCGCCATTGGGCCCTAACCCGTCGGGCTAGGTCAAAATGGGGTCAGAATAGACAGAACTGGTTATCCTATTTGAAAATAACGTCACTTCGCCTCCGTTTTTTGCAGAGGCTAGCGTAACTAAGGGTTGTCAGGCAAAATAAAGGGTGGTAATCGGACCCAGGGGTCAAGGACTTGAAATCAGGGTGATCGCCATTGGGCCCTAACCCGTCGGGCTAGGTCAAAATGGGGTCAGAATAGACAGAACTGGTTATCCTATTTGAAAATAACGTCACTTCGCCTCCGTTTTTTGCAGAGGCTAGCGTAACTAAGGGTTGTCAGGCAAAATAAAGGGTGGTAATCGGACCCAGGGGTCAAGGACTTGAAATCAGGGTGATCGCCATTGGGCCCTAACCCGTCGGGCTAGGTCAAAATGGGGTCAGAATAGACAGAACTGGTTATCCTATTTGAAAATAACGTCACTTCGCCTCCGTTTTTTGCAGAGGCTAGCGTAACTAAGGGTTGTCAGGCAAAATAAAGGGTGGTAATCGGACCCAGGGGTCAAGGACTTGAAATCAGGGTGATCGCCATTGGGCCCTAACCCGTCGGGCTAGGTCAAAATGGGGTCAGAATAGACAGAACTGGTTATCCTATTTGAAAATAACGTCACTTCGCCTCCGTTTTTTGCAGAGGCTAGCGTAACTAAGGGTTGTCAGGCAAAATAAAGGGTGGTAATCGGACCCAGGGGTCAAGGACTTGAAATCAGGGTGATCGCCATTGGGCCCTAACCCGTCGGGCTAGGTCAAAATGGGGTCAGAATAGACAGAACTGGTTATCCTATTTGAAAATAACGTCACTTCGCCTCCGTTTTTTGCAGAGGCTAGCGTAACTAAGGGTTGTCAGGCAAAATAAAGGGTGGTAATCGGACCCAGGGGTCAAGGACTTGAAATCAGGGTGATCGCCATTGGGCCCTAACCCGTCGGGCTAGGTCAAAATGGGGTCAGAATAGACAGAACTGGTTATCCTATTTGAAAATAACGTCACTTCGCCTCCGTTTTTTGCAGAGGCTAGCGTAACTAAGGGTTGTCAGGCAAAATAAAGGGTGGTAATCGGACCCAGGGGTCAAGGACTTGAAATCAGGGTGATCGCCATTGGGCCCTAACCCGTCGGGCTAGGTCAAAATGGGGTCAGAATAGACAGAACTGGTTATCCTATTTGAAAATAACGTCACTTCGCCTCCGTTTTTTGCAGAGGCTAGCGTAACTAAGGGTTGTCAGGCAAAATAAAGGGTGGTAATCGGACCCAGGGGTCAAGGACTTGAAATCAGGGTGATCGCCATTGGGCCCTAACCCGTCGGGCTAGGTCAAAATGGGGTCAGAATAGACAGAACTGGTTATCCTATTTGAAAATAACGTCACTTCGCCTCCGTTTTTTGCAGAGGCTAGCGTAACTAAGGGTTGTCAGGCAAAATAAAGGGTGGTAATCGGACCCAGGGGTCAAGGACTTGAAATCAGGGTGATCGCCATTGGGCCCTAACCCGTCGGGCTAGGTCAAAATGGGGTCAGAATAGACAGAACTGGTTATCCTATTTGAAAATAACGTCACTTCGCCTCCGTTTTTTGCAGAGGCTAGCGTAACTAAGGGTTGTCAGGCAAAATAAAGGGTGGTAATCGGACCCAGGGGTCAAGGACTTGAAATCAGGGTGATCGCCATTGGGCCCTAACCCGTCGGGCTAGGTCAAAATGGGGTCAGAATAGACAGAACTGGTTATCCTATTTGAAAATAACGTCACTTCGCCTCCGTTTTTTGCAGAGGCTAGCGTAACTAAGGGTTGTCAGGCAAAATAAAGGGTGGTAATCGGACCCAGGGGTCAAGGACTTGAAATCAGGGTGATCGCCATTGGGCCCTAACCCGTCGGGCTAGGTCAAAATGGGGTCAGAATAGACAGAACTGGTTATCCTATTTGAAAATAACGTCACTTCGCCTCCGTTTTTTGCAGAGGCTAGCGTAACTAAGGGTTGTCAGGCAAAATAAAGGGTGGTAATCGGACCCAGGGGTCAAGGACTTGAAATCAGGGTGATCGCCATTGGGCCCTAACCCGTCGGGCTAGGTCAAAATGGGGTCAGAATAGACAGAACTGGTTATCCTATTTGAAAATAACGTCACTTCGCCTCCGTTTTTTGCAGAGGCTAGCGTAACTAAGGGTTGTCAGGCAAAATAAAGGGTGGTAATCGGACCCAGGGGTCAAGGACTTGAAATCAGGGTGATCGCCATTGGGCCCTAACCCGTCGGGCTAGGTCAAAATGGGGTCAGAATAGACAGAACTGGTTATCCTATTTGAAAATAACGTCACTTCGCCTCCGTTTTTTGCAGAGGCTAGCGTAACTAAGGGTTGTCAGGCAAAATAAAGGGTGGTAATCGGACCCAGGGGTCAAGGACTTGAAATCAGGGTGATCGCCATTGGGCCCTAACCCGTCGGGCTAGGTCAAAATGGGGTCAGAATAGACAGAACTGGTTATCCTATTTGAAAATAACGTCACTTCGCCTCCGTTTTTTGCAGAGGCTAGCGTAACTAAGGGTTGTCAGGCAAAATAAAGGGTGGTAATCGGACCCAGGGGTCAAGGACTTGAAATCAGGGTGATCGCCATTGGGCCCTAACCCGTCGGGCTAGGTCAAAATGGGGTCAGAATAGACAGAACTGGTTATCCTATTTGAAAATAACGTCACTTCGCCTCCGTTTTTTGCAGAGGCTAGCGTAACTAAGGGTTGTCAGGCAAAATAAAGGGTGGTAATCGGACCCAGGGGTCAAGGACTTGAAATCAGGGTGATCGCCATTGGGCCCTAACCCGTCGGGCTAGGTCAAAATGGGGTCAGAATAGACAGAACTGGTTATCCTATTTGAAAATAACGTCACTTCGCCTCCGTTTTTTGCAGAGGCTAGCGTAACTAAGGGTTGTCAGGCAAAATAAAGGGTGGTAATCGGACCCAGGGGTCAAGGACTTGAAATCAGGGTGATCGCCATTGGGCCCTAACCCGTCGGGCTAGGTCAAAATGGGGTCAGAATAGACAGAACTGGTTATCCTATTTGAAAATAACGTCACTTCGCCTCCGTTTTTTGCAGAGGCTAGCGTAACTAAGGGTTGTCAGGCAAAATAAAGGGTGGTAATCGGACCCAGGGGTCAAGGACTTGAAATCAGGGTGATCGCCATTGGGCCCTAACCCGTCGGGCTAGGTCAAAATGGGGTCAGAATAGACAGAACTGGTTATCCTATTTGAAAATAACGTCACTTCGCCTCCGTTTTTTGCAGAGGCTAGCGTAACTAAGGGTTGTCAGGCAAAATAAAGGGTGGTAATCGGACCCAGGGGTCAAGGACTTGAAATCAGGGTGATCGCCATTGGGCCCTAACCCGTCGGGCTAGGTCAAAATGGGGTCAGAATAGACAGAACTGGTTATCCTATTTGAAAATAACGTCACTTCGCCTCCGTTTTTTGCAGAGGCTAGCGTAACTAAGGGTTGTCAGGCAAAATAAAGGGTGGTAATCGGACCCAGGGGTCAAGGACTTGAAATCAGGGTGATCGCCATTGGGCCCTAACCCGTCGGGCTAGGTCAAAATGGGGTCAGAATAGACAGAACTGGTTATCCTATTTGAAAATAACGTCACTTCGCCTCCGTTTTTTGCAGAGGCTAGCGTAACTAAGGGTTGTCAGGCAAAATAAAGGGTGGTAATCGGACCCAGGGGTCAAGGACTTGAAATCAGGGTGATCGCCATTGGGCCCTAACCCGTCGGGCTAGGTCAAAATGGGGTCAGAATAGACAGAACTGGTTATCCTATTTGAAAATAACGTCACTTCGCCTCCGTTTTTTGCAGAGGCTAGCGTAACTAAGGGTTGTCAGGCAAAATAAAGGGTGGTAATCGGACCCAGGGGTCAAGGACTTGAAATCAGGGTGATCGCCATTGGGCCCTAACCCGTCGGGCTAGGTCAAAATGGGGTCAGAATAGACAGAACTGGTTATCCTATTTGAAAATAACGTCACTTCGCCTCCGTTTTTTGCAGAGGCTAGCGTAACTAAGGGTTGTCAGGCAAAATAAAGGGTGGTAATCGGACCCAGGGGTCAAGGACTTGAAATCAGGGTGATCGCCATTGGGCCCTAACCCGTCGGGCTAGGTCAAAATGGGGTCAGAATAGACAGAACTGGTTATCCTATTTGAAAATAACGTCACTTCGCCTCCGTTTTTTGCAGAGGCTAGCGTAACTAAGGGTTGTCAGGCAAAATAAAGGGTGGTAATCGGACCCAGGGGTCAAGGACTTGAAATCAGGGTGATCGCCATTGGGCCCTAACCCGTCGGGCTAGGTCAAAATGGGGTCAGAATAGACAGAACTGGTTATCCTATTTGAAAATAACGTCACTTCGCCTCCGTTTTTTGCAGAGGCTAGCGTAACTAAGGGTTGTCAGGCAAAATAAAGGGTGGTAATCGGACCCAGGGGTCGAGGACTTGAAATCAGGGTGATCGCCATTGGGCCCTAACCCGTCGGGCTAGGTCAAAATGGGGTCAGAATAGACAGAACTGGTTATCCTATTTGAAAATAACGTCACTTCGCCTCCGTTTTTTGCAGAGGCTAGCGTAACTAAGGGTTGTCAGGCAAAATAAAGGGTGGTAATCGGACCCAGGGGTCGAGGACTTGAAATCAGGGTGATCGCCATTGGGCCCTAACCCGTCGGGCTAGGTCAAAATGGGGTCAGAATAGACAGAACTGGTTATCCTATTTGAAAATAACGTCACTTCGCCTCCGTTTTTTGCAGAGGCTAGCGTAACTAAGGGTTGTCAGGCAAAATAAAGGGTGGTAATCGGACCCAGGGGTCAAGGACTTGAAATCAGGGTGATCGCCATTGGGCCCTAACCCGTCGGGCTAGGTCAAAATGGGGTCAGAATAGACAGAACTGGTTATCCTATTTGAAAATAACGTCACTTCGCCTCCGTTTTTTGCAGAGGCTAGCGTAACTAAGGGTTGTCAGGCAAAATAAAGGGTGGTAATCGGACCCAGGGGTCAAGGACTTGAAATCAGGGTGATCGCCATTGGGCCCTAACCCGTCGGGCTAGGTCAAAATGGGGTCAGAATAGACAGAACTGGTTATCCTATTTGAAAATAACGTCACTTCGCCTCCGTTTTTTGCAGAGGCTAGCGTAACTAAGGGTTGTCAGGCAAAATAAAGGGTGGTAATCGGACCCAGGGGTCAAGGACTTGAAATCAGGGTGATCGCCATTGGGCCCTAACCCGTCGGGCTAGGTCAAAATGGGGTCAGAATAGACAGAACTGGTTATCCTATTTGAAAATAACGTCACTTCGCCTCCGTTTTTTGCAGAGGCTAGCGTAACTAAGGGTTGTCAGGCAAAATAAAGGGTGGTAATCGGACCCAGGGGTCGAGGACTTGAAATCAGGGTGATCGCCATTGGGCCCTAACCCGTCGGGCTAGGTCAAAATGGGGTCAGAATAGACAGAACTGGTTATCCTATTTGAAAATAACGTCACTTCGCCTCCGTTTTTTGCAGAGGCTAGCGTAACTAAGGGTTGTCAGGCAAAATAAAGGGTGGTAATCGGACCCAGGGGTCGAGGACTTGAAATCAGGGTGATCGCCATTGGGCCCTAACCCGTCGGGCTAGGTCAAAATGGGGTCAGAATAGACAGAACTGGTTATCCTATTTGAAAATAACGTCACTTCGCCTCCGTTTTTTGCAGAGGCTAGCGTAACTAAGGGTTGTCAGGCAAAATAAAGGGTGGTAATCGGACCCAGGGGTCAAGGACTTGAAATCAGGGTGATCGCCATTGGGCCCTAACCCGTCGGGCTAGGTCAAAATGGGGTCAGAATAGACAGAACTGGTTATCCTATTTGAAAATAACGTCACTTCGCCTCCGTTTTTTGCAGAGGCTAGCGTAACTAAGGGTTGTCAGGCAAAATAAAGGGTGGTAATCGGACCCAGGGGTCGAGGACTTGAAATCAGGGTGATCGCCATTGGGCCCTAACCCGTCGGGCTAGGTCAAAATGGGGTCAGAATAGACAGAACTGGTTATCCTATTTGAAAATAACGTCACTTCGCCTCCGTTTTTTGCAGAGGCTAGCGTAACTAAGGGTTGTCAGGCAAAATAAAGGGTGGTAATCGGACCCAGGGGTCAAGGACTTGAAATCAGGGTGATCGCCATTGGGCCCTAACCCGTCGGGCTAGGTCAAAATGGGGTCAGAATAGACAGAACTGGTTATCCTATTTGAAAATAACGTCACTTCGCCTCCGTTTTTTGCAGAGGCTAGCGTAACTAAGGGTTGTCAGGCAAAATAAAGGGTGGTAATCGGACCCAGGGGTCAAGGACTTGAAATCAGGGTGATCGCCATTGGGCCCTAACCCGTCGGGCTAGGTCAAAATGGGGTCAGAATAGACAGAACTGGTTATCCTATTTGAAAATAACGTCACTTCGCCTCCGTTTTTTGCAGAGGCTAGCGTAACTAAGGGTTGTCAGGCAAAATAAAGGGTGGTAATCGGACCCAGGGGTCAAGGACTTGAAATCAGGGTGATCGCCATTGGGCCCTAACCCGTCGGGCTAGGTCAAAATGGGGTCAGAATAGACAGAACTGGTTATCCTATTTGAAAATAACGTCACTTCGCCTCCGTTTTTTGCAGAGGCTAGCGTAACTAAGGGTTGTCAGGCAAAATAAAGGGTGGTAATCGGACCCAGGGGTCAAGGACTTGAAATCAGGGTGATCGCCATTGGGCCCTAACCCGTCGGGCTAGGTCAAAATGGGGTCAGAATAGACAGAACTGGTTATCCTATTTGAAAATAACGTCACTTCGCCTCCGTTTTTTGCAGAGGCTAGCGTAACTAAGGGTTGTCAGGCAAAATAAAGGGTGGTAATCGGACCCAGGGGTCAAGGACTTGAAATCAGGGTGATCGCCATTGGGCCCTAACCCGTCGGGCTAGGTCAAAATGGGGTCAGAATAGACAGAACTGGTTATCCTATTTGAAAATAACGTCACTTCGCCTCCGTTTTTTGCAGAGGCTAGCGTAACTAAGGGTTGTCAGGCAAAATAAAGGGTGGTAATCGGACCCAGGGGTCAAGGACTTGAAATCAGGGTGATCGCCATTGGGCCCTAACCCGTCGGGCTAGGTCAAAATGGGGTCAGAATAGACAGAACTGGTTATCCTATTTGAAAATAACGTCACTTCGCCTCCGTTTTTTGCAGAGGCTAGCGTAACTAAGGGTTGTCAGGCAAAATAAAGGGTGGTAATCGGACCCAGGGGTCAAGGACTTGAAATCAGGGTGATCGCCATTGGGCCCTAACCCGTCGGGCTAGGTCAAAATGGGGTCAGAATAGACAGAACTGGTTATCCTATTTGAAAATAACGTCACTTCGCCTCCGTTTTTTGCAGAGGCTAGCGTAACTAAGGGTTGTCAGGCAAAATAAAGGGTGGTAATCGGACCCAGGGGTCAAGGACTTGAAATCAGGGTGATCGCCATTGGGCCCTAACCCGTCGGGCTAGGTCAAAATGGGGTCAGAATAGACAGAACTGGTTATCCTATTTGAAAATAACGTCACTTCGCCTCCGTTTTTTGCAGAGGCTAGCGTAACTAAGGGTTGTCAGGCAAAATAAAGGGTGGTAATCGGACCCAGGGGTCAAGGACTTGAAATCAGGGTGATCGCCATTGGGCCCTAACCCGTCGGGCTAGGTCAAAATGGGGTCAGAATAGACAGAACTGGTTATCCTATTTGAAAATAACGTCACTTCGCCTCCGTTTTTTGCAGAGGCTAGCGTAACTAAGGGTTGTCAGGCAAAATAAAGGGTGGTAATCGGACCCAGGGGTCAAGGACTTGAAATCAGGGTGATCGCCATTGGGCCCTAACCCGTCGGGCTAGGTCAAAATGGGGTCAGAATAGACAGAACTGGTTATCCTATTTGAAAATAACGTCACTTCGCCTCCGTTTTTTGCAGAGGCTAGCGTAACTAAGGGTTGTCAGGCAAAATAAAGGGTGGTAATCGGACCCAGGGGTCAAGGACTTGAAATCAGGGTGATCGCCATTGGGCCCTAACCCGTCGGGCTAGGTCAAAATGGGGTCAGAATAGACAGAACTGGTTATCCTATTTGAAAATAACGTCACTTCGCCTCCGTTTTTTGCAGAGGCTAGCGTAACTAAGGGTTGTCAGGCAAAATAAAGGGTGGTAATCGGACCCAGGGGTCAAGGACTTGAAATCAGGGTGATCGCCATTGGGCCCTAACCCGTCGGGCTAGGTCAAAATGGGGTCAGAATAGACAGAACTGGTTATCCTATTTGAAAATAACGTCACTTCGCCTCCGTTTTTTGCAGAGGCTAGCGTAACTAAGGGTTGTCAGGCAAAATAAAGGGTGGTAATCGGACCCAGGGGTCAAGGACTTGAAATCAGGGTGATCGCCATTGGGCCCTAACCCGTCGGGCTAGGTCAAAATGGGGTCAGAATAGACAGAACTGGTTATCCTATTTGAAAATAACGTCACTTCGCCTCCGTTTTTTGCAGAGGCTAGCGTAACTAAGGGTTGTCAGGCAAAATAAAGGGTGGTAATCGGACCCAGGGGTCAAGGACTTGAAATCAGGGTGATCGCCATTGGGCCCTAACCCGTCGGGCTAGGTCAAAATGGGGTCAGAATAGACAGAACTGGTTATCCTATTTGAAAATAACGTCACTTCGCCTCCGTTTTTTGCAGAGGCTAGCGTAACTAAGGGTTGTCAGGCAAAATAAAGGGTGGTAATCGGACCCAGGGGTCAAGGACTTGAAATCAGGGTGATCGCCATTGGGCCCTAACCCGTCGGGCTAGGTCAAAATGGGGTCAGAATAGACAGAACTGGTTATCCTATTTGAAAATAACGTCACTTCGCCTCCGTTTTTTGCAGAGGCTAGCGTAACTAAGGGTTGTCAGGCAAAATAAAGGGTGGTAATCGGACCCAGGGGTCAAGGACTTGAAATCAGGGTGATCGCCATTGGGCCCTAACCCGTCGGGCTAGGTCAAAATGGGGTCAGAATAGACAGAACTGGTTATCCTATTTGAAAATAACGTCACTTCGCCTCCGTTTTTTGCAGAGGCTAGCGTAACTAAGGGTTGTCAGGCAAAATAAAGGGTGGTAATCGGACCCAGGGGTCAAGGACTTGAAATCAGGGTGATCGCCATTGGGCCCTAACCCGTCGGGCTAGGTCAAAATGGGGTCAGAATAGACAGAACTGGTTATCCTATTTGAAAATAACGTCACTTCGCCTCCGTTTTTTGCAGAGGCTAGCGTAACTAAGGGTTGTCAGGCAAAATAAAGGGTGGTAATCGGACCCAGGGGTCAAGGACTTGAAATCAGGGTGATCGCCATTGGGCCCTAACCCGTCGGGCTAGGTCAAAATGGGGTCAGAATAGACAGAACTGGTTATCCTATTTGAAAATAACGTCACTTCGCCTCCGTTTTTTGCAGAGGCTAGCGTAACTAAGGGTTGTCAGGCAAAATAAAGGGTGGTAATCGGACCCAGGGGTCAAGGACTTGAAATCAGGGTGATCGCCATTGGGCCCTAACCCGTCGGGCTAGGTCAAAATGGGGTCAGAATAGACAGAACTGGTTATCCTATTTGAAAATAACGTCACTTCGCCTCCGTTTTTTGCAGAGGCTAGCGTAACTAAGGGTTGTCAGGCAAAATAAAGGGTGGTAATCGGACCCAGGGGTCAAGGACTTGAAATCAGGGTGATCGCCATTGGGCCCTAACCCGTCGGGCTAGGTCAAAATGGGGTCAGAATAGACAGAACTGGTTATCCTATTTGAAAATAACGTCACTTCGCCTCCGTTTTTTGCAGAGGCTAGCGTAACTAAGGGTTGTCAGGCAAAATAAAGGGTGGTAATCGGACCCAGGGGTCAAGGACTTGAAATCAGGGTGATCGCCATTGGGCCCTAACCCGTCGGGCTAGGTCAAAATGGGGTCAGAATAGACAGAACTGGTTATCCTATTTGAAAATAACGTCACTTCGCCTCCGTTTTTTGCAGAGGCTAGCGTAACTAAGGGTTGTCAGGCAAAATAAAGGGTGGTAATCGGACCCAGGGGTCAAGGACTTGAAATCAGGGTGATCGCCATTGGGCCCTAACCCGTCGGGCTAGGTCAAAATGGGGTCAGAATAGACAGAACTGGTTATCCTATTTGAAAATAACGTCACTTCGCCTCCGTTTTTTGCAGAGGCTAGCGTAACTAAGGGTTGTCAGGCAAAATAAAGGGTGGTAATCGGACCCAGGGGTCAAGGACTTGAAATCAGGGTGATCGCCATTGGGCCCTAACCCGTCGGGCTAGGTCAAAATGGGGTCAGAATAGACAGAACTGGTTATCCTATTTGAAAATAACGTCACTTCGCCTCCGTTTTTTGCAGAGGCTAGCGTAACTAAGGGTTGTCAGGCAAAATAAAGGGTGGTAATCGGACCCAGGGGTCAAGGACTTGAAATCAGGGTGATCGCCATTGGGCCCTAACCCGTCGGGCTAGGTCAAAATGGGGTCAGAATAGACAGAACTGGTTATCCTATTTGAAAATAACGTCACTTCGCCTCCGTTTTTTGCAGAGGCTAGCGTAACTAAGGGTTGTCAGGCAAAATAAAGGGTGGTAATCGGACCCAGGGGTCAAGGACTTGAAATCAGGGTGATCGCCATTGGGCCCTAACCCGTCGGGCTAGGTCAAAATGGGGTCAGAATAGACAGAACTGGTTATCCTATTTGAAAATAACGTCACTTCGCCTCCGTTTTTTGCAGAGGCTAGCGTAACTAAGGGTTGTCAGGCAAAATAAAGGGTGGTAATCGGACCCAGGGGTCAAGGACTTGAAATCAGGGTGATCGCCATTGGGCCCTAACCCGTCGGGCTAGGTCAAAATGGGGTCAGAATAGACAGAACTGGTTATCCTATTTGAAAATAACGTCACTTCGCCTCCGTTTTTTGCAGAGGCTAGCGTAACTAAGGGTTGTCAGGCAAAATAAAGGGTGGTAATCGGACCCAGGGGTCAAGGACTTGAAATCAGGGTGATCGCCATTGGGCCCTAACCCGTCGGGCTAGGTCAAAATGGGGTCAGAATAGACAGAACTGGTTATCCTATTTGAAAATAACGTCACTTCGCCTCCGTTTTTTGCAGAGGCTAGCGTAACTAAGGGTTGTCAGGCAAAATAAAGGGTGGTAATCGGACCCAGGGGTCAAGGACTTGAAATCAGGGTGATCGCCATTGGGCCCTAACCCGTCGGGCTAGGTCAAAATGGGGTCAGAATAGACAGAACTGGTTATCCTATTTGAAAATAACGTCACTTCGCCTCCGTTTTTTGCAGAGGCTAGCGTAACTAAGGGTTGTCAGGCAAAATAAAGGGTGGTAATCGGACCCAGGGGTCAAGGACTTGAAATCAGGGTGATCGCCATTGGGCCCTAACCCGTCGGGCTAGGTCAAAATGGGGTCAGAATAGACAGAACTGGTTATCCTATTTGAAAATAACGTCACTTCGCCTCCGTTTTTTGCAGAGGCTAGCGTAACTAAGGGTTGTCAGGCAAAATAAAGGGTGGTAATCGGACCCAGGGGTCAAGGACTTGAAATCAGGGTGATCGCCATTGGGCCCTAACCCGTCGGGCTAGGTCAAAATGGGGTCAGAATAGACAGAACTGGTTATCCTATTTGAAAATAACGTCACTTCGCCTCCGTTTTTTGCAGAGGCTAGCGTAACTAAGGGTTGTCAGGCAAAATAAAGGGTGGTAATCGGACCCAGGGGTCAAGGACTTGAAATCAGGGTGATCGCCATTGGGCCCTAACCCGTCGGGCTAGGTCAAAATGGGGTCAGAATAGACAGAACTGGTTATCCTATTTGAAAATAACGTCACTTCGCCTCCGTTTTTTGCAGAGGCTAGCGTAACTAAGGGTTGTCAGGCAAAATAAAGGGTGGTAATCGGACCCAGGGGTCAAGGACTTGAAATCAGGGTGATCGCCATTGGGCCCTAACCCGTCGGGCTAGGTCAAAATGGGGTCAGAATAGACAGAACTGGTTATCCTATTTGAAAATAACGTCACTTCGCCTCCGTTTTTTGCAGAGGCTAGCGTAACTAAGGGTTGTCAGGCAAAATAAAGGGTGGTAATCGGACCCAGGGGTCAAGGACTTGAAATCAGGGTGATCGCCATTGGGCCCTAACCCGTCGGGCTAGGTCAAAATGGGGTCAGAATAGACAGAACTGGTTATCCTATTTGAAAATAACGTCACTTCGCCTCCGTTTTTTGCAGAGGCTAGCGTAACTAAGGGTTGTCAGGCAAAATAAAGGGTGGTAATCGGACCCAGGGGTCAAGGACTTGAAATCAGGGTGATCGCCATTGGGCCCTAACCCGTCGGGCTAGGTCAAAATGGGGTCAGAATAGACAGAACTGGTTATCCTATTTGAAAATAACGTCACTTCGCCTCCGTTTTTTGCAGAGGCTAGCGTAACTAAGGGTTGTCAGGCAAAATAAAGGGTGGTAATCGGACCCAGGGGTCAAGGACTTGAAATCAGGGTGATCGCCATTGGGCCCTAACCCGTCGGGCTAGGTCAAAATGGGGTCAGAATAGACAGAACTGGTTATCCTATTTGAAAATAACGTCACTTCGCCTCCGTTTTTTGCAGAGGCTAGCGTAACTAAGGGTTGTCAGGCAAAATAAAGGGTGGTAATCGGACCCAGGGGTCAAGGACTTGAAATCAGGGTGATCGCCATTGGGCCCTAACCCGTCGGGCTAGGTCAAAATGGGGTCAGAATAGACAGAACTGGTTATCCTATTTGAAAATAACGTCACTTCGCCTCCGTTTTTTGCAGAGGCTAGCGTAACTAAGGGTTGTCAGGCAAAATAAAGGGTGGTAATCGGACCCAGGGGTCAAGGACTTGAAATCAGGGTGATCGCCATTGGGCCCTAACCCGTCGGGCTAGGTCAAAATGGGGTCAGAATAGACAGAACTGGTTATCCTATTTGAAAATAACGTCACTTCGCCTCCGTTTTTTGCAGAGGCTAGCGTAACTAAGGGTTGTCAGGCAAAATAAAGGGTGGTAATCGGACCCAGGGGTCAAGGACTTGAAATCAGGGTGATCGCCATTGGGCCCTAACCCGTCGGGCTAGGTCAAAATGGGGTCAGAATAGACAGAACTGGTTATCCTATTTGAAAATAACGTCACTTCGCCTCCGTTTTTTGCAGAGGCTAGCGTAACTAAGGGTTGTCAGGCAAAATAAAGGGTGGTAATCGGACCCAGGGGTCAAGGACTTGAAATCAGGGTGATCGCCATTGGGCCCTAACCCGTCGGGCTAGGTCAAAATGGGGTCAGAATAGACAGAACTGGTTATCCTATTTGAAAATAACGTCACTTCGCCTCCGTTTTTTGCAGAGGCTAGCGTAACTAAGGGTTGTCAGGCAAAATAAAGGGTGGTAATCGGACCCAGGGGTCAAGGACTTGAAATCAGGGTGATCGCCATTGGGCCCTAACCCGTCGGGCTAGGTCAAAATGGGGTCAGAATAGACAGAACTGGTTATCCTATTTGAAAATAACGTCACTTCGCCTCCGTTTTTTGCAGAGGCTAGCGTAACTAAGGGTTGTCAGGCAAAATAAAGGGTGGTAATCGGACCCAGGGGTCAAGGACTTGAAATCAGGGTGATCGCCATTGGGCCCTAACCCGTCGGGCTAGGTCAAAATGGGGTCAGAATAGACAGAACTGGTTATCCTATTTGAAAATAACGTCACTTCGCCTCCGTTTTTTGCAGAGGCTAGCGTAACTAAGGGTTGTCAGGCAAAATAAAGGGTGGTAATCGGACCCAGGGGTCAAGGACTTGAAATCAGGGTGATCGCCATTGGGCCCTAACCCGTCGGGCTAGGTCAAAATGGGGTCAGAATAGACAGAACTGGTTATCCTATTTGAAAATAACGTCACTTCGCCTCCGTTTTTTGCAGAGGCTAGCGTAACTAAGGGTTGTCAGGCAAAATAAAGGGTGGTAATCGGACCCAGGGGTCAAGGACTTGAAATCAGGGTGATCGCCATTGGGCCCTAACCCGTCGGGCTAGGTCAAAATGGGGTCAGAATAGACAGAACTGGTTATCCTATTTGAAAATAACGTCACTTCGCCTCCGTTTTTTGCAGAGGCTAGCGTAACTAAGGGTTGTCAGGCAAAATAAAGGGTGGTAATCGGACCCAGGGGTCAAGGACTTGAAATCAGGGTGATCGCCATTGGGCCCTAACCCGTCGGGCTAGGTCAAAATGGGGTCAGAATAGACAGAACTGGTTATCCTATTTGAAAATAACGTCACTTCGCCTCCGTTTTTTGCAGAGGCTAGCGTAACTAAGGGTTGTCAGGCAAAATAAAGGGTGGTAATCGGACCCAGGGGTCAAGGACTTGAAATCAGGGTGATCGCCATTGGGCCCTAACCCGTCGGGCTAGGTCAAAATGGGGTCAGAATAGACAGAACTGGTTATCCTATTTGAAAATAACGTCACTTCGCCTCCGTTTTTTGCAGAGGCTAGCGTAACTAAGGGTTGTCAGGCAAAATAAAGGGTGGTAATCGGACCCAGGGGTCAAGGACTTGAAATCAGGGTGATCGCCATTGGGCCCTAACCCGTCGGGCTAGGTCAAAATGGGGTCAGAATAGACAGAACTGGTTATCCTATTTGAAAATAACGTCACTTCGCCTCCGTTTTTTGCAGAGGCTAGCGTAACTAAGGGTTGTCAGGCAAAATAAAGGGTGGTAATCGGACCCAGGGGTCAAGGACTTGAAATCAGGGTGATCGCCATTGGGCCCTAACCCGTCGGGCTAGGTCAAAATGGGGTCAGAATAGACAGAACTGGTTATCCTATTTGAAAATAACGTCACTTCGCCTCCGTTTTTTGCAGAGGCTAGCGTAACTAAGGGTTGTCAGGCAAAATAAAGGGTGGTAATCGGACCCAGGGGTCAAGGACTTGAAATCAGGGTGATCGCCATTGGGCCCTAACCCGTCGGGCTAGGTCAAAATGGGGTCAGAATAGACAGAACTGGTTATCCTATTTGAAAATAACGTCACTTCGCCTCCGTTTTTTGCAGAGGCTAGCGTAACTAAGGGTTGTCAGGCAAAATAAAGGGTGGTAATCGGACCCAGGGGTCAAGGACTTGAAATCAGGGTGATCGCCATTGGGCCCTAACCCGTCGGGCTAGGTCAAAATGGGGTCAGAATAGACAGAACTGGTTATCCTATTTGAAAATAACGTCACTTCGCCTCCGTTTTTTGCAGAGGCTAGCGTAACTAAGGGTTGTCAGGCAAAATAAAGGGTGGTAATCGGACCCAGGGGTCAAGGACTTGAAATCAGGGTGATCGCCATTGGGCCCTAACCCGTCGGGCTAGGTCAAAATGGGGTCAGAATAGACAGAACTGGTTATCCTATTTGAAAATAACGTCACTTCGCCTCCGTTTTTTGCAGAGGCTAGCGTAACTAAGGGTTGTCAGGCAAAATAAAGGGTGGTAATCGGACCCAGGGGTCAAGGACTTGAAATCAGGGTGATCGCCATTGGGCCCTAACCCGTCGGGCTAGGTCAAAATGGGGTCAGAATAGACAGAACTGGTTATCCTATTTGAAAATAACGTCACTTCGCCTCCGTTTTTTGCAGAGGCTAGCGTAACTAAGGGTTGTCAGGCAAAATAAAGGGTGGTAATCGGACCCAGGGGTCAAGGACTTGAAATCAGGGTGATCGCCATTGGGCCCTAACCCGTCGGGCTAGGTCAAAATGGGGTCAGAATAGACAGAACTGGTTATCCTATTTGAAAATAACGTCACTTCGCCTCCGTTTTTTGCAGAGGCTAGCGTAACTAAGGGTTGTCAGGCAAAATAAAGGGTGGTAATCGGACCCAGGGGTCAAGGACTTGAAATCAGGGTGATCGCCATTGGGCCCTAACCCGTCGGGCTAGGTCAAAATGGGGTCAGAATAGACAGAACTGGTTATCCTATTTGAAAATAACGTCACTTCGCCTCCGTTTTTTGCAGAGGCTAGCGTAACTAAGGGTTGTCAGGCAAAATAAAGGGTGGTAATCGGACCCAGGGGTCAAGGACTTGAAATCAGGGTGATCGCCATTGGGCCCTAACCCGTCGGGCTAGGTCAAAATGGGGTCAGAATAGACAGAACTGGTTATCCTATTTGAAAATAACGTCACTTCGCCTCCGTTTTTTGCAGAGGCTAGCGTAACTAAGGGTTGTCAGGCAAAATAAAGGGTGGTAATCGGACCCAGGGGTCAAGGACTTGAAATCAGGGTGATCGCCATTGGGCCCTAACCCGTCGGGCTAGGTCAAAATGGGGTCAGAATAGACAGAACTGGTTATCCTATTTGAAAATAACGTCACTTCGCCTCCGTTTTTTGCAGAGGCTAGCGTAACTAAGGGTTGTCAGGCAAAATAAAGGGTGGTAATCGGACCCAGGGGTCAAGGACTTGAAATCAGGGTGATCGCCATTGGGCCCTAACCCGTCGGGCTAGGTCAAAATGGGGTCAGAATAGACAGAACTGGTTATCCTATTTGAAAATAACGTCACTTCGCCTCCGTTTTTTGCAGAGGCTAGCGTAACTAAGGGTTGTCAGGCAAAATAAAGGGTGGTAATCGGACCCAGGGGTCAAGGACTTGAAATCAGGGTGATCGCCATTGGGCCCTAACCCGTCGGGCTAGGTCAAAATGGGGTCAGAATAGACAGAACTGGTTATCCTATTTGAAAATAACGTCACTTCGCCTCCGTTTTTTGCAGAGGCTAGCGTAACTAAGGGTTGTCAGGCAAAATAAAGGGTGGTAATCGGACCCAGGGGTCAAGGACTTGAAATCAGGGTGATCGCCATTGGGCCCTAACCCGTCGGGCTAGGTCAAAATGGGGTCAGAATAGACAGAACTGGTTATCCTATTTGAAAATAACGTCACTTCGCCTCCGTTTTTTGCAGAGGCTAGCGTAACTAAGGGTTGTCAGGCAAAATAAAGGGTGGTAATCGGACCCAGGGGTCAAGGACTTGAAATCAGGGTGATCGCCATTGGGCCCTAACCCGTCGGGCTAGGTCAAAATGGGGTCAGAATAGACAGAACTGGTTATCCTATTTGAAAATAACGTCACTTCGCCTCCGTTTTTTGCAGAGGCTAGCGTAACTAAGGGTTGTCAGGCAAAATAAAGGGTGGTAATCGGACCCAGGGGTCAAGGACTTGAAATCAGGGTGATCGCCATTGGGCCCTAACCCGTCGGGCTAGGTCAAAATGGGGTCAGAATAGACAGAACTGGTTATCCTATTTGAAAATAACGTCACTTCGCCTCCGTTTTTTGCAGAGGCTAGCGTAACTAAGGGTTGTCAGGCAAAATAAAGGGTGGTAATCGGACCCAGGGGTCAAGGACTTGAAATCAGGGTGATCGCCATTGGGCCCTAACCCGTCGGGCTAGGTCAAAATGGGGTCAGAATAGACAGAACTGGTTATCCTATTTGAAAATAACGTCACTTCGCCTCCGTTTTTTGCAGAGGCTAGCGTAACTAAGGGTTGTCAGGCAAAATAAAGGGTGGTAATCGGACCCAGGGGTCAAGGACTTGAAATCAGGGTGATCGCCATTGGGCCCTAACCCGTCGGGCTAGGTCAAAATGGGGTCAGAATAGACAGAACTGGTTATCCTATTTGAAAATAACGTCACTTCGCCTCCGTTTTTTGCAGAGGCTAGCGTAACTAAGGGTTGTCAGGCAAAATAAAGGGTGGTAATCGGACCCAGGGGTCAAGGACTTGAAATCAGGGTGATCGCCATTGGGCCCTAACCCGTCGGGCTAGGTCAAAATGGGGTCAGAATAGACAGAACTGGTTATCCTATTTGAAAATAACGTCACTTCGCCTCCGTTTTTTGCAGAGGCTAGCGTAACTAAGGGTTGTCAGGCAAAATAAAGGGTGGTAATCGGACCCAGGGGTCAAGGACTTGAAATCAGGGTGATCGCCATTGGGCCCTAACCCGTCGGGCTAGGTCAAAATGGGGTCAGAATAGACAGAACTGGTTATCCTATTTGAAAATAACGTCACTTCGCCTCCGTTTTTTGCAGAGGCTAGCGTAACTAAGGGTTGTCAGGCAAAATAAAGGGTGGTAATCGGACCCAGGGGTCAAGGACTTGAAATCAGGGTGATCGCCATTGGGCCCTAACCCGTCGGGCTAGGTCAAAATGGGGTCAGAATAGACAGAACTGGTTATCCTATTTGAAAATAACGTCACTTCGCCTCCGTTTTTTGCAGAGGCTAGCGTAACTAAGGGTTGTCAGGCAAAATAAAGGGTGGTAATCGGACCCAGGGGTCAAGGACTTGAAATCAGGGTGATCGCCATTGGGCCCTAACCCGTCGGGCTAGGTCAAAATGGGGTCAGAATAGACAGAACTGGTTATCCTATTTGAAAATAACGTCACTTCGCCTCCGTTTTTTGCAGAGGCTAGCGTAACTAAGGGTTGTCAGGCAAAATAAAGGGTGGTAATCGGACCCAGGGGTCAAGGACTTGAAATCAGGGTGATCGCCATTGGGCCCTAACCCGTCGGGCTAGGTCAAAATGGGGTCAGAATAGACAGAACTGGTTATCCTATTTGAAAATAACGTCACTTCGCCTCCGTTTTTTGCAGAGGCTAGCGTAACTAAGGGTTGTCAGGCAAAATAAAGGGTGGTAATCGGACCCAGGGGTCAAGGACTTGAAATCAGGGTGATCGCCATTGGGCCCTAACCCGTCGGGCTAGGTCAAAATGGGGTCAGAATAGACAGAACTGGTTATCCTATTTGAAAATAACGTCACTTCGCCTCCGTTTTTTGCAGAGGCTAGCGTAACTAAGGGTTGTCAGGCAAAATAAAGGGTGGTAATCGGACCCAGGGGTCAAGGACTTGAAATCAGGGTGATCGCCATTGGGCCCTAACCCGTCGGGCTAGGTCAAAATGGGGTCAGAATAGACAGAACTGGTTATCCTATTTGAAAATAACGTCACTTCGCCTCCGTTTTTTGCAGAGGCTAGCGTAACTAAGGGTTGTCAGGCAAAATAAAGGGTGGTAATCGGACCCAGGGGTCAAGGACTTGAAATCAGGGTGATCGCCATTGGGCCCTAACCCGTCGGGCTAGGTCAAAATGGGGTCAGAATAGACAGAACTGGTTATCCTATTTGAAAATAACGTCACTTCGCCTCCGTTTTTTGCAGAGGCTAGCGTAACTAAGGGTTGTCAGGCAAAATAAAGGGTGGTAATCGGACCCAGGGGTCAAGGACTTGAAATCAGGGTGATCGCCATTGGGCCCTAACCCGTCGGGCTAGGTCAAAATGGGGTCAGAATAGACAGAACTGGTTATCCTATTTGAAAATAACGTCACTTCGCCTCCGTTTTTTGCAGAGGCTAGCGTAACTAAGGGTTGTCAGGCAAAATAAAGGGTGGTAATCGGACCCAGGGGTCAAGGACTTGAAATCAGGGTGATCGCCATTGGGCCCTAACCCGTCGGGCTAGGTCAAAATGGGGTCAGAATAGACAGAACTGGTTATCCTATTTGAAAATAACGTCACTTCGCCTCCGTTTTTTGCAGAGGCTAGCGTAACTAAGGGTTGTCAGGCAAAATAAAGGGTGGTAATCGGACCCAGGGGTCAAGGACTTGAAATCAGGGTGATCGCCATTGGGCCCTAACCCGTCGGGCTAGGTCAAAATGGGGTCAGAATAGACAGAACTGGTTATCCTATTTGAAAATAACGTCACTTCGCCTCCGTTTTTTGCAGAGGCTAGCGTAACTAAGGGTTGTCAGGCAAAATAAAGGGTGGTAATCGGACCCAGGGGTCAAGGACTTGAAATCAGGGTGATCGCCATTGGGCCCTAACCCGTCGGGCTAGGTCAAAATGGGGTCAGAATAGACAGAACTGGTTATCCTATTTGAAAATAACGTCACTTCGCCTCCGTTTTTTGCAGAGGCTAGCGTAACTAAGGGTTGTCAGGCAAAATAAAGGGTGGTAATCGGACCCAGGGGTCAAGGACTTGAAATCAGGGTGATCGCCATTGGGCCCTAACCCGTCGGGCTAGGTCAAAATGGGGTCAGAATAGACAGAACTGGTTATCCTATTTGAAAATAACGTCACTTCGCCTCCGTTTTTTGCAGAGGCTAGCGTAACTAAGGGTTGTCAGGCAAAATAAAGGGTGGTAATCGGACCCAGGGGTCAAGGACTTGAAATCAGGGTGATCGCCATTGGGCCCTAACCCGTCGGGCTAGGTCAAAATGGGGTCAGAATAGACAGAACTGGTTATCCTATTTGAAAATAACGTCACTTCGCCTCCGTTTTTTGCAGAGGCTAGCGTAACTAAGGGTTGTCAGGCAAAATAAAGGGTGGTAATCGGACCCAGGGGTCAAGGACTTGAAATCAGGGTGATCGCCATTGGGCCCTAACCCGTCGGGCTAGGTCAAAATGGGGTCAGAATAGACAGAACTGGTTATCCTATTTGAAAATAACGTCACTTCGCCTCCGTTTTTTGCAGAGGCTAGCGTAACTAAGGGTTGTCAGGCAAAATAAAGGGTGGTAATCGGACCCAGGGGTCAAGGACTTGAAATCAGGGTGATCGCCATTGGGCCCTAACCCGTCGGGCTAGGTCAAAATGGGGTCAGAATAGACAGAACTGGTTATCCTATTTGAAAATAACGTCACTTCGCCTCCGTTTTTTGCAGAGGCTAGCGTAACTAAGGGTTGTCAGGCAAAATAAAGGGTGGTAATCGGACCCAGGGGTCAAGGACTTGAAATCAGGGTGATCGCCATTGGGCCCTAACCCGTCGGGCTAGGTCAAAATGGGGTCAGAATAGACAGAACTGGTTATCCTATTTGAAAATAACGTCACTTCGCCTCCGTTTTTTGCAGAGGCTAGCGTAACTAAGGGTTGTCAGGCAAAATAAAGGGTGGTAATCGGACCCAGGGGTCAAGGACTTGAAATCAGGGTGATCGCCATTGGGCCCTAACCCGTCGGGCTAGGTCAAAATGGGGTCAGAATAGACAGAACTGGTTATCCTATTTGAAAATAACGTCACTTCGCCTCCGTTTTTTGCAGAGGCTAGCGTAACTAAGGGTTGTCAGGCAAAATAAAGGGTGGTAATCGGACCCAGGGGTCAAGGACTTGAAATCAGGGTGATCGCCATTGGGCCCTAACCCGTCGGGCTAGGTCAAAATGGGGTCAGAATAGACAGAACTGGTTATCCTATTTGAAAATAACGTCACTTCGCCTCCGTTTTTTGCAGAGGCTAGCGTAACTAAGGGTTGTCAGGCAAAATAAAGGGTGGTAATCGGACCCAGGGGTCAAGGACTTGAAATCAGGGTGATCGCCATTGGGCCCTAACCCGTCGGGCTAGGTCAAAATGGGGTCAGAATAGACAGAACTGGTTATCCTATTTGAAAATAACGTCACTTCGCCTCCGTTTTTTGCAGAGGCTAGCGTAACTAAGGGTTGTCAGGCAAAATAAAGGGTGGTAATCGGACCCAGGGGTCAAGGACTTGAAATCAGGGTGATCGCCATTGGGCCCTAACCCGTCGGGCTAGGTCAAAATGGGGTCAGAATAGACAGAACTGGTTATCCTATTTGAAAATAACGTCACTTCGCCTCCGTTTTTTGCAGAGGCTAGCGTAACTAAGGGTTGTCAGGCAAAATAAAGGGTGGTAATCGGACCCAGGGGTCAAGGACTTGAAATCAGGGTGATCGCCATTGGGCCCTAACCCGTCGGGCTAGGTCAAAATGGGGTCAGAATAGACAGAACTGGTTATCCTATTTGAAAATAACGTCACTTCGCCTCCGTTTTTTGCAGAGGCTAGCGTAACTAAGGGTTGTCAGGCAAAATAAAGGGTGGTAATCGGACCCAGGGGTCAATGACTTGAAATCAGGGTGATCGCCATTGGGCCCTAACCCGTCGGGCTAGGTCAAAATGGGGTCAGAATAGACAGAACTGGTTATCCTATTTGAAAATAACGTCACTTCGCCTCCGTTTTTTGCAGAGGCTAGCGTAACTAAGGGTTGTCAGGCAAAATAAAGGGTGGTAATCGGACCCAGGGGTCAAGGACTTGAAATCAGGGTGATCGCCATTGGGCCCTAACCCGTCGGGCTAGGTCAAAATGGGGTCAGAATAGACAGAACTGGTTATCCTATTTGAAAATAACGTCACTTCGCCTCCGTTTTTTGCAGAGGCTAGCGTAACTAAGGGTTGTCAGGCAAAATAAAGGGTGGTAATCGGACCCAGGGGTCAAGGACTTGAAATCAGGGTGATCGCCATTGGGCCCTAACCCGTCGGGCTAGGTCAAAATGGGGTCAGAATAGACAGAACTGGTTATCCTATTTGAAAATAACGTCACTTCGCCTCCGTTTTTTGCAGAGGCTAGCGTAACTAAGGGTTGTCAGGCAAAATAAAGGGTGGTAATCGGACCCAGGGGTCAAGGACTTGAAATCAGGGTGATCGCCATTGGGCCCTAACCCGTCGGGCTAGGTCAAAATGGGGTCAGAATAGACAGAACTGGTTATCCTATTTGAAAATAACGTCACTTCGCCTCCGTTTTTTGCAGAGGCTAGCGTAACTAAGGGTTGTCAGGCAAAATAAAGGGTGGTAATCGGACCCAGGGGTCAAGGACTTGAAATCAGGGTGATCGCCATTGGGCCCTAACCCGTCGGGCTAGGTCAAAATGGGGTCAGAATAGACAGAACTGGTTATCCTATTTGAAAATAACGTCACTTCGCCTCCGTTTTTTGCAGAGGCTAGCGTAACTAAGGGTTGTCAGGCAAAATAAAGGGTGGTAATCGGACCCAGGGGTCAAGGACTTGAAATCAGGGTGATCGCCATTGGGCCCTAACCCGTCGGGCTAGGTCAAAATGGGGTCAGAATAGACAGAACTGGTTATCCTATTTGAAAATAACGTCACTTCGCCTCCGTTTTTTGCAGAGGCTAGCGTAACTAAGGGTTGTCAGGCAAAATAAAGGGTGGTAATCGGACCCAGGGGTCAAGGACTTGAAATCAGGGTGATCGCCATTGGGCCCTAACCCGTCGGGCTAGGTCAAAATGGGGTCAGAATAGACAGAACTGGTTATCCTATTTGAAAATAACGTCACTTCGCCTCCGTTTTTTGCAGAGGCTAGCGTAACTAAGGGTTGTCAGGCAAAATAAAGGGTGGTAATCGGACCCAGGGGTCAAGGACTTGAAATCAGGGTGATCGCCATTGGGCCCTAACCCGTCGGGCTAGGTCAAAATGGGGTCAGAATAGACAGAACTGGTTATCCTATTTGAAAATAACGTCACTTCGCCTCCGTTTTTTGCAGAGGCTAGCGTAACTAAGGGTTGTCAGGCAAAATAAAGGGTGGTAATCGGACCCAGGGGTCAAGGACTTGAAATCAGGGTGATCGCCATTGGGCCCTAACCCGTCGGGCTAGGTCAAAATGGGGTCAGAATAGACAGAACTGGTTATCCTATTTGAAAATAACGTCACTTCGCCTCCGTTTTTTGCAGAGGCTAGCGTAACTAAGGGTTGTCAGGCAAAATAAAGGGTGGTAATCGGACCCAGGGGTCAAGGACTTGAAATCAGGGTGATCGCCATTGGGCCCTAACCCGTCGGGCTAGGTCAAAATGGGGTCAGAATAGACAGAACTGGTTATCCTATTTGAAAATAACGTCACTTCGCCTCCGTTTTTTGCAGAGGCTAGCGTAACTAAGGGTTGTCAGGCAAAATAAAGGGTGGTAATCGGACCCAGGGGTCAAGGACTTGAAATCAGGGTGATCGCCATTGGGCCCTAACCCGTCGGGCTAGGTCAAAATGGGGTCAGAATAGACAGAACTGGTTATCCTATTTGAAAATAACGTCACTTCGCCTCCGTTTTTTGCAGAGGCTAGCGTAACTAAGGGTTGTCAGGCAAAATAAAGGGTGGTAATCGGACCCAGGGGTCAAGGACTTGAAATCAGGGTGATCGCCATTGGGCCCTAACCCGTCGGGCTAGGTCAAAATGGGGTCAGAATAGACAGAACTGGTTATCCTATTTGAAAATAACGTCACTTCGCCTCCGTTTTTTGCAGAGGCTAGCGTAACTAAGGGTTGTCAGGCAAAATAAAGGGTGGTAATCGGACCCAGGGGTCAAGGACTTGAAATCAGGGTGATCGCCATTGGGCCCTAACCCGTCGGGCTAGGTCAAAATGGGGTCAGAATAGACAGAACTGGTTATCCTATTTGAAAATAACGTCACTTCGCCTCCGTTTTTTGCAGAGGCTAGCGTAACTAAGGGTTGTCAGGCAAAATAAAGGGTGGTAATCGGACCCAGGGGTCAAGGACTTGAAATCAGGGTGATCGCCATTGGGCCCTAACCCGTCGGGCTAGGTCAAAATGGGGTCAGAATAGACAGAACTGGTTATCCTATTTGAAAATAACGTCACTTCGCCTCCGTTTTTTGCAGAGGCTAGCGTAACTAAGGGTTGTCAGGCAAAATAAAGGGTGGTAATCGGACCCAGGGGTCAAGGACTTGAAATCAGGGTGATCGCCATTGGGCCCTAACCCGTCGGGCTAGGTCAAAATGGGGTCAGAATAGACAGAACTGGTTATCCTATTTGAAAATAACGTCACTTCGCCTCCGTTTTTTGCAGAGGCTAGCGTAACTAAGGGTTGTCAGGCAAAATAAAGGGTGGTAATCGGACCCAGGGGTCAAGGACTTGAAATCAGGGTGATCGCCATTGGGCCCTAACCCGTCGGGCTAGGTCAAAATGGGGTCAGAATAGACAGAACTGGTTATCCTATTTGAAAATAACGTCACTTCGCCTCCGTTTTTTGCAGAGGCTAGCGTAACTAAGGGTTGTCAGGCAAAATAAAGGGTGGTAATCGGACCCAGGGGTCAAGGACTTGAAATCAGGGTGATCGCCATTGGGCCCTAACCCGTCGGGCTAGGTCAAAATGGGGTCAGAATAGACAGAACTGGTTATCCTATTTGAAAATAACGTCACTTCGCCTCCGTTTTTTGCAGAGGCTAGCGTAACTAAGGGTTGTCAGGCAAAATAAAGGGTGGTAATCGGACCCAGGGGTCAAGGACTTGAAATCAGGGTGATCGCCATTGGGCCCTAACCCGTCGGGCTAGGTCAAAATGGGGTCAGAATAGACAGAACTGGTTATCCTATTTGAAAATAACGTCACTTCGCCTCCGTTTTTTGCAGAGGCTAGCGTAACTAAGGGTTGTCAGGCAAAATAAAGGGTGGTAATCGGACCCAGGGGTCAAGGACTTGAAATCAGGGTGATCGCCATTGGGCCCTAACCCGTCGGGCTAGGTCAAAATGGGGTCAGAATAGACAGAACTGGTTATCCTATTTGAAAATAACGTCACTTCGCCTCCGTTTTTTGCAGAGGCTAGCGTAACTAAGGGTTGTCAGGCAAAATAAAGGGTGGTAATCGGACCCAGGGGTCAAGGACTTGAAATCAGGGTGATCGCCATTGGGCCCTAACCCGTCGGGCTAGGTCAAAATGGGGTCAGAATAGACAGAACTGGTTATCCTATTTGAAAATAACGTCACTTCGCCTCCGTTTTTTGCAGAGGCTAGCGTAACTAAGGGTTGTCAGGCAAAATAAAGGGTGGTAATCGGACCCAGGGGTCAAGGACTTGAAATCAGGGTGATCGCCATTGGGCCCTAACCCGTCGGGCTAGGTCAAAATGGGGTCAGAATAGACAGAACTGGTTATCCTATTTGAAAATAACGTCACTTCGCCTCCGTTTTTTGCAGAGGCTAGCGTAACTAAGGGTTGTCAGGCAAAATAAAGGGTGGTAATCGGACCCAGGGGTCAAGGACTTGAAATCAGGGTGATCGCCATTGGGCCCTAACCCGTCGGGCTAGGTCAAAATGGGGTCAGAATAGACAGAACTGGTTATCCTATTTGAAAATAACGTCACTTCGCCTCCGTTTTTTGCAGAGGCTAGCGTAACTAAGGGTTGTCAGGCAAAATAAAGGGTGGTAATCGGACCCAGGGGTCAAGGACTTGAAATCAGGGTGATCGCCATTGGGCCCTAACCCGTCGGGCTAGGTCAAAATGGGGTCAGAATAGACAGAACTGGTTATCCTATTTGAAAATAACGTCACTTCGCCTCCGTTTTTTGCAGAGGCTAGCGTAACTAAGGGTTGTCAGGCAAAATAAAGGGTGGTAATCGGACCCAGGGGTCAAGGACT
Source organism: Pinctada fucata (assembly GCA_028142955.1). Taxonomy (NCBI): domain Eukaryota; kingdom Metazoa; phylum Mollusca; class Bivalvia; order Pterioida; family Pteriidae; genus Pinctada; species Pinctada fucata. Next base: position 38,381,536 of record AP027112.1, on the reverse strand, counting down.
TGAAATCAGGGTGATCGCCATTGGGCCCTAACCCGTCGGGCTAGGTCAAAATGGGGTCAGAATAGACAGAACTGGTTATCCTATTTGAAAATAACGTCACTTCGCCTCCGTTTTTTGCAGAGGCTAGCGTAACTAAGGGTTGTCAGGCAAAATAAAGGGTGGTAATCGGACCCAGGGGTCAAGGACTTGAAATCAGGGTGATCGCCATTGGGCCCTAACCCGTCGGGCTAGGTCAAAATGGGGTCAGAATAGACAGAACTGGTTATCCTATTTGAAAATAACGTCACTTCGCCTCCGTTTTTTGCAGAGGCTAGCGTAACTAAGGGTTGTCAGGCAAAATAAAGGGTGGTAATCGGACCCAGGGGTCAAGGACTTGAAATCAGGGTGATCGCCATTGGGCCCTAACCCGTCGGGCTAGGTCAAAATGGGGTCAGAATAGACAGAACTGGTTATCCTATTTGAAAATAACGTCACTTCGCCTCCGTTTTTTGCAGAGGCTAGCGTAACTAAGGGTTGTCAGGCAAAATAAAGGGTGGTAATCGGACCCAGGGGTCAAGGACTTGAAATCAGGGTGATCGCCATTGGGCCCTAACCCGTCGGGCTAGGTCAAAATGGGGTCAGAATAGACAGAACTGGTTATCCTATTTGAAAATAACGTCACTTCGCCTCCGTTTTTTGCAGAGGCTAGCGTAACTAAGGGTTGTCAGGCAAAATAAAGGGTGGTAATCGGACCCAGGGGTCAAGGACTTGAAATCAGGGTGATCGCCATTGGGCCCTAACCCGTCGGGCTAGGTCAAAATGGGGTCAGAATAGACAGAACTGGTTATCCTATTTGAAAATAACGTCACTTCGCCTCCGTTTTTTGCAGAGGCTAGCGTAACTAAGGGTTGTCAGGCAAAATAAAGGGTGGTAATCGGACCCAGGGGTCAAGGACTTGAAATCAGGGTGATCGCCATTGGGCCCTAACCCGTCGGGCTAGGTCAAAATGGGGTCAGAATAGACAGAACTGGTTATCCTATTTGAAAATAACGTCACTTCGCCTCCGTTTTTTGCAGAGGCTAGCGTAACTAAGGGTTGTCAGGCAAAATAAAGGGTGGTAATCGGACCCAGGGGTCAAGGACTTGAAATCAGGGTGATCGCCATTGGGCCCTAACCCGTCGGGCTAGGTCAAAATGGGGTCAGAATAGACAGAACTGGTTATCCTATTTGAAAATAACGTCACTTCGCCTCCGTTTTTTGCAGAGGCTAGCGTAACTAAGGGTTGTCAGGCAAAATAAAGGGTGGTAATCGGACCCAGGGGTCAAGGACTTGAAATCAGGGTGATCGCCATTGGGCCCTAACCCGTCGGGCTAGGTCAAAATGGGGTCAGAATAGACAGAACTGGTTATCCTATTTGAAAATAACGTCACTTCGCCTCCGTTTTTTGCAGAGGCTAGCGTAACTAAGGGTTGTCAGGCAAAATAAAGGGTGGTAATCGGACCCAGGGGTCAAGGACTTGAAATCAGGGTGATCGCCATTGGGCCCTAACCCGTCGGGCTAGGTCAAAATGGGGTCAGAATAGACAGAACTGGTTATCCTATTTGAAAATAACGTCACTTCGCCTCCGTTTTTTGCAGAGGCTAGCGTAACTAAGGGTTGTCAGGCAAAATAAAGGGTGGTAATCGGACCCAGGGGTCAAGGACTTGAAATCAGGGTGATCGCCATTGGGCCCTAACCCGTCGGGCTAGGTCAAAATGGGGTCAGAATAGACAGAACTGGTTATCCTATTTGAAAATAACGTCACTTCGCCTCCGTTTTTTGCAGAGGCTAGCGTAACTAAGGGTTGTCAGGCAAAATAAAGGGTGGTAATCGGACCCAGGGGTCAAGGACTTGAAATCAGGGTGATCGCCATTGGGCCCTAACCCGTCGGGCTAGGTCAAAATGGGGTCAGAATAGACAGAACTGGTTATCCTATTTGAAAATAACGTCACTTCGCCTCCGTTTTTTGCAGAGGCTAGCGTAACTAAGGGTTGTCAGGCAAAATAAAGGGTGGTAATCGGACCCAGGGGTCAAGGACTTGAAATCAGGGTGATCGCCATTGGGCCCTAACCCGTCGGGCTAGGTCAAAATGGGGTCAGAATAGACAGAACTGGTTATCCTATTTGAAAATAACGTCACTTCGCCTCCGTTTTTTGCAGAGGCTAGCGTAACTAAGGGTTGTCAGGCAAAATAAAGGGTGGTAATCGGACCCAGGGGTCAAGGACTTGAAATCAGGGTGATCGCCATTGGGCCCTAACCCGTCGGGCTAGGTCAAAATGGGGTCAGAATAGACAGAACTGGTTATCCTATTTGAAAATAACGTCACTTCGCCTCCGTTTTTTGCAGAGGCTAGCGTAACTAAGGGTTGTCAGGCAAAATAAAGGGTGGTAATCGGACCCAGGGGTCAAGGACTTGAAATCAGGGTGATCGCCATTGGGCCCTAACCCGTCGGGCTAGGTCAAAATGGGGTCAGAATAGACAGAACTGGTTATCCTATTTGAAAATAACGTCACTTCGCCTCCGTTTTTTGCAGAGGCTAGCGTAACTAAGGGTTGTCAGGCAAAATAAAGGGTGGTAATCGGACCCAGGGGTCAAGGACTTGAAATCAGGGTGATCGCCATTGGGCCCTAACCCGTCGGGCTAGGTCAAAATGGGGTCAGAATAGACAGAACTGGTTATCCTATTTGAAAATAACGTCACTTCGCCTCCGTTTTTTGCAGAGGCTAGCGTAACTAAGGGTTGTCAGGCAAAATAAAGGGTGGTAATCGGACCCAGGGGTCAAGGACTTGAAATCAGGGTGATCGCCATTGGGCCCTAACCCGTCGGGCTAGGTCAAAATGGGGTCAGAATAGACAGAACTGGTTATCCTATTTGAAAATAACG